>CAWUFW010000609.1:2405000-2870000 GCA_963921515.1 Calotriton arnoldi | reverse complement strand
ACTTTCCGGCAGCCTTTCTGTTTCAGACAGGCCGACGCGGAAAGGCTGTTGGAAACTGACATCATTATCCCGACGGCGTTAACGCCATCTATAGGGGGTTACGGTGCGGTTCCAACCGACAGAAATACTCCGTGAGTCAGTCGGAACAGAGTCGGAATGACCGCCCGGATTACGTTCCGACCACGAACCTCGTAATCGGGCGGTCGGACTGTAAACTGACCGAGTCAGAAGGGCCCCGTCGCAGTTACGAAGATTCCGACTGTTGGGCGGAGGCTTTCCGCCCGACACTGTAATGAGCCCCTAAATAAAATTCGTTTTAGGCAGACCCTGTACCCCATTCAAACTCAGGGAAAAAAATCTAGTAAAACAAAGCTGAGGTTTCAGCAACTAAACAGAGAATACACACAAATTGTTTTGGCATTCTGATTGCCTCCTATGAAGTGCCCTGAATGTTATATGTAAAGCCAGCAGACCTGCCAAACAAGCCTTAACATTTCAATGCCAAAAAGAGACCTGCTGTGAATGGGGCCTGTCTGGCTGTGAGGACAAAAGGAGGGCCCTGCCTAAGTGTCGGCTAACATTTGACTGTGACAGGGAAGACCTCTTTGAAGTGCACCCCAAGTGTCATATGAAAAACCCCAGCAGACTGGTTAAGCAGGTCTTGACACTCCAGCAGGATCTGACACTATGATGTCAACATGAGGCACATTACGGAGTAGGCCTTTTTTGTTAGGTCTCGCCTGAGCCAGCGCATGCGCTGCTCGGAGAGACATTTTGTAAGCAGGTTTTCACAGTGCTACCACAGGCTTTTTGGTGGCCTCAAGCTTGCGTGCACGCGCGCAGCCGCCATCTGTCTTTCCTCCTGGCCGCCTTGCTCGCGATCACTTTCGCGCGCACCATTTGCTTGTTCTTTACTTTTGCTACAATCGCGGCACCGGCGCTTTACCTTTATGTAAAGCGCTGGTGCCGCGATTGTAGCAAAAGTAAAGAAATAGATGTTTTTTTCATTTCTTTACTTTTGCTATAATCGTGGCACCTGCGCTTTACTTTTAACATTAAAAATAAGCGCGGTGCCGCGATTATAGCAAAAGTAAAGAAATAGATTATTTTTCTATTTTTACTTTTGCTATAATTGCAGGCACCGCGCTTACTTTTAACATTAAAAGTAAAGCGCGGGTGCCGCGATTATAGCAAAAGTAAAGAAATAGAAACAAGCATTGGCATAGCCAATAGGTCTCGCCTTTGGGACCTTATAAGTGTTTAGCCATGCAAGTTGCATAACTAAATACTTGTAAGGTCCCAAAAGCGAGACCTATTGGCTATGCCAATGCTTGTTGTATCTTATAGCCAGCAAATTAGGGTGAAGCAAAAAGGCAATAACAGAATTTGGTGTGACCCTGCAGAAAGGACGAATTTTCAACAATATAATAGGGACTTACCAGTCAGTTAAATATGCGATATAGGAATTGGTCAATTCTGCCATGTTAGAAGGGGGAGCAGAGGCCCTTTACTACTAGTTAGCAGGGGTAAAGTGCACAGAGGTCTACAGCCAGAAAAAAATATACGGCTCAGCAAAAATTCGAGTTGACCACACAGAAAAGGTGCATTTCCTACATCGGATCACTAAGTTCACAATAGCTCTTTCACAATCGATCCCTATAAATACTATTTCCCTGGAACACTACTAACCATTGCACTTTTTTTGGTAAGCATACTTTTTCTGCCGCAGGCCCCTCATCTCACCCATAGCACAGATTTTCACTCGTCTGGAAGAGAAGAGCAGACAAAACTTCTCACAGTCGCTCAAGAGCCTTAAAGTATTCGATAGATTGATAAGTGCACCCCTGACTTACAGCTGACGAGGGTCTGCAGTGCAGGATGGGCAATGCAGGAGGGGTAATGCAGGCAGCTATAGCCAGCAATCCCGGCGCCTCCACATTCAAGCCTGGCTCCGCACCGCCTGCGCAGAACATGTTAGTTTAAGTCAGATAAAGGGTTCTGTCACATTGCAAGAAAATTAATTATCTTCTGCTGGTGCCCCATATTTCATAAGTTGTATTTTCTGCAAGAGTGGCGCGCGAGAGCGGGCGCCATGTGCGCACCGGAAGCCTGACACACGGCTCATTAGAAGCCCAGGGAGCCGGACGTAATTGCACAGATCTCTCGGTTGTTTAATCTGCCACCGACTGCTCGCCTGGGTAACAGGTCAACAATGCACAGCGGCACAGAGACAGCCCCGGGGCCGGACGCGAACACCCTGCAGGCAGGCGGGGCCGGAGCCAGCCACAGGCAGGCACTGCGGGCACAGCAAACAGGCCTGGCAGGCAAGGCCAGTGCGGGGGACACACCAGTAGGCGCAGAGGCAAGCCAGCATCATCCTCAGTACAGCGCATGCCTGCCACTGGTGCGGCTTCGTAGCGCTGTTGTCTTGTTCGGATGATTGCAGGCAGGCGGGGCCGGGGCCAACCACAGGCGGGCACAGCAAACAGGCCTGGCAGGCAAGGCCAGTGCGGGGGACACACCAGTAGGCGCAGAGGCAGTACACCATCATCTTCAGTATAGCGCATGCCTGCCACTGGTGCGGCTTCGTAGCGCTGTTGTCTTGTTCAGATGATTGCAGGCCGGCGGGGCCGGGGCCAACCACAGGCAGGCACTGCGGGCACAGCAAACAGGCCTGGCAGGCAAGGCCAGTGCGGGGGACACACCAGTAGGCGCAGAGGCAGTTCACCATCATCTTCAGTATAGCGCATGCCTGCACTGGTGCGGCTTCGTAGCGCTGGTGCCTTGTTAAAATGATTGCAAGCAGGCACAGGCGGGCACTGCAGGCAGACACACCACCTGACCAGGCCTAAGAGGCAGAAGAAACAGAGGCAGTTCAGAATCATCTTATTATTAATAGTATAGCGCATGCCTGCACTGGTGCAGTTTCGTCGCACTGTTACCTTGTTCGAATGAATGAAGACAGGCAAACGGACAGGTTTGAGAGGCACGCGCCTGAGGGGCCACACTAGACGAACAGAGACAGTTCAGCATCATCATCTTTTCATTGCTACATAAGTGCAGCGCAGCCTGCCGCTGGTGCGGCTTCGTTGCGCTGTTGTCTTGTTCCAATGCTTGCTGGAAGAGGCACGGGCGGAGAGTGGCGGGCGGAGAGTGGCCTGCGGAGAGGCTGGGCCTGAGAAACCGTCCATGGCGCAGGGGACGTGACGCTGTGAGGTGTGGACGTCACACAAGGCGTGCTGCACCCTGAAGGAGCGGTGTTTTAGTGTATGGCTGGAAGGTGTGTTCTGGGGGGGCCCACTGTCGCAAGAGTGTAGGGTGACCAGAATTTTAAAGCCAAACACCGGGACAATTCCCAAAAATAGAAGAAGGACTACAATTTTACTTCAAGCGAGCGCACAGAATGAGAGTGTCCTTAGCAGAGAATAAAGAAGAGGCAGTCAGGACATACATAAAATGCCATTTCTAAAGCCAGTCGCATACCTGTTAATTAAATTGCTTTCTTACAACAGCTGCTAACTATCCCTGCTTTGCAAAACATAAAGAGAGACCTCCCACCGTTGTCAGCCCCCTATCTCTAAAAACCGGGACCTGAGCTAAATTTCCTGAAAACTGCCGGGACAGCTGGTGGGAAACCGGGACTGTCCAGGCAAATCCGGGACGCTTGGTCACCCTACAAGAGTGGTCGTGCTGGGGCACCGCCGCTGTGCTCCGATAGTGCCATGGCGAACGTGGAGCTGTGGCAGAGTGTACATCAGAGTACACGCGTGCCGGTGGAGCTGTGGCCGAGTGTACATCAGAGTACACGCGTGCCCGTGGAGCTGTGGCCAAGTGTACATCAGAGTACACACGTGTCCTCGTGAGCTGTGGCCGAGTGTACATCAGACTACACACGTGCCCTCGTGAGCCGTGGCCGAGTGTATATCAGAGTACACACATGCCCTCGTGAGCTGTGGCAGAGTGTACATCAGAGTACACACATGCCCATGGAGCTGTGGCCGAGAGTACATCAGAGTACACATGTGCCCGTGGAGCTGTGGCCGAGTGTACATCAGAGTACACACGTGCCCTCGTGAGCTGTGGCCGAGTGTATATCAGAATACACACGTGCCCGTGGAGCTGTGGCCGAGTGTACATCAGAGTACACACGTGCCCTCGTGAGCTGTGGCCGAGTGTACATCAGAGTACACACGTGTCCGTGGAGCTGTGGCCGAGTGTACACGTGCCCATGGAGCTGTGGCCGAGTGGACATCAGAGTACACACGTGCCCTCGTCAGCTGTGGCCGAGTGCACATCAGAGTGCACATGTGCCCGTGGAGCTGTGGCCGAGTGGACATCAGAGTACACATGTGCCCGTGGGGCTGTGACAGAGTGCACATCAGAGTACACACGTGCCCTCGTCAGCTGTGGCCGAGTGTATATCAGAGTACACACGTGCCCTCGTCAGCTGTGGCTGAGTGTACATCAGAGTACACACGTGCCCCTGGAGCTGTGGCCGAGTGCCCATCAGAGTACACATGTGCCCGTGGGGCTGTGGCCGAGTGCACATCAGAGTACACACGTGCCTGTGGAGCTGTGACAGAGTGCACATCAGAGTACACACGTGCCCTCGTCAGCTGTGGCCGAGTGTATATCAGAGTACACACGTGCTCGTGGAGCTGTGGCCGAGTGTACATCAGAGTACACACGTGCTCGTGGAGCTGTGGCCGAGTGTATATCAGAGTACACACGTGCCCGTGGAGCTGTGGCCGAGTGTACATCAGAGTACACACGTGCCCGTGGAGCTGTGGCAGAGCACACACGTGCCCTTGGAGCTGTGGCCGAGTGGACATCAGAGTACACCCGTGCCCGTGGAGCTGTGGCCGAGTGTACATCAGAGTACACACGTGCCCGTGGAGCTGTGGCAGAGTGTACATCAGAGTACACACGTACCCTCATGAGCTGTGGCCGAGTGTATATCAGAGTACACACGTGCCCGTGGAGCTGTAGCCGAGTGTACATCAGAGTACACACGTGCCCTCGTGAGCTGTGGCCGAGTGTATATCAGAGTACACACGTGTCCGTGGAGCTGTAGCCGAGTGTTCACGTGCCCATGGAGCTGTGGCCGAGTGGACATCAGAGTACACACGTGCCCTCGTCAGATGTGGCCGAGTGGACATCAGAGTACACACGTGCCCTCGTCAGCTGTGGCCGAGTGTACATCAGAGTACACACATGCCCATGGAGCAGTGGCAGAGTGCACATCAGAGTACACACGTGCCCATGGAGCTGTGGCAGAGTGCACATCAGAGTGCACATGTGCCCGTGGAGCTGTGGCCGAGTGGACACACGTGCCCTCGTCAGCTGTGGCTGAGTGTACATCAGAGTACACACGTGTCTGTGGAGCTGTGGCCGAGTGTACTTCAGAGTACACACGTGCCCGTGGAGCTGTGGCAGAGTGCACATCAGAGTACACACGTGCCCTAGTCAGCTGTGGCCGAGTGTACATCAGAGTACACACATGCCCATGGAGCAGTGGCAGAGTGCACATCAGAGTACACACGTGCCCATGGAGCTGTGGCAGAGTGCACATTCGAGTACACACGTGCCTGTGGAGCTGTGGCTGAGTGTACATCAGAGTACACACGTGCCCGTGGAGCTGTGGCCGAGTGTACATCACAGTACACACGTGCCCTTGGAGCTGAGGCCAAGTGTACATCAGAGTACACACGTGCCCTCGTGAGCTGTGGCCAAGTGTATATCAGAGTACACACGTGCCCGTGGAGCTGAGGCCGAGTGTACATCAGAGTACACACGTGCCCGTGGAGTTGTGGCAGAGTGCACATCAGAGAACACACGTGCCCATGGAGCTGTGGCCCAGTGCACATCAGAGTACACACGTGCCCGTGGAGCTGTGGCCCAGTGCACATCAGAGTACACACGTGCCCGTGGAGCTGTGGCCCAGTGCACATCAGAGTACACACGTGCCCGTGGAGCTGTGGCCCAGTGCACATCAGAGTATACACGTGCCCGTGGAGCTGTGGCCCAGTGCACATCAGAGTACACACTTGCCCGTGGAGCTGTGGCAGAGTGTACGTCATAGTACACAAGTGCCCGTGAAGCTGTGGCTGAGTGTACATCAGAGTACACACGTGCCCCTGGAGCTGTGGCCGAGTGCCTATCAGAGTACACATGTGCCCGTGGAGCTGTGGCCGAGTGCACATCAGAGTACACACGTGCCCGTGGAGCTGCGACAGAGTGCACATCAGAGTACACACGTGCACTCGTCAGCTGTGGCCGAGTGTATATCAGAGTACACACGTGCTCGTGGAGCTGTGGCCGAGTGTACATCAGAGTACACACGTGCTCGTGGAGCTGTGGCCGAGTGTATATCCGAGTACACACGTGCCCGTGGAGCTGTGGCCGAGTGTACTGTACATCAGAGTACACACGTGCCCGTGGAGCTGTGGCCGAGTGTACACTTGGCCTTGGAGCTGTGGCCGAATGTACATCAGAGTACACACGTGCCCTTGGAGCTGTGGCCGAGTGGACATCAGAGTACACCCGTGCCCGTGGAGCTGTGGCCGAGTGTACATCAGAGTACACACGTGTCCGTGGAGCTGTGGCCGAGTGTATATCAGAGTACACACGTGCCCGTGGAGCTGTGGCCGAGTGTACTGTACATCAGAGTACACACGTGCCCGTGGAGCTGTGGCCGAGTGGACACGTGCCCTTGGAGCTGTGGCCGAGTGTACAGAGTACACACGTGCCCTCGTGAGCTGTGGCCGAGTATACATCAGAGTACACACGTGCCCGTGGACCTGTGGCCGAGTGTACTTCAGAGTACACACGTGCCCGTGGAGCTGTGGCAGAGTGCACATCAGAGTACACACGTGTCCGTGGAGCTGTGGCCGCGTGTACGTCATAGTACACACGTGCCCATGAAGCTGTGGCTGAGTGTACATCAGCGTACACACGTGCCCCTGGAGCTGTGGCCCAGTGCACATCAGAGTACACACGTGCCCGTGGAGCTGTGGCCGAGTGTACATCAGAGTACACACGTGCCCGTGGAGCTGTGGCAGAGTGTACAACAGAGTACACACGTTCCCTCGTGAGCTGTGGCCAAGTGTACATCAGAGTACACACGTGCCCGTGGAGCTGTGGCCGAGTGTACATCAGAGTGCACATGTGCCCGTGGAGCTGTGGCCGAGTGTACACGTGCCCATGGAGCTGTGGCCGAGTGGACATTAGAGTACACACGTGCCCTTGTCAGCTGTGGCCGAGTGGCGATCAGAGTACACCCGTGCCCTCGTCAGCTGTGGCCGAGTGCACATCAGAGTACACACATGCCCATGGAGCTGTGGCCGAGTGGACATCAGAGTACACACGTGCCCTCGTCAGCTGTGGCCGAGTGCACATCAGAGTACACACATGCCCTCGTGAGCTGTGGCTGAGGGTACATCAGAGTACACACATGCCCGTGGAGCTGTGGCCGAGTGTAGACGTGCCCGTGGAGCTGTGGCCGAATGTACATCAGTGTACACACATGCCCTCGTGAGCTGTGGCCGAGGGTACATCAGAGTACACATATGCCCGTGGAGCTGTGGCTGAGTGTAGACGTGCCCGTGGAGCTGTGGCCGAATGTACATCAGAGTACACACATGCCCGTGGAGCTGTGGCCGAGTGTACACGTGCCCGTGGAGCTGTGGCAGAGTGTACACGTGCCCGTGGAGCTGTGGCCGAGTGTACATCAGAGTACACATGTGCCCGTGGAGCTGTGGCCGAGTGTACATCAAAGTACACACGTGCCCGTGGAGCTGTGGCCGAGTGTACACTTGGCCGTGGCCGAGTCTACATCAGAGTACACACGTGCCCTTGGAGCTGTGGCCGAGTGGACATCAGAGTACACCCGTGCCCGTGGAGTTGTAGCCGAGTGTACATCAGAGTACACACGTGGCCTCGTGAGCTGTGGCCGAGTGTATATCAGAGTACACACGTGCCCGTGGAGCTGTAGCAGAGTGTACACGTGCCTGTGGAGCTGTGGCCGAGTGGACATCAGAGTACACACGTGCCCGTGGATCTGTGGCCGAGTGGACATCAGAGTACACACGTGCCCTCGTCAGCTGTGGCCGAGTGTACATCAGAGTACACACGTGCCTGTGGAGCTGTGGCTGAGTGTACACGTGCCCGTGGAGCTGTGGCCGAGTGGACATCAGAGTACACACGTGCCCTCGTGAGCTGTGGCCGAGTATACATCAGAGTACACACATGCCAGTGGAGCTGTGGCCGAGTGTACACGTGCCCGTGGAGCTGTGGCCGAGTGTACATCCGAGTACACACGTGCCCGTGGAGCTGTGGCCGAGTGTACACGTGCCCGTGGAGCTGTGGCCGAGTGTACATCAGAGTACACACGTGCCCGTGGAGCTGTGGCCCAGTTCACATCAGAGTACACACGTGCCCGTGGAGCTGTGGCTGAGTGCACATCAGAGTACACACATGCTCGTGAGCTGTGGCCGAGTGGACATCAGAGTACACCCATGCCCGTGGAGCTGTGGCCGAGTGTACACGTGCCTGTGGAGCTTTGGTCGAGTGTACATCAGAGTACACACGTGCCCCTGGATCTGTGGCCGAGTGGACATCAGAGTACACACGTGCCCTCGTCAGCTGTGGCCGAGTGTACATCAAAGTACACACGTGCCTGTGGAGCTGTGGCTGAGTGTACACGTGCCCTTGGAGCTGTGGCCAAGTGTACATCAGAGTACACACGTGCCCGTGGAGCTGTGGCCGAGTGCACATCAGAGTACACACGTGACCGTCGAGCTGTGGCCGAGTGTACATCAGTGTGTACACGTGCTCTCGTGAGCTGTGGCCGAGTGGACATCAGAGTACACCCGTGCCCGTGAAGCTGTGGCCCAGTGTACATCAGAGTACACCCGTGCCCATGGAGCTGTGGCTGAGTGTACATCAGAGTACACACGTGCCCGTGGAGCTGTGGCCGAGTGTACACGTGTCCGTGGAGCTGTGGCCGAGTGTACACGTGTCCGTGGAGCTGTGGCCGAGTGTACATCAGAGTACACATGTGCCCGTGAAGCTGTGGCCGAGTGGACATCAGAGTACACACGTGCCCGTGGAGCTGTGGCCGAGTGTACTGTACATCAGAGTACACACGTGCCCGTGGAGCTGTGGCAGAGTGTACACGTGCCCGTGGAGCTGTGGCTGAGTGTACATCAGAGTACACACGTGCCCTCGTGAGCTCTCTGAAGAAAAGATGAGGCGGAAAGAGAAGTCGTTGAGATTACTGGGGAGACTGGGGGGGGAGGGGATGGCACAGGCATCAGAAGTGATGGGTCCTGGGATACCCCGGACTGTCCACCCACAGACAGGACAAAAGATCTGTCACCGGAGCCACACACGTGTGACAGAAGGGGCAGCAGACCTAATCACAAAACTAATGCCAGACGAAGCTCCAATTCCACATCAATCAAGCTGAAAGAAAAGGCAATAGGGGAACAGTCAATCCTTAGGCAAGTCCACCAGATGAGGGGGATATGAGGATAATAGAGAACAACTCCATCCCCGAAGACCACGACAGGTGCACCCAGGTGAGAACTAGGGAGCAGCAGTGAATTACTGAGACCCCCCCAAAGCCCACGTGAGGTGCACCCAGGTGAGAACTAGGGCAGTGGCGGCTGGTGACATTTGAAAGTGGTGAGGCGTAAACGTTGGGTATGACATATATAGCGAGCGAAGTGAACAAGTTCAATGGACAAAGCTGGGGTCCAGGGTGAGTCCCTCTCCCAAGAAAGAAATGAAAAAAAAGATTGGTAAATTGTTCATTTTAAAGCAAATGAACGTAGCGATAAAGCAAGGCTTATAAAGCAGTGGGAACGTACAGTCTTGAAATATTAAATACATTTAAAACTGCCCCATATCTTCCTGAATTAGGATGTTCAACAGTTATTGTAATGTGTAAATTGTACATCATGACAACCTTAGCCCTTTAAAATATATACTTGCCCAGTGTCTTGCACTGCATGCAGTATTAACTTTTGAAAAATATGCTCTAACCAGAATTCGAGAAGCACCCACAGCTGCTGGCTGCACCCAGTCATATAGAAATATGTGCAGACAGGTCTTTAAGTGGGATGAAAATAGTGGCGGCTCTCTATAAAGGAACATGTCAAATACATTTCTGTGATTCCCATTGTATGCTACCTGACCGGTATTTTGATTTCTCTCTGAGAAGTAATTGAATCCAGATAAATGGCACAGCAACAGACATACACCTAAAGCCTGTCAGTACGATTGGCTTTGTCAATGGGTGTTAGCTGCTTAAGATAAATGAGTAACAATTTGTTATAAATAATTAACATTGGAAATGTTTCAATTCTGAAACTGTGAGTCTCTGAATTAAATAGCATTTAGTCCTTTGAAAGGAGTTTTGGCCTTCAGTTATGTGTGTTTTATGTTCGATATGTATCCTCTTTTCTCTGCATATCTTGTCCATCTGCACATCTTCAACCACCTCTCTTTCCTCTTCAGCATCCTCTTTTCACTCTTCCCCGAATGCTCTTCCTCGCATCGGTCACTTCACCACTTCCAAACATGCACTGCACTCCATCAATGTTAAGCATTTTTGTATTCCTCTTCTTTTGCCTTGCAAATATTTTGACATTTGTGTACCCCCTTCAAACACATATCCACAGAATTTCAGTTGCTAATGGAATATATAAACATTGTTCTGTGTGCTCTGCAGAGAGGCCAACCCACTGACTGGCACTTCTTTTAGCTTCAGCCTTAGCTCCTGCGCGCTCAATCAAAGCCCCTTATAAACACCTCGATACCAAAGGGGATGATGGACGGAGCGTTAGAGCAAATCAAACACTCACCCCCAGTCAACTGATCTGGGTTTAATCCATCATCATTCTTTAGCTCACTCCACCACCCCAGTTCAGACATGGCCATATGCAAATCAGTCTGACCCTGTGCCTCATGGGAACAGTCCAGCCCGAACTGCCAAGCCATGTCTTCCCTGGACCGGAAACAAGCATCCTGGGACCGGTTTCGGGTTCCAAACCCTCATCAGCCAGGCTATCTTGAATCCAGTGGCAAAGTGAGCAAGGGACCCACGTCTGGGCATACCCTTATAAACACCTGGCATGGCTCAAGCCTCAAAATATGCACAGAAAAAAATACAGATAAACAAGAAAATTATAAAATAGCGAACTCTTGGGGAATGCAAGATTAAGTGAAGCATGTGAAATAAGAGAGGAACTAAATCGCTGAAATGCCTTCCCTTAACGTTTTTAACATTCATTGTTTGCAAGTGAATCCATGTTTTTGGCATCAGTGTTAACTTACGGACATGAAGACAGGGCCAGTTTTAATGTCATCATCAGAGACCTGGCCACTGTTTTTAATGTCATACATCAGAGAACTGGCCACTGTAAGCACATATTCTCGTTGTGTGCTTGACTCGGATATTTGAATCAACTTCGCAAGGGAACAAGAACCCTGCTCGTTATTTGGATCCATTTCGCGGGGCAACAATTAACAAATGCAGCAGCTCCACTTCTAACGGAGCCAGCAGTCTGCAGCGAGGGCCTGGGGTGTCGCAGCGGAGGAGGTTAGCGTGATGAGGGGTCTCAAAAACATTATACATAACACAACATTAGCATGCAAACACTTACCATTACCGAGAACAAGGCACCGGATCAGACGTGCTTGTATCCACTCTCACGTATGATGAAAGAGTGGATCTGTGACAAGTTAGCGGTCCTGTCGTTTGCCCGGCGTGAAGTCGGAAATGTCGCACCCACACCCTCGGGCCATAAACCAGGCAATGATTGCTCGTGGTCATTGGCCCACCAACTATAATACTGGTGCTGCCTCATTTCTTTGCATCCAGCGCAGCGAGCGAGGACCCGCGACGTGCCTCGCTACAGGATCTACACCTTTGAATGACGGACGTCTGAAGTCACGCAGGGATGAAGGCTCAGACGCCCAAAACCGTGACTCTTATTGCGTCACTGGCCTATAGAGTGCATATATCTCTAGACCACAATGGCAATGAAGGGCTTTTAAACAAAGCCCTGCGTCTTGCATCACAGTTCCAAAAGTTGATTAACTGCCTCGCTTCCGTCTCCTGCTTCAGAGCGAGGTGGGGCAGGCAGCCTGAAACAGACAGTCCAGCCCAGACTTAAATACATCGATTTATTTAGCGATATATCGTATCTCTAAATAAATCGATCTATTTAATGTGTTTTTAGGTAATTGTGTAGGAATTTCAGAGGGGCGCAGCCCCTGAGCTCTAATGGAGAAACCGCCCCTGATTACTAGGGAGCAGGTGAGAACTACTGAGACCCACAAAGCCCATGGCAGGTGCACCCAGATGAGAACTAGGGAGCAGCAGAGAACTACTGAGACCCCCGTAGCCCACAACACGGGCACCCAGGTGAAAACTAGGGAGCAGCTGAGAATTACTGAGACCCCCAAAGCCCACGACAGGTGCACCCAGGTGAGGACTAGGGAACAGCTGAGAACTACCGAGACCCACAAAGCCAAGGTGCACCCAGATGAGAACTAGGGAGCAGTTGAGAATTACTGAGACCCCCAAAGCCCACAACAGGTGCACCCAGGCGAGAACGAAGGAGCAGCTGAGAATTAATGAGACCCTCAAAGCCCTTGCCAGGTGCACCCAGGTGAGAATTAGGGAGCAGTTGAGAACTACTGAGACCCCCAAACCTAGGTGCACCCAGGTGAGAACTAGGGAGCAGTTGAGAACTACTGAGACCCCCAAACCTAGGTGCACCCAGGTGAGAACTAGGGAGCAGTTGAGAACTACTGAGACCCCCAAACCTAGGTGCACCCAGGTGAGAACTAGGGAGCAGCTGAGAACTACTGAGGCCCCTCAAAGCCCACGTCAGGTGCACCCATGTGAGAACTAGGGAGCAGAAGAGATCTACTAAGACCCCCATAGCCCACAAAAAAGGGCACCCAGATGAGAGCTAGGGAACAGCTGAAAATTACTGAGACCCCCAAAGCCCATGTCAGGTGCATCCAGGTGAGAACTAGGGAGCAGCTGAGAATTACTCGGATCCCCAAAGCCCACGACACGAGCACCCAGGTGAGAACTAGGGAGCAGCTGAGAACTACTGAGACCCACAAAGCCAAGGTGCACCCAGATGAGAACTAGGGCGCAGATGAGAATTACTCGGATCCCCAAAGCCCACGACACGGGCACCCAGGTGAGAACTAGGGAGCAGCTGAGAACTACTGAAACCCCAAAGCCACGACAGGTGCACCCAGGTGAGAACTAGGGAGCAGCTGAGAACTACTGAGAACCCCAAAGCCCACGACAGGTGCACCCAGCTAAAAAAACAGGGAGCAGCTGAGAACTACTGAGACCCCCAAAGCCCATGACAGGTGCACCCAGCTGAGAACTAGGGAGCAGCTGAGAACTACTGAGACACCCAAAGCCACGACAGGTGCACCCAGCTGAAAACTAGGGAGCAGCTGAGAACTAATGAGAACCCCAAAGCCCACGACAGGTGCATCCAGCTGCGAACTAGAGAGCAAGCTGAGAATTACTGAGACCCCAAAGCCCATGACATGGGCACCAAAGTGAGAACTAGGGAGCAGGTGAGAATTACTGAGACTCACAAAGCCAAGGTGCACCCACGTGAGTTAGGAACAGTTGATAATTACTGAGACCCCCAAAGCACACAACAGTTGAACTTAGCTGAGAAGTAGGGAGCAGCTGAGAATTACTGAGACCCCCAAAGCCCAGGTGCACCCAGGTAATAACTAGGGAGCAGCTGAGAATTACTGAGACCCCCAAAGCCCATGACATGGGCACCCAGATGAGAACTAGGGAGCAGCTGAGAATTACTGAGACCCCCAAAGCACACAACAGTTGCACCCAGCTGAGAAGTAGGGAGCAGCTGAGAATTACTGAGACCCCCAAAGCCCAGGTGCACCCAGGTAATAACTAGGAAGCTGCTGAGAATTACTCAGACCCCAAAGCCCATGACATGGGCACCCAGGTGAGAACTAGGGAGCAGCTGAGAACTACTGAGACCCACAAAGCCAAGGTGCACCCAGATGAGAACTACGGAGCAGCTGAGAATTACCGAGACCCCCAAAGCCACGACAGGTGCACCCAGGTGAGAACTAGGGAGCAGCTGAGAACCCCAAAGCACACGACTGGTGCACCCAGGTGAGAACTAGGGAGCAGCTGAGAACTACTGAGAGCCCCAAAGCCCACGACAGGTGCACCCAGCTGAGAACTAGGGAGCAGCTGAGAACTACTGAGACCCCCAAAGCCACGACAGGTGCACCCAGGTAATAACTAGGGAACAGCTGAGAATTACTGAGACCCCCAAAGCCCACGACAGGTGCACCCAGTTGAGAACTAGGGAGCAGTTGATAACTACTGAGACCCCCATAGCCCACGACAGGTGCACCCAGGTGAGAACTAGGGAGCAGCAGAGAATTACTCAGACCCCAAAGCCCATGACATGGGTACCCAGGTGAGAACTAGGGAGCAGCTGAGAACTACTGAGACCCACAAAGCCAAGGTGCACCCAGATGAGAACTAGGGAGCAGCGGAGAATTACTCAGACCCCAAAGCCCATGACATGGGCACCCAGGTGAGAACTAGGGAGCAGCTGAGAATTACTGAGACCCCCAAAGCCCGCGACAGTTGCACCCAGCTGAGAAGTAGGGAGCAGCTAAGAATTACTGAGACCCCCCCCAAAGCCCAGGTGAGAACTATGGAGCAGCGGATAATTACTCAGACCCCCAAAGCCCAGGTGCACCCAGGTGAGAACTAGGGAGCAGCTGAGAACTACTGAGACCCCCAAAGCCCAGGTGCACCCAGATGAGAACTAGGGAGCAGCAGAGAATTACTGAGACCCCCAAAGCCCACGTCAGGTGCACCCACGTGAGAACGAGGGAGCAGCAGAGAACTACTGAGACCCCCATATCCCACAACACGGGCACTCAGATGAGAGCAAGGGAACAGCTGAAAATTACTGAGACCCCCAAAGCCCAGGTGCACCAAGGTGAGAACTAAGGAGCGGGTGAGAACTACTGAGACCCCCAAAGCCCACAACGCGGGAACCCAGGTGAGAACTAGGGAGCAGCTTAGAATTACTGAGACCCCCAAAGCCCACAACACAGGGACCCAGGTGAGAACTAGGGAGCAGCAGATAACTACTGAGACTCATAGCCCACGACAGGTGCACCCAGGTGAGAACTAGGGAGCAGCAGAGAATTACTGAGACCCCCAAAGCGCACGTCAGGTGCACCCAGGTGAGAACTAGGGAGCAGCTGAGAATTACTGAGACCCCCAAAGCCCACGACACAGGAACCCAGGTGAGAACTAGGGAGCAGCAGAGAACTACTGAGACCCTCATAGCCCACGACAGGTGCACCCAGGTGAAAACTATGGAGCAGCTGAAAACTACTGAGACCCCCCAAGCCCAGGTGCACCCAGATGAGAACTAGGGAGCAGCTGAGAATTACCGAGAACCCCAAAGCCACAACAGGTGCACCCAGGTGAGAACTAGGGAGCAGCTGAGAATTACTGCGACCCCAAAGCCCATGTGCACCCAGATGAGAACTAGGGAGCAGCTGAGAACTACTGAGACCCACAAAGCCAAGGTGCACCCGGATAATAACTAGGAAGCAGCTGAGAATTACTCAGACCCCAAAGCCCATGACATGGGAACCCAGGTGAGAACTAGAAAGCAGCTGAAAACTACTGAGACACCCAAAGTCCAGGTGTACCCAGGTGAGAACTAGGGAGCAGCTTAGAATTACTGAGACCCCCAAAGACCACGTCAGGTGCGCCCACGTGAGAACTAGGGAGCAGTAGAGAACTACTGAGACCCCCATAGCCCACAACAGGGGCACCCAGGTGAGAACTAGGGAGCAGCGAAAAACTACTGAGACCCCCAAAGCCCAGGTGCACTCAGATGAGAACTTGGGAGCAGCTGAGAATTACTCAGTCCCCAAAGCCCTTTCAAGTGTCCAGGAACAAGCTACCTGTACGAGGAATTCAAAGATAACGAGGAGCCAGGAGTGACTACAGCAGCGGGGAAGAGTCCACCCAGGTGAGCTACCATAATTAGCGACCCCCTGCACGTGGTCAGCCATAAGGAGAGATAGAGAGGTAACAGACTTACTCTGTCCGGGAATCACTTGATAAGGGTCATCCATATCTTCCAACAAAAGAAAGGTCAAAGGGGAGCATCTACGGAAGGGTGCAAAACCAAAGTAAAAATGGCAGAAAAGATATTCACTATGCAAGAACTACAGGCATCTTTTTTCATTTGAAAAGCAAGGCGGCCGACTGAATGAGGGGACACTTGCATAGATAGATAGGTTAGTCTTGGACAGTTCAGATACTGTACCCTACAGCCAGAGACAGTGAACGCCACTGCACTACTGCTGGAGCCCAGATCTGCATTATAGGTCAAGCAGAGATGGGCAGAGGATGTGACCTCATGAAGGGGCTTTTGTACGGAGAACATGACTTCTACGAGAGACTCTTCCATGGGGATGGTGATCTTCAGGAAGGGCTCTTCGTAGGAGGAGGAGGTCTCCAGCTGAGACTCTTCCAAAGGGTAGATGACTTCTACGAGAGACTCTTCCATGGGGAAGGTGACCTAAAGGAAGGCCTCTTCGTAGGAGGAGGAGGCCTCCAGCTGAGAGTCTACCATGGGGGAGGTGGCTTCAAGGAAGGGCTCTTCGGAGGAGGAGGTGGCCTCCAGCTGCGACTCTTCCATGGAGGAGGTGGCCTCAAGGGATGGCTCTTTGGAGGAGGAGGTGGCCTCCAGTTGAGACTCTTCCACAGGGGAGGTGACCTAAAGGAAGGCCTCTTCGTAGGAGGAGGAGGCCTCCAGCTGAGAGTCTACCATGGGGGAGGTGGCTTCAAGGAAGGGCTCTTTGGAGGAGGAGGCCTCCAGCTGCGACTCTTCCATGGAGGAGGTGGCCTCAAGGGATGGCTCTTTGGAGGAGGAGGTGGCCTCCAGTTGACTCTTCCACAGGGGAGGTGACCTCAAGGAAGGGCTCTTTGGAGGAGGAGGCCTCCAGCTGCGACTCTTCCATGGAGGAGGTGGCCTCAAGGGATGGCTCTTTGGAGGAGGAGGTGGCCTCCAGTTGAGACTCTTCCACAGGGGAGGTGACCTCAAGGAAGGGCTCTTTGGAGGAGGAGGCCTCCAGCTGTGACTCTTCCATGGAGGAGGTGGCCTCAAGGGATGGCTCTTTGGAGGAGGAGGTGGCCTCCAGTTGAGACTCTTCCACAGGGGAGGTGACCTGAAGGAAGGGCTCTTCGGAGGAGGCCTCCAGTTGAGACTCTTCCAAACTGTAAATGACTTCAAAGAGGGACTCTTCCAATGGGTAGATGACTAAAAGAGGGATTCTTCCAATGGGTAGATGACTAAAAGAAGGACTCTCCAAAAGGTCAGATGATCTAAAAGAGGGACTCTTCCAATCAGCCGCGACCCGTGCAGGTAAGAGCGGTGGGGCCGAGTTGGGGGGGGATTCGACAGACTACCACATGGGAAAATTAAATAAATAATTTTCCCTCGTCTGTCGAAATCCGCCCCCCACCCGGCCCCCCTGCTCTTACCTGCATGGGCCGCGGCTGCTTCCAATGGGTAGATGACTAAAAGAGGGACTCTTCCACAGTGTAGGTGACCTTAAACAGGGGCTCTTCCATGGGGAAGGTGGCCTCCAGGAGGGACTCTTTCACATGGGATGTGCCCCCAAGAAGGAACACTTCCAAAAAGAGGGTGACTTAAGGGAGATACTATTCCACAGTGAACCTGCACTCTGGGAGGATCTCTTCCACAGTTGACGTGGTCTCTAGAAGACTCTTCCACACAAGAGGTGACCCCCCTGCTTGGGACTCTTCCACAGGGGAGTTGACCTTAAGGGAGGGCTCGCCCGCAGTAGTGGAGGTGACCACATAGAGTGATAGTGTAAGAGAGGTGGTGGACTGGGTAGGAGCCAAATGCCACACCTGTCTGTTGAACAGGAACAGAAGACATCCCCATTCCACAAACTCCCACACTAAAGCGAGGGATGCATCCAGTTCTCACTGTAGCTGGTGTAGCATTTGAATAGGCGAACTGTAGGTAGCGTCACTGGTATAAAGGTAAAAATGAACAGCAACATTATGCAGGAGGGTTTACTAAAAAGTACAGCAAGAACTGGTCAATTATGCACTGTTTAAAGGAACAGAAGACATTCTGTGCCTCTATTGCTTAGACTTATAACACACTGATACAAAAGGGATCATAACAACACTGTATACCAGACTTCAGAGGACCCTCAATGTATATTACTGCAATCCCCAATGCATTATT
Organism: Calotriton arnoldi; assembly: GCA_963921515.1. Classification (NCBI taxonomy): domain Eukaryota; kingdom Metazoa; phylum Chordata; class Amphibia; order Caudata; family Salamandridae; genus Calotriton; species Calotriton arnoldi. Next base: position 2,851,644 of record CAWUFW010000609.1, on the reverse strand, counting down.
ACAGCAATACGAAGCAATGCAATGTGTATTAAGAAAGTGCACTATCGACTGGGAGGGTATCCTGGCACTGAGCAGGTGTGTATGCCTAGCCCTGCCTATGGTTCGTTAACTGAAAAGCCAGGTCTTCAGCTTCTTGCATAATTAAATATATGACAACACCCGTCCTCCTGACCAGGTTCTTTGTATGCCTGGGATGTGTAAGAGTACAAGTCCTGCGGAGGAGAGTTGCCTGGGTATTTGGTGGAAGGAGATGCAACTGTTCAGGTGAGTCAGGCCTATGTTGTTTAGTGCCTTGAATATGTGTGTGTGAGGAGTTTGAAATGAGCGTGTTTGTGTATTGGGAGCCAGTGGAATTGCCTGAGTTGTGGGGGGATGTGATTTCTGAGTGAGAGGTGGAGGATGAGTCTGGCTGCCGAGTTCTAAATAGTTTGTAGTCTTCTAGATAGCTGCTTGGTGATCAGGGCATAGAGGGTGTTCCCGTAGGTTAACTTTGTGATGAGGGTGCAACAGTTTTCCTAGTGTTGCTTGGGAGCCATTTGAAGCATGTCCTCAGCGCCTTCAGGGTTTAGAAGCAGGATGCAGTGACAGTGTTGACTTGTGCAGTCACGTCCAGTTTGCTGTTGATTATTCCGAGGTCCCTATAGTGGGTGCTGGCCGTGAGTGCGAGTCTGAGTTCGGCCGGCCACCAGTTTGAGTTCCATGGTGAGATGTTCTTCCTGAAGATCACTAGTTCTGTCTTGAGCTTGAGACAGTTGGCTTTCATCCAGTTATTGACTTTAGTCATGCAGGCGGTGACCTTGTTACTTGTGTTGAGGGTCTTATTTGAGAGGCTCTCCCTCTCTAATGAGTTGAGTGTCGTCAGCATAGGACAGGATTTTGATGATGTGTGTGCGGATGACACTGGCCAAAGGGATCATGTATGAGATATAACTGGAAGCCGGGAACTCAGGCCTAAGCAATTTCAATGAGCTGAACCTCAAAACAATACAGAAATGTAGAAACAAGCATTCATCAAACAAATACACAAAATATGAAATATTTTATGTAATTCACAAACATAAAACAATTGAAATTTTAATGGGAAAAGTTGACTTTTCTAAATTCAATTAAGGCCACCTATCGCTCATACTACATTCTGTTTGATGCACTTGCACTGCTCCCAAGAAGCAACCTCGGGTAACCAAATTAATTTTTAGCTTTCAATTTCAAACTTCTTTACATTTAGAACGTTTTCAAATTTTCAGTTTTACATTTTGCTGCTTTCTTTATATATACTTTATTCATCTGTTAATATTTCTTCATTTTCTAAGCAGTAGCGGACCCCCTGAGTAGGTGCCGTGGACCCCCAGAAGTCCGCGGACCACAGATTAGGAATCACTGCTGAATACAATACAAAACTTTCTTAAGAAAGAAAGCTACATACACATTCAGCAGATCCCAATCAATTTAATCTTTGATGAACGCACAAACATGTCAACTTAGCACTTTCCTGTCTACCTCCAAGAGTAACATTGTTTGTGTAGAATACATGCAGTGTTGCACTTGGCAGGAAACAAGCCCCAAGTGCACAACACACACAGTGTAATGAACATTGTACATCTTTCATTCATGTCTTCATATTCAGCATAGCCAGTGTTCACACTTTATAGCCTCGGGAAGCACCTCTTTCCAAAACTAAGCTGACTGCAGAACATTTCTGTACATTAGACACTTAAGCTTCTCACAAGGAGGCATCTCAAAATGAAACATGGAATGCCTTGGAAGAGATGTAAACGTTTAAGATCTTCTAAATTCTGAGGATTCTCTTGAAATGTGTCTGTGATGTAATCTTGCATTTGCATGAACAATGAATGAATATATTCTGATGACAGCAAAGGAGTTCATGTTTCTAAGGTTTTGTTCTGCTGCGGACAAAACCCCTCTCCCTCTACCATCAGTTAGGGATAGTAACACCTTTTGGGCAAAGCACCGTGTAAAAAGAACAATTGATGGACAGAATGCAGAACAATGGCATACATTCACCCCAGTACAGAGATCTGGGCCTAAATCCATCGTTTTCTTGCTCACCATGCCATTCCAGTTTGAACCCAGACATATGCAAATCAGTCTTGACCCTGTGCCCAATGGGAACAGTCCAGCCCGAACTGCCAGGCCAGGTCCTTCCTGCACTGGAACCAAGCATCCTAGGACCGTTTCGGGGTTTCACCCATCATCAGCCAGGATAGCTTGACTCCAGTGGCATGGAGAGCACGGGACCCACGTCTGGGCATACCCATCCCACTCGGGGTGACAAATGCAAAAAGAACAATTGATGGACAGAATGCAGAACAATGGCATACATTCACCCCAGTACAGAGATCTGGGCCTAAATCCATCGTTTTTTTGCTCACCATGCCATTCCAGTTTGAACCCAGCCATATGCAAATCAGTCTTGACCCTGTGCCCAATGGGAACAGTCCAGCCCGAACTGCCAGGCCAGGTCCTCCCTGGACTGGAACCAAGCATCCTAGGACCGGTTTCGGGGTTTCACCCCTCATCAGCCAGGATAGCTTGATTCCAGTGGCATGGAGAGCACGGGACCCACGTCTGGGCATACCCGTCCCACTCGGGGTGACAAATGCAAAAAGAACAATTGATGGACAGAATGCAGAACAATGGCATACATTCACCCCAGTACAGAGATCTGGGCCTAAATCCATCGTTTTTGCTCACCATGCCATTCCAGTTTGAACCCAGCCATATGCAATTCAGTCTTGACCCTGTGCCCAATGGGAACAGTCCAGCCCGAACTGCCAGGCCAGGTCCTCCCTGGACTGGAACCAAGCATCCTAGGACCGGTTTCGGGGTTTCACCCCTCATCAGCCAGGATAGCTTGACTCCAGTGGCATGGAGAGCACAGGACCCACGTCTGGGAATACCCGTCCCACTCGGGGTGACAAATGCAAAAAGAACAATTGATGGACAGAATGCAGAACAATGGCATACATTCACCCCAGTACAGAGATCTGGGTCTAAATCCATAGTTTTTTTGCTCACCATGCCATTCCAGTTTGAAGCCAGCCATATGCAAATCAGTTTTGACCGTGTGCCAAAAAGATATTATGGTGAAGCAGCATCGGCCTTAAGTATTGGGCCCATGGAGATCTGAAAGCAGGACACAAACAGGGCTCCCGGTTTTATGCTTTTATTTTTTGAACATTTCCATCTGTATTTATCCATATTTATTTTTTGGCCATCTTATTTGTATTTTTCCATGGTTATTTTGTGTTTTGAGCATAAATGGATGCTTAAAATGGTATATTTCCACATTTATTTAACTGAAAAACATGCAACCATACTTTGCTGCTAGTCACGTTTTAGCAAATTAAGCAGCCAATTATTGCGAAACTTTACACACACTTAATATCACCATTATAATACAAATATATGTTAACGTATGTATTTAGGGAAATCTCAACCTGTTTTTTTTACTTCCCATGCTGTCTATCTGCTCAGCTGCTGTCCTGGAAACCACAAAAGACAGCACAGTCTCACCCGCAGGAGGCCAATTTTACATATTTGTCCACTTTTAAAAATACAGACAGGAAACACATTTTTTCTGTCTGCATTTACCTGTAAAAATCTGTAAAAATGGAAAACTGGTAGCCTTATTCATAAATAGCACGATTCAGGTTCTGCGGACGGTTCTAAAGCGAATAATGACGATATACATTGCCTCGTTTGTTTCCCCGACCATCTCCTTGCTACAGACTAAAGATGTAATCTCCCACTTCTCAGCACTACGACGAATTTTCACAGGGTTTGATCTTGTGGTAAACCCATGCGCACTTGCTTCTGGTTTATAACGCCAGTTTCATCAATTAAGCAATAAAGTGTACAATGTGCGCCCTTATCAACAACAGAGCCGAAACTCGCACTCATCACAGCTATTTTAATTTTTCTCTGCTTTTGGGTAACATTGTTCCATTCCACCATGTTAATAAAAGATATTTTAAATTGGTCAAGCGTTAAAACTAATCTGTTGATAATCCGAGAATGTGCCACTGACATTGAGGTCTAAGGAAATGTAGTTCCTCAATGAGCCGACTTCAGCCCGATAAATCCGGTAATCCCAGTGAATACTTGATTTCTAGCGCTTTATAAATTAACAAACCACTGTAATGCAGGCCTCTAAGCACAACACTTCCATTGAGAAGCTGTCAACAGACCCTTCGTGATTTTTTCCGCTATTTTCTTAATTAATTTGTCATATGTTACAGATTCTGCAGCAAAAAGACAGCAGGAGTCACTTTTGACCCATACACCTTTGACAGGTGTACAAAATGTCTCACCCAGAGTAGTAAACATTTTTCGAAGCCTCTCCAGTGAACAATGGCGCGCGCGCCTTGATGATGAATATCCGCGCGTGCCTTGATGATGACTATCCGCGCGTGCCTTGATGATGAATAACCGCGCGCGCCTGGATGATGAATAACCGCGCGCGCCTGGATGATGAATAACCGCGCGCGGCTGGATGATGAATAACCGCGCGCGCCTGGATGATGAATATCCGCGCGCGCCTGGATGATGAATATCCGCGCGCGCCTGGATGACTATCCGCGCGCGCCTCGATGACTATCCGCGCGCGCCTCGATGACTATCCGCGCGCGCCTCGATGACTATCCGCGCGCGCGCCTGGATGATGACTATCCGAGCGCGCCTGGATGATGACTATACGCGCGCGCCTCGATGAGGACTATCCGCGCGCGCCTCGATGAGGACTATCCGCGCGCGCCTCGATGAGGACTATCCGCGCGCGCCTCGATGAGGACTATCCAGGCGCGCCTCGATGAGGACTATCCAGGCGCGCCTCGATGAGGACTATCCAGGCGCGCCTCGATGAGGACTATCCAGGCGCGCCTCGATGAGGACTATCCAGGCGCGCCTCGATGAGGACTATCCAGGCGCGCCTCGATGAGGACTATCCAGGCGCGCCTCGATGAGGACTATCCAGGCGCGCCTCGATGAGGACTATCCAGGCGCGCCTCGATGATGACTATCCAGGCGCGCCTCGATGATGACTATCCAGGCGCGCCTCGATGATGACTATCCACGCGTGAAGGAATATCCACGCGTGCCTTGATGATGAATATCCACGCGTGCCTTGATGATGAATAACAGCGCTTGCCTTGATGATGAATAACAGCGCTTGCCTCGATGATGAATAACCGCGCGTGCCTCGATGATGAATAACCGCGCGTGCCTCGATGATGAATAACCGCGCGTGCCTCGATGATGAATATCCGCGCGTGCCTCGATGATGAATATACGCGCGTGCCTCGATGATGAATATACGCGCGTGCCTCGATGACTATCCGCGCGTGCCTCGATGACTATCCGCGCGTGCCTCGATGACTATCCGCGCGTGCCTCGATGACTATCCGCGCGTGCCTCGATGACTATCCGCGCGTGCATCGATGACTATCCGCGCGTGCCTCGATGACTATCCGCGCGTGCCTCGATGACTATCCGCGCGTGCCTCGATGACTATCCGCGCGTGCCTCGATGACTATCCGCGCGTGCCTCGATGACTATCCACGCGTGCCTCGATGACTATCCACGCGTGCCTCGATGACTATCCACGCGTGCCTCGATGACTATCCACGCGTGCCTCGATGACTATCCACGCGTGCCTCGATGACTATCCACGCGTGCCTCGATGACTATCCACGCGTGCCTCGATGACTATCCACGCGCGCCTCGATGACTATCCACGCGCGCCTCGATGACTATCCACGCGCGCCTCGATGACTATCCACACGCGCCTCGATGACTATCCACGCGCGCCTTGATGACTATCCACGCGCGCCTTGATGACTATCCACGCGCGCCTTGATGACTATCCACGCGCGCCTTGATGATGAATATCCGCGTGCGCCTTGATGATGAATATCCGCGCGCGCCTTGATGATGAATATCCGCGCGTGCCTTAATGATGAATATCCAGGGCAGTGGAGCTATTTCATTAAAGAATAATCCCGATACAATTATTTCGCTTCACGACGATTATTTAATATCCAGTTGAACCGCACATTGTTTTCGATCTAGAGAAAACTACAACTTTACTTTTTTCCAGATTCACTTTCACAAAATGTTCTTTTGCATATTTCCCACCTTACCAAGACCTTTCTTCAGACAAGTTAACCAGTCACTGAAGTAGGCCGACTCCTTGCCCATGCTGTATGCTGTAGTGGGCGGAAGCAAAATGTGAATGACACAAGAAAAGACCAATGGATAAAGAGAGCTCTATGAAAGCCCCTGTAAGTAATATATTATAGAAATAATTTCAGTAAAATCAAATGGCTTGGCTAACGCCAGACCTAAAAAAAAGTCAAATCGCAGACGCTATGGGATTGTTATTAACACTACATCCAATAAATCAGTGACATCTGTGGCAACATGTTTCAGCCATGTATTGAAGCCACAATGGGTCAATGGCTTTCATCAGGACATAGAAAATTACAATCACCAGCTTGCACAATCCCTAACTAGCACTAGGTCTTGAAAGGGATCTGTGAAAGACACTGCACATGATTTTTTATTTGCCTGGTAGAAAACAAATTCTTCATTCTTTTCCTAATGAAGAGAAGAGGGAGCACAAACGAAAGTTACCAATATTAGTCCTAGCGATTCAGGTAGGGTTATAAAAGAAAGAATGGCAGAGCCAGGAGACATGCTCATATCCCCTCGTGGTATCACTGCACACTTTGTGTAGGAAGAAAAAGGCCTGCCTTTGGCCTATCGGCTGTCTCTGGTGATCCGTAGCATAACAAGAGTGGCCGGAGTGTTCCTTAAATCATGCTTAAAATCCACCCCGTTTCTGTCTTGGAATCTACTGAGCACCTGACACGCATCCCGCATGATACAGTGCTGATATAGTGCAGATTTGTATCTGTAATCGTGATCGATCATTAAAATAATGTTATCACGGTGATATACACTCTCAAGAGCTCAAAATTCATGTGTAATTAATTACTAACCACTAAAATTCAGACTACAGGGGAACAAGAGCCAAAAAAAACTGTTTTAATTTCTGATTGTTTGCATATATTATTTCATGGACAAGTCACACTAAAGAGTATTTAAATTGTCAAGATAGATTGAAAAATAATACCGAAGGGCCGCTATGTCTTAAAGTTTTCAGCAAGGGATAATGGACAGGAGCTCAGGTATCAAATAAGCATGACCTAAAAAAGATGAGAACAGAAGCTAAATATACCACTACTGCTCAAACGTGGCATCTTTATGCGCATGAAAAATAAATACATAGAATCTCATCATCGAAGGGAATTTAACTGCACCCAAGGTACTCCGTCATTGAGGCCATCAACGTTGGTGCCTAATCTGTAGACCCAGCACTGTTCTCTTTCCAGAAGGAGGGTTTTCTTTTATTCTTTTAACTTGGCCTCATTGTCTCTTGACTGTATTTTGTCGATTACCACCCACTGTTGCTCCTGGTCAGTGCGCCTCGCGGTTGTATAATGAGTGGTTAAGTCTGGCTGTGTCTTCTCACACTGGATGGTACTTCGATGCTCATTGCTTCAAACTTGAGTCCTCCTTGAGGTCATTCCAACTTACTTACATCCACAGGGGCAGCTAATTCACTAACATTTATTGAGTTACAATTGGAACAAGCAGTGGCAAAGCCAATAGGTCTGGCCTTTGGAACCTATTTGCTTTGCCAATGGTTAGCCATGCTGCACAGCCTCCCTGAAGCCTTTGATGCGACCACCTGTGTTATTCTGTGAGCACACGCACCGCGCATGCCATCAAAACGACACAGATGCTAGTTTTTTTCTTTTTAGTTACCGATCTGAGTTGGATTGGTAACTGAAAAGAAAACACACCAAAGTGTTTTTATTGGGTTTTTTTTAAGTGGGACTGGGGAGCGGATGCAACACAGGCGAGAGCAGGGGGATGCAACAACACAGGATGCGGAAACAACACCGGGAGGTTTGGGGTACGCCGACGCAACACACAAGACAGGGAAGGGCAGGAGAGCAACACAGAGGGAAGGGGAGAGAAGAGAAAAGGAAGACAGTTCGAAAACACATCCACTCCTTGAGTGCTTAACACAGAATATAAAAAGTAGTGTCTGAAAAGCAAGCAGTAGAAGCAGAGATGGCAGTAAATCAAAGAGCTCCAAGGGAGGGACAAACCAAAGACTGAGAAGCTGGGACACGAATAAGAAGTAGGCAAATGAGAATGACCGGAAAGCCGACCCATGGTAAGCAAAGGGTGTGCTCTAAGGCCCTCTGCTTTCTTAGTTAAGCACAATATTTATTTGCAGCAGACCGCATATACGCTGTCCAGCAGGCTTGACCTATAAAGATTCAGAAGCCAAGGAGACCTTAGTCCAGTGTTTTCATAGTGAATTAATTGACACTACAATTACTGCAAGGGAAACGGCCCTTCACCCGTGGCAAGCCCCACAAAGTTGCTTCTTTTACTGTGTGTTGGTTGAATGTGGACTCATAGGTCACATACATCTGCACAGAGTTTAAATGAGAAAATCGATTTGAATAAGTTGCCAGTGTCTGCTAACAAGGTTTTCATGGTGTTAGGTGCAGTACTGAATGTGGTTACACAAATTAATGGATCCCTTGTCTACCTGGGCAACCACTCTAGGAGAGCATCTCTACTGTTGTTTCTTGTCCTCTTTAAAAGTGGGTGAGACTTTTTCTCTTAGAGAAGAGAAGAGGGACTCTGTGTTAGTCTCAGGAGATTCATTTAGAGTCTACCCTGGTATAAAGAAGAGTTTCCACGTGATTCGTGGGCACCTCTTTTAAAATATAGATAGGTGGTGCTAGGGAGGATGGATCAGCGTTGTTCTCGCCTCTCCTTCCCTTGTTGTGTTGAGACAATCATCACCTTAGTCAATACTTTTCAGACAAGTACGCTGACAGTGTCGAAATCACTGAGTGTGGCCGCAAAACCAATAAAACAGAAATCTGCTTGCAGTCAGCACTTTATTGAAGATCATGTCCTCCATCACTGGCACCCCGGAGCATCAAAGAGACTACAAAGATTGGGGATAGCCCACATGGAAATGCAAGTTTCTGCTTTGTAGGAAGCAGGTGCTTCGCCTTAAGGTGATGTTGACTACTTCATGTTATTCAGGAAAAAACAAAAAAGAATACGGTGAAAAAAACAAGCTATCGATCCGTAGACATAACTTCTCATCACTGATTATTCGAAGACTGCTAGTGCAGACACAGCATTAGATGATGTATTCCAAAGGACTACAAGTAGGGTCTATGCGTCTGGTACAGTAGCCTTCAGCATGATGGATAAAGGGTACAGACACGGTCTGTGGGTTGCGCACCAACAGGCAATGCATGATGGATATTTAACTAGGGTATCTTGGATATTCCTTATAAAAGACCAGTAACATCGTCTGGAACAAGTCCGCTGTTGGATTTAGGAGTTGGAGGATTTCTTCTGTTTGCATTCCCTGAATGCTTCTCATGAAGAATCACATTGGCGAAATGGTCACAAGACAAAGTCCTCAGAGATGCAAATAGGCTTCTAATCTGGGGTAAAATAAGTCTGTTCCAATAGGGTGTCTAGTATATAGAGGTCCAATTTGTGTCTACCAGATAAAGTTGTGCTTTGCAAGAGTGACAATCACCATGTATTCATCTTCCAATCTATCTCTGCCTTGAAACCTTAACTAGACACATGCCTCACCAATGGCTCTCCCATGCCTCTGGCCCCAGTGTTATATGTGGCTCTGGCCCCAGTTTTATACGTAATGCACATGGTGGTCTATGTGTGGTATTTATATAGCTCAAACATAGCCAAAAGGCAGCAGAGCAGTGTAAATAGTGAAGGCAAAGATGCAGTCAGTAAGTGAATGGTGCAGGGCGGGATACTGAGTAGTGGGCTGATATTCTTGTAAGAGGTGTGTTTCCAGCTCTTTCCTGAATTAGAGCAGGTTTGGGACAGTCCTGATGGATACGAGGATGTTGCTCCAGATCCTGGGTGCTTAAATGGAAAAGAACAGGTGACTTGTGTTTTTTCACTTCTTTATCTCCAGTTTGATGGTGTCCTGGCTGTAGTATGCAGAGACCCAGAGGAAGTGGTAGGCTTGTCAACCAGGCAGGCAAGGGTGCCAGCTGTGATGGTGCTGTAGATGATGCATCTGGTTTTGAAGATGATGTGGGCTGGCAAAGGGTACCACTAGAGTTCCAACATGCTTATGTGAGGGCAGAGACTAATTTTTATGTTTGGCTATGTACCAGTGACATAACATAGGCCCCCATATGCCCCGCAAAGGCGGGGTGCCTCTAGGTTTATGGGGCCCCCTCAGCACAGTACCCTGGCAGGAGAGCTTCTGACTGACTCGAGGGGGGAGGGCGGCATCCCTGTACTTTGCAGAGGGGCCCCTCAAGTTTTGTTATGCCACTGCTATGTACTGCTCTGCTTCTCCTCTTTGGGTGCCTGAGAGGACATTTATCACATGACTTAGCCGTGGCTCGAGGAAAGACACCTGATTCACCTTGTGCAGGTCCATGATTGACATCTATTTTATACCCTCACAGCATGGTTTAAAACTGGCTATTTTATGAGGGGATGTCATTCCCTAGCACACTGGATTTTGTTTGGACAATGTGGGAAGTCAAGAGAAACTGAGACCAGAGCACCCGATATGTAAGAAGGTACAGAAAGAAAGGAACTGAAGTCCGTGTGCAGGGGTGGGGCTTATATACAGCTCTGCTCTGTCACTTCCAGGGCGATACGCAACCAGAGCAGGGCCGCACGGTGCTGTGGAGGAGCATTAATGAAGAAAGGTTTCCAGATCCAGTCTGGCGCCTGCGGAGTATTCTGAGGAGAGGAAGCTGCGTTTAGAAGTATCTATCAGAAGTGGTCATATTTCCCCAGGCTCTTGATGAGGCATATTTGGTGTGTAGAATACCTTTGAGGGAGACCAGTGCGCAGTTTTTGGTGCCATGGAGAAGGGTGTTGCCACCATCCAGATGCCATAGTACGAGGGCTTGAACAGCAGTTTTGAAGTCACTTTCTAGGATGAATGGTTTCACTTTCTTCAGAAGAGTGAACTTCTTCACAATTTAATTGTGTGTTTCTTCACAATGTGTTCACTGGATTTGTGTTTGGTGTCCTGAGTGAATCCGAGTGACCTGGCACCGGGTGAAAGTTAGGGTTCGAATCCATCCACGCTCATGTTGTTGAGCCAGATTTGGACTAGCAGTTGCTGGTATTTCTTGGCAAATAATTCCACCATAGTGGGGTTGAGCTCCAGGTATGTGCTGGACATCCAGATCTGGAAGAGGTGAGATATGGCTGATTTAGGCAGTCCTTAGCCATACAAAATATGTAAATACAGCGGGAGAGGCATCTTTTGTATACAAGCCTCACGTGGTCCAGCCTCTTCTTTTGCTTTACAAGGGCACAACCCCATTTTCTTTACTAGTTAATGGCAAGAAATCCCAAGGGGCCTCATGTAGATACTGAAAAAGATGGGAAACTGGGTGGAACCCTGAGGAAATCTGCAGGTGATAGTGATCTTCTAGGACCTAGCAGTGCCTGCGTGAACAAACGGGAGTTGGATGGATAGGAAGGAGGAGAACCAGTGAAAGACTGTGCTGGTGAATCCCATATGAAGCTTATGGGTGTAAACAACAATGTCATGGTTAACGTGTCAAAGGAGGCTGAGAGGTCTTCCAATAGCAGGAGGCATGAGCCATCTTTATTGGTGGTTAGGAGAGCACCGAATCTGTTTCTGTGTAGCAGCGTGACCTGAAGCCAGATTAGTAGCCAAGAAGGTGTTGATTGGTGTAATATGATTTTGGAACTGTAAACACACACATTTTTAAATGGCCTTTCCAATGAAGGGTAGGTGAGTGATGGGCCAGTGGTTGGGAGGGTCATCAGGGTCTAGTGTGGGTTTCTTCAGAGTGGGATGACCAGACTATCTTGAGATCTTCTGGGAAGATGCCATGAGTGTGAGAAGCATAGATGATGAATAGGGGTGCAAGAGCTTCCACTGAGCGGGCTTGGGTAAAAGACTGGGGTAAGACATCTTCATATGAGGTGACTTCCTGGGATTTGAGGAGTCAGCAAGGTCTTTGTACAGGGGTTTGAAGGATGACCATTGTGGGATGCAGCAGGGAGGGGTGCTTATTAGAGGAGAAGCAGGCTTGTGGTGTGAGACCTTCTCGGTTTGTTTTAGTGAAGTGGTTGATGGCAGCGCTTTTGTCCCAGAGTGTGAGATAGGGGGGTAAGGCAGGGCATTGCTGCAGTGCTCAGTTGTCTTGAAGACCTCTGATTCCTGGCCAGAGACCTGCTCTCTCCCCCAGCGCCTCCGCTGTTGTGCCGCTGCCGCAGAACCCCGCTCACCTTAGCTGGTAGGTGTTCGAGGCCCTCCTCCACCTGCAGGCTCCTGCCTACGCCTCATCCCTGGTGGTCCAGTGGGAGAGCCTTGCTCCTCTGCTGGTCTGCTGTTGTCTGTCCTGTGTTGTGCCCGTCTTTCTGTCTGTTGTCTATCTTTTGTTTTTGTGCCTGTAAATTGTCTTCTTATTTTGTTTTATTTTGCCTGCTTTATTCTATTTTTATACTGTTGTACTGTTCCCTTCATTGTGCCCTCCATGCCAGTTTTTGCCGCCCTTACCCGCCGCTGCTGCCCCCGCAGCCCCTCACCCCTGTCCGGTTCCCGCCTCCCAGCTGCGCTTCCCTCCCCTATTTAATGGTGGCCGCTGTGCGGCCGCGCCACTGGTGCGCCAAAGGCAAGACCGTCTGCGCCCGTCCGCGACCCGACCGCGACCAGCGCAAGGGACCCTGGTTCTCCGGCCACCCACCGCTACGACTCAGCTGCCCTCCTCGCATTCAACCCCGGAAGGAACAACAAATGCCAGCTGTCCATGCCGAACACCACCCACGGCTAGTTCTCCTGCCGTCACTGCCACCAAACCTTCACCACCCTCCGCATCCCCACGGCTGCCGCCCACACGCCGGACGCCAACACCACTGAAGCCCTCAGGTGCATCCTCCTCAACGTACGCTCCGCTGTTGTGCCGGTGCCACTGAATCCCGCTCACCTTGGCTGGTAGGTGTTCGAAGCCCTCCTCCACCGCAGGCTCCTGCCTGTGCCTCATCCCTGGTGGTCCAGTGGGAGACCCTTGCTCTTCTGCTGGTCCGCTATTGTCTGTCCTGCGTTGTGCCCGTCTTTCTGTCTGTTGTCTGTCTTTTGTTTTTGTGCCTGTAAATTGTCTCTCCATATTTTGTTTTATTTTGCCTGTTTTATACTATTTTTATACTGTTGTACTGTTCCCTTCATTGTGCCCTCCGTGCCAGTTTTTGCTGCCCTTTACCGCTGCTGCTGCCCCCACGGCCCCTCCCCCTGCCAGTTTCCCGCTCCCGCCTCCCAGCTGCGCTTCCCTTCCCTATTTAATGGCGGCCGCTGTGCAGCCGCAATACTGGCGCGCCAAAGGCAAGCCCGTCTGCGCTCGTCCGCGACCAGCGCCAGGGACCCTAGTTCTCCGGCCACCCACCGCTACGTCTTAGCTGCCCTCCTCGCATTCAACCCCGGAAGGAACAACAACTGCCAGCTGTCCACGCCGAATACCACCCACAGCCTGTTCTCCTGCCATCACTGCCGCCAAACCTTCACCACCCTCCGGATCCCCACGGCCGCTGCCAACACCACCGAAGCCCTGAGGTGCATCCTCCTCAACGTACGCTCCCTGCACAGACACGCTGTAGAGATCTGAGACCTACTCGACACCCTCTCGCCAGACATCGCCTTCTTTACGGAAACTTGGAGCAACTCCACCTTCGCCCCTGACATCGCCACCGCCATCCCCGACGGATACATGATCCAGAGGAAGGACCGCCCCAACCGCCCAGGAGGAGGACGGACACACAGCACACAAGAGCTCTCTCCGACTCACGACCTCCAGCTCAAGCGATAGCCCGCCCACCACCGAACACCCCCACTTCCAGATCAGCCCCAAAACAACCCTAAGAGGCATCCTCGCCTACAGACCTCCCGGACCTTGAACTGCGTTCACCACTACCATCGCCGACCTCATCGTGCCACACGCCATCGCCTCCATGGATTACATGCTCATCGGAGACCTCAACTTCCACCTCGACAACCTCAGCGACCCCAACTCCGCCACCCTCCTGGACAACCTCGCCAACCTCGGACTGAGACAACTCATCACCACCCCCACCAACAAGGCAGGACACACCTTCGACCCCATCTTCGCAGGAGGGAACAACATCCACTTCAGCCACACCACGCAACCCCCCTGGACAGACCACCACTGCGTACACTTACACATCAACAAACCAACCGTGCCCAACGCTGCACCCAGCCCTCCACAAAGGAACTGGAGCAAGGTCACCGAGGAGCAGCTCAACTCCACCCACAACCGTGATACCCCCTCCACCTCGACCGACACCAACCTCGCAGCCAAAGAACTCCACAGATGGAACACCAACTGCACAGACGAGCTCGCACCCCTACGTAACCCCGACCGACAGCGCCCCAGAAAGGCCACCTGATTCACCACCGGCCTCCAAGAATCCAGACGCACCTGCAGACGTCTTGAGAAGAACTGGAGAAACAGCAAATCCTTGGAAGACAGCACCACCTACAAAAACGCCATGACAGAATACCACCAACACATCAGATCCACCAAAAAGACCTTCATCCAAAACAAGATCCTCGCCAACTCCAGCAACTCTAAGGAACTCTTCAGCATCATCCAGGAATTCACCAACAACCCCCCCCAGCGAAACCACGGACATCTCCCCCTCCCAGGACCTCTGCAACAAGCTTAGCTCCTACTTTCATCTGAAAATCAAGGGCCTCTACGACAACTTCAACAACCAGACACCTGACTCCAAAACCACTCCCTCCTCCAGCAACACCAGCCAGCCCACCATCTCCTCCTGGACCCCAGTCATCACCGAAGACACCGCATCAACCATGAAAGGCATCCACTCAGGAGCTCCCATGGACCCCTGCCCCCACACATCTTTCACAGAGCCACCACCGCCATCACACCGGAACTACGACGCACCATCAACGCCACCTTCGAAACCGGCATCTTTCCCGACTAATGGAAACGCGCAGAAGTCAGACCCCTACTCAAGAAGCCCTCAGCAGATCCCACGGACCTCAAGAACTACCGACCCATCTCCCTCCTCCCCTTCGCAGCCAAAGTCACCGAGAAGACCGTCAACGTCCAACTAACGAAATTCATCGAAGAAAACTCCATCCTCGCCTCCTCCCAATCCGGATTCAGCAGCAACCACAGCACTGAGACCGCTCTACTTGCCGCCACAGACTACATCCGCACCCTCCTCGACCAAGGACACACTGCAGCCCTGATCCTACTCCACCTCTCTGCAGCCTTCGACACAGTCTCCCACTGCACACTCACCGCCAGACACCACAATGCCGGCATACAGGGAACCACCCTCGACTGGCTCCGCTACTTCCTCACCGGCAGAACCCAAAGAGTCAGACTTCCACCCTTCCTCTCCGAACCCACGGAATTCAACTGTGAAGTACCCCAAGGATCATCGCTCATCCCCACGCTCTTCAACATCTACATGGCCCCCCTCGCTGCCATCGTCAGACAACACAGACTCCGCATAGTATCCTATGCCGAAGACATCCAGCTCATCCTCTCCCTCACCAAGGACCCCATCACCAATAGACTCAACTTCCAGGAGGGAATGAAGGACGTTGCATCCTGGATGAGCAGCAGCTGCCTTTAGCTCAACTCGGAGAAGACAGAGGTCCGAGGACGAGGGACCTCCCCCTCTGCATGGGACAACACCTGGTGGCCCACCACCCTCGGCAGCCACCACACCTCCACGGACCACGCCCGAAACCTCGTCATCGTACTCGACTCCTCCCTCTCCATGACCCGACAGGTCAACGCCGTCGCCTCCAACTGCTTCAACACCATCCGCATCCTCCGAAAGACCTTCAAATGGATCCATCCCGAATCAAGGAAGACCATCACCCACGCACTCATAACCAGCAGACTGGACTACGGAAACGCACTATACACCGGGATTAACAAGTCTCTGCTCCGCAAACTCCAGACCATACAGAACACAGCAGCCAGGCTCGTCCTCTGCATCCCTCGACACAAACACATCACCCAACACCTGCGTAACCTCCACTGGCTCCCCGTCGAGAGGAGAGTAACTTTCAAGATACTCACCCATGCCTACAAATGCCTCCACAACACCGGACCCCAATATCTCAACGATAAAATCTCCTTCCACGTACCCAAGAGGAACCTCCGATCTGCCGATCTCGCCCTCGCCGAACTCCTGCGCATCCGCAGAGCAAGAACGGGTCGAAGTACCTTCTCCTACATCGCGGCCAAGACCTGGAACGAGCTCCCGATCGACATCAGACGCGCCTCCACCCTGCACATCTTCAGGAAGACCCTCAAGACCTGGCTCGTCGACTGACCGGAGCTGCTCCCCCCCAGCACCTTGAGGCCCTCACGGGTGAATAGCACGCTTAAAACTCCCTGATTGATTGATTGAGTGATGAGTGTTCTGCTTCTGCTGGCGGCACCATCGATGGTGCTGGTCTAGTACACTCCACAAACATCACAGTTACGGGTTAATGCTGATTTAAGGAGAAGTCAGGTGGGTAAATTACCAATCACCCGTCTATCAGACATGGTGACAATGGCTGTGAACCCACACTCCTCATTTGCAAAAGTTGTGTTATTCTGAGAGAAAAAAACACCATATTTCCAAGAAACAGACCCTGGCCTGTTTTCAGCACTAAATTAAATGAGTAGCTCATTGCAGCACTAACAATTGGGGACATAATTAACACCAATTATAAAGCACCAAGAGCCCTTTCAGTGTGTAGTATGTCCTATATATAGTCTTATTCCTATTATTACACCCCTCTGTACCTATAGTCAAAGACAGAACCATGTATCTGGATGTTGAAAAAAACAGCATTTGTCATAATAATCTCCTGATTTTTCTTTTGCCAGAGACATAAGTCCAGGGTTGATAGAATCCGCCCCACCAGTGAATTATGATTGCGAGTGTTGCGGAATGGTGCGCTTCCACCGCCTGCTAATGAACTTTGGACAGATGCGACAGAAGCCATTCACTGCACATTTGCATTAACAAATCATCCTTTAATTGAAGCCCAGCCAACAAGTTTATGCTACTTACATAAAGTTCTGTTTAATAAAAGCAGCAGTGAAACACTGCAGTGGCTGCAACATTGTAGGGGCAGAGGTTCTTAGAGGCGTAGGGTACCAACAATACATGCGCTAAACTGGACCTGGTTCTCAAATAAAGAGACTCTCTGACTGCTCCACAGAGCAGAAAGCAGGGGTAGTGTCTCCTGACTGGTACATGAACCAGATTTTGTGGATGTGGAAACTTTTTCTGGATTTATATTTTTGTGCTTCATTAACAATAGCAAAATATGCATTTTCATACATGATTTTATATCTACAGACTGAATTAACAATTACATTTGATACTAGTTTCTTATAATGTATAGAAATGAAGTTGTGTGTTTAAGTTAGGCCACATTTCTGTGTAAAACACAATTTTGAACAAGATGGAAACCATCACTGTCACTCACTCGAGCTTCAACTCCGCTCACATCCTCTCCCCGCAGCCTACACCGTTAAGTTGAAGTCATAATAGTTGAGTTACACTGCTATTGCTGTGCTCATGATAAATCGTCCATGGTGCGGGTGTAATATTGTTACATGTAGCTATGTTCTCCGTTTCTTCACTGGACCCGTTCACTCAAAAGAAAGTCCTATAGACAAATGTTTCATAATTGTTCCAACATCTCCGGATGACATTCGCATAGCGGGTGCTGAACAATCACTCAAGAGAATGGGATAGTGTTTGTGTGTTAGGGTAATGGTTATTTTTCTTGTGTTCTGATTTGCTGAAGAAATTATACATTTGCTCACACCACAATGAATCTGCAGAACTGCTAACATTCTATGCAAGAATTATGCATACAAAAAAAAAAACCTTGATTTTGTGGATGAGTCACAATTTTTGTAGGCTTTCCTATTCTACTAAGGATGCTGCCCAATTTCTTTCCGATTTTGCTGCTCATTGCAAATTAGAATATTTTCTGCTTTAGAATATTTTCTGCTTTTTGCCTAGTCTGTATAAAACTGAATCTAAGGGCCTTTACGGCAATTACTCTATCGCTCAATTTTGAATTTTCTGAATAAAACCCTATGACTTTCCATTGATCTAGAACTCAATTATTGAATGGTCCCCATTACTTTATGAGTTATTTTACTCTGCAGACTTGATGTTTTGGGAGGCGCCTTAACGCGTGGACACATTGATTCATTAAACTGAGGGTTAACACCGCCTCCAATCCAGTAAACTGTGGGAGAACTGGTTGAGGAAATTTTTTGGCCCCTGGCTGTTCCACAGACCAGATACTGGGGTCAGAGGGTGTTTCTATGTTCTGCTCCATAGAGCAGACTGCGCCATATAGCCCAGATTTGTTGGGCGAGAGGGTGCTGTCAGATTGCTCCATAGACCAGACTGCTAGAGTAGAGGGTGTCTCCAGACTGCTCCTGCGGGGGCAGAGGGTGTCTCCAGACTGCTCCTGCGGGGGCAGAGGGTGTCTCCAGACTGCGCCTGCTGAGGGTGTCTCCAGACTGCTCCTGCGGGGGCAGGGGGTGTCTCCAGACTGCTCCTGCGGGGGCAGAGGGTGTCTCCAGACTGCGCCTGCGGGGGCAGAGGGTGTCTCCAGACTGCGCCTGCGGGGGCAGAGGGTGTCTCCAGACTGCGCCTGCGGGGGCAGAGGGTGTCTCCAGACTACGCCTGCGGGGGCAGAGGGTGTCTCCAGACTGCGCCTGCTGAGGGTGTCTCCAGACTGCGCCTGCTGAGGGTGTCTCCAGACTGCTCCTGCGGGGGCAGGGGGGCAGAGAGAGGGTGCCTCCAGATTGCTCCTGCAGGGGACAGAGGGTGTCTCCACACTGCTCCTGCGTGGGCAGAGGGTGTCTCCAGACTGCTCCTGTGGGGGCAGACAGGGTCTCCAGATTGATCTTGCGGGGGCAGAGGGGATCCCAACGCTGCTCCTGCGGGGGCAGAGGGGGTCTCCAGACTGCTCCTGCGGGGGCAGACGGAGTCTCCAGATTGATCTTGCGGGGGCAGAGGGGATCCCAACGCTGCTCCTGAGGGGGCAGAGGGGGTCTCCAGACTGCGCCTGCAGTGGTGTCTCCAGAAAGCTCCTGCGGGGGGCAGAGGGGGTCTCCAGACTGCTCCTGTGGGGACCGAGAGTGTCCCCAATGGTCCAGACTGCCTCCCACCACCACGAGTGCTGTGAGAGGGCCAGCCGGAGGGGGTGATGGAAGGAGAGACATGCACACCTAGAGGCCCTCTCCCCCCGCTCCTTTCATATGCTAACTTCGGCAATAATTACGGATTCCACGTCTCCCGAACTCGCGCGCGCCGAAGGCCTTTTCAAAGAAACAATTACCATTAATCAAAACAGAGCGCGCCTAATAGCGCCGCGCGGCGCCCACCGCTGCGCCCCCCATACATCAAGCTGTCTGTTGTCAAACACGCTAAACAAACTTGGAGGGCGCGGGGAAAGCGCTGGCTCAGGGCTTCTCGGCGGCCACCCGTCCTGTCCCCGGATCCTGGGTGCGGTGCTCCATCACCGTCCCAGGTTGGCACTGATAAATGGCGCACACGTGGCTTCACCAACACTTTATCCAGCCTGACAAGGGCGGGTGACAGCTGTGGCGGCAGCATTTGCATCCGAGGCCTCCTTCACAAGTGTTTGTGCTGCGATTAGCTTAGACGCCCATTGAAGCGCCAGGAGGCGTACACACAGCGCGTGTTAAACACTAGTGGTGGAACAAGGGTGCCATCGGCGCAACAGCAAGCCAAGGAAAATGCCCCCTTCAGCCCAGCTGTTTGTTTGTAGAAGGCACCCAAACTGAAGTACAGTGGACCCTCCTGCCACTGGGCCCTGGTACCACTACACCTGCTGCACTAATGCTAGCTTGCAGGATGTGATGACGGGTCTGACTCTCAGGGTGAAAGCGCACTCTGCAGGTGACACTATCTGCGGCCATGTGGCCCGCAGATGTGTTAGGCAGCACATCCCTGTCCACGTGGGGCAGTCCTGAATACAGCGCTACTTTCACCAAGTGCTTCAAAGTGCTAGTGCTGTCTGTAGAAGTAAATTTTAGGGGGGCAAACACTGGGACACAGATAAAAAGATACAACTGGTGGGGGCCACCTACAAATGTTATCTATCCATCCATCCATCCTCTATCCATCCGTCATCTATCCATCCATCCGTCATCTATCCATCCATCCGTCATCTATCCATCCATCCGTCATCCATCCATCCGCCATCCATCCATCCGCCATCCATCCATCCGCCATCCATCCATCCGCCATCCATCCATCCGCCATCCATCCATCCGCCATCCATCCATCCATCCATCCATCCATCCGTCATCCATCCATCCATCCGTCATCCATCCGTCCATCCATCCGTCCATCCATCCATCCATCCATCCATCCATCCGTCGTCCATCCATCCGTCGTCCATCCATCCGTCGTCCATCCATCCGTCGTCCATCCATCCGTCGTCCATCCATCCGTCGTCCATCCATCCGTCGTCCATCCATCCGTCGTCCATCCATCCGTCGTCCATCCATCCGTCGTCCATCCATCCGTCGTCCATCCATCCGTCGTCCATCCATCCGTCGTCCATCCATCCGTCGTCCATCCATCCATCCGTCGTCCATCCATCCATCCGTCCTCCATCCATCCGTCCTCCATCCGTCCTCCATCCATCCGTCCTCTATCCATCCGTCCTCTATCCATCCGTCCTCTATCCATCCGTCCTCTATCCATCCGTCCTCTATCCATCCGTCCTCTATCCATCCGTCCTCTATCCATCCGTCCTCTATCCATCCGTCCTCTATCCATCCGTCCTCTATCCATCCGTCCTCTATCCATCCGTCCTCTATCCATCCGTCCCTCTATCCATCCGTCCCTCTATCCATCCGTCCTCTATCCATCCGTCCTCTATCCATCCGTCCTCTATCCATCCGTCCTCTATCCATCCGTCCTCTATCCATCCGTCCTCTATCCATCCGTCCTCTATCCATCCGTCCTCTATCCATCCGCCATCCATCCATCCGCCATCCATCCATCCGCCATCCATCCATCCATCCATCCATCCATCCGCCATCCAGCCATCCGCCATCCAGCCATCCGCCATCCATCCATCTATCCATCCATCCATCTATCCATCCATCCATTCTCTAACCATCCATCCATCCATCCATTCTCTAACCATCCATCCATCCATCCGTCATCCATCCTTTATCCATCTATCCAGCCATCCATCCTCTATCCAGCCATCCATCCTCTATCCAGCCATCCATCCTCTATCCAGCCATCCATCCTCTATCCAGCCATCCATCCTCTATCCAGCCATCCATCCTCTATCCAGCCATCCATCCTCTATCCAGCCATCCATCCTCTATCCAGCCATCCATCCTCTATCCAGCCATCCATCCTCTATCCATCCAGCCATCCTCTATCCATCCATCCATCCGTCATCTATCCATCCGTCATCTATCCATCCGTCATCTATCCATCCGTCATCCATCCGTCATCTATCCATCCATCCGTCATCTATCCATCCATCCGTCATCTATCCATCCATCCGTCATCTATCCATCCTCAATCCATCCATCCTCAATCCATCCATCCTCAATCCATCCATCCTCAATCCATCCATCCTCAATCCATCCATCCTCAATCCATCCGTCATCCATCCATCCATCCATGCGTCCATCCATGCGTCCATGCGTCATCTATCCATCCATCCATCCTCAATCCATCCTCAATCCATCCATCCATCCATCCATGCGTCATCTATCCATCCATCCTCAATCCATCCATCCATCCATGCGTCATCTATCCATCCATCCTCAATCCATCCATCCATCCATGCGTCATCTATCCATCCATCCTCCATCCATCCATCCATCCATCATCTATCCATCCATCCATCCATCATCTATCCATCCATCATCTATCCATCCATCATCTATCCATCCATCATCTATCCATCCATCATCTATCCATCCATCATCTATCCATCCATCCATCATCTATCCATCCATCATCTATCCATCCATCCATCTATCCATCCATCCATCATCTATCCATCCATCATCTATCCATCCATCCATCCATCCATCCATCCATCTATCCATCCATCCATCATCATCTATCCATCCATCATCTATTTATCCATCTTCTATTCATCCATCATCTATTCATCCATCATCTAACCATCCATCCATCCTCTAACCATCCATCCTCTAACCATCCATCCTCTAACCATCCATCCTCTAACCATCCATCCTCTAACCATCCATCCTCTAACCATCCATCCTCTAACCATCCATCCTCTAACCATCCATCCTCTAACCATCCATCCTCTAACCATCCATCCTCTAACCATCCATCCTCTAACCATCCATCCTCTAACCATCCATCCTCTAACCATCCATCCTCTAACCATCCATCCTCTATCCATCCATCTATCCATCCATCCATCCGTCATCCATCCATCCATCCATCCATCCGTCATCCATCCATCCATCCATCCGTCATCCATCCATCCATCCGTCATCCATCCATCCATCCGTCATCCATCCGTCATCCATCCAGCCGTCATCCATCCGTCATCTATCCATCCGTCATCTATCCATCCGTCATCTATCCATCCATCATCTATCCATCCGTCATCTATCCATCCGTCATCTATCCATCCGTCATCTATCCATCCGTCATCTATCCATCCGTCATCTATCCATCCGTCATCTATCCATCCGTCATCTATCCATCCGTCATCTATCCACCCTCTTATCCATCCACTCTTATCCATCCATCCCTCCTCTATCCATCCATCATCTATCCATCCACTCTTATCCATCCATCATCTATCCATCCATCCATCATCTATCCATCCATCCATCCTCTATCCATCCATCCATCCACCCATCCTCTATCCATCCATCCATCCATCATCATCATTGGGGAGAGGAGTTGGCCTAACGGCTAGGGCGGTCGACCTCGAATCTGGGGAATCGGGTTCGAGTCTCGGCAATGACGCTGAACATCCTGTGATTCTGGGCAAATCACTTAATCTCCCCATACCTAACAAAAAAATGAATGTGTCCTCATGTATCGCAACTGGTGCTCGTGTAAAGCGCTCTGATACCCGATACCTTCGAGTCAAGTTTGCGCTATATAAAACTCTAACAAAAAAAATCCCCAAAAAATCTATCCATCCTCCCTCCATCCATCATCCATCCATCCTCTATCCATCCTCTATCCATCCATCCATCCTCTATCCATCCATCCATCCATCCTCTATCCATCCACTCATCCTCTATCCATCCTCCATCCATCATCTATCCATCCTCCATCCATCATCTATCCATCCATCCATCCATCATCCATTCATCCATCCACCCATCCTCTATCCATCCATCCTCTATCCATCCACCCATCCTCTATCCATCCATCCTCTATCCATCCATCATCCATCCATCCACCCATCCTCTATCCACCCATCCATCCATCCTCTATCTATCCATCCTCTATCCATCCATCCTCTATCCATCCATCCTCTATCCATCCATATATAAAAATATATGCGTGTGTATGTGTTGTTCTAGTTAGGACCTACTTACCATAGGAAGAGCATTTTTTGGTTTGCTAGTAACTTTGGAATTGTTTGACAAATCTTCACAAAACTTTCCACAACAAAAATGTATCCACCTTATCTAGTTCCTAGCAAGTTTCAAGGCCAGAGAAAAACGATGAGCCCATAAACCCAATTCTCCAAGCAATTTCCATAAGGAATTTTCAACAGCACTACAGGCCAAACTGCTGAACACAATTTTACCAAATTTTGCATAAAGCTAGATCTTTACTCAGAAAACAAACTTTTTGTGATTTGGTGTGATTCTGTGCAGTAGTGTTTGAGAAATTAAGGTTCAAAATATAAAGATATCTGGACATTAGACACACAAATTGAAACAAAGCACTCCAATTAGCCGAGGGGGCTTTTTCCCCCACCAGCTGCCTTGCTCCCGCAGGAGTGAGAGGCTCCTGCGGATCTTGCTGGAGGTTCGCGCTAATTGGCTGGCCGCAACATTAAGAGAAATGTTGCGGCTGCCATCACAGGACTAGGCAACTCCCTCCCCATTCCCTGAAATTAAAACATTTTGAAAGTAGAAGAAGGGGACAGGGTAGTGCTACCCTGACCCCTTTACCTTTGGGTAGGGGTTTCACAGGTACCAATCCCCGAGGTCAAAAGTAAAAAAATAAAAAACTATATGGGGGGGGGCGGGGTTCGCAATCTTGGCGGAATCTCTTGGAAGCGAGCACGGGACCTTTGCTCTTGCAGAAGTCCATCGGGAGGCAGTCTTTTGACAGGTGAGGCGAGGCAAAAACCACTGGAAGAGTGATGGACTGTCCAAAGTGAAAATGAGTGGCGATTGTGCATCACCAGTTTGTCCGGTTAAACAGTGGCGGTAGGATTGTTGCGCCGACAGTGCCTGGAGTTCACTGACGCAACGAGCTGAAGTGATTGCAATGAGCAAGACAGTCTTAAGAGTCAGAAGACGCAACAAGCAGCTGTGGAATGGTTTGAGACTAGGGAAAATGTGTGTCAATCCTTTAATGAACCACATCACAAGAGGTGATTCGAAAATGGCTGGTTGGCCCGGCAAGCACAAAAAGGATAAAGGGCTAACAAAAAACCTTTATTGGGGCCCACTGCACGACCTTGCTAGGCCAAAGATAAAACAAGCAACAAATCATCGAGCAGGTTGGCTTGTAGAGGGTTCTGTATTGTGGACTCCACACCAGCCCACACATTTGTCACAGCACCCTGTGTAAAGAGATTTTGTTGAGGGACATCTGGCTGCGAGAATGACATCCACACCCTCAGTAGGTAGGTCCAATGTCTTCGCGCATGGAGGTTTAGATTGCAGGCCTGGGAACAACTGACCTTCTGCTGACCGACAGATTATCCTCCTGAAGCGGGAGCGTGATTGGAGAGGAAATGTTCATGCCCAGAAGTTTCTGGAGCTACCCACTCCTGGACCAATCTGGAGCCACAAGGACGGCTTGAGCCCGGCTGTTCGGTATCTTCTTCATGACTCGGGGCAGGAGAGGCAGTGGCAGAATGGCATCCACGAGTTCCGTGCTCCAATCGTGTCTGATTGTAACTCTCAGAGAGTGTTAATGGGAAACCCAATGAGCAGAAGCTTCGACACAGCAACCTCAAGGGTGGTGAAAATAAACTAGCCAGTGTTCTCCCCACTGATGGAAGAAGCTCTGCACTATCTGAGGATGCAACTGCTATTCGTGATCCACAGGAATCGCCGGCAGGGCTTGTTAACCATAGCGTTTAAAGATCCCACCAGATGGTTCAGGATCATGGAGAAGCCGCGACACTCCAGCAAAACCCAGAAGTGCAGAGTCTCTTAGCACAGAACCCAGAACCCCAAGTTGCCCTGCTTGTTGCAGTACAACATGATCCTGGTGTTGTCTGTGAAAACCTGCAATGGCCTTCCCTTGATGGACAGCAAGACGGCCTTCAACACAAGGCACATGGCCTACAACCCCAAAAGATTTATGTGGAGCCGGGTTTCCATCGGAGACAAGAGGCCTCTGACATCCACCTCTCCGAGATAACCTCCCCAGCCCAGCAGGGATGCATTCATCACCACCGTCAGCTCTGGGTGGAAAAGGGCAGAGGGGTCTGATGCTTGTCAGGTTGTGGTCTAAGACCACCACAGTTCTTGAATAGTTTCCTCTGAAACCTGGATGACATTAACAGATTTTCTTGGTGCTCGGCCCGCTGAAACTTCAGCTCCCACTACAGAGCCAGCATGAGTCCGAATATGCCACTTGATGAATTGGAGAAGCAAGCTGCAGAGGGCCAGCAGGTAGTCCTTAGTTTGTGAAAAAAATAAGTGCAAGGGCCCATGTCAGGAGGCCACTGCAGTTTGCATCACCCATTGCCCCTCCCTGCGCTGCAAATGACAGTTCCAACACAACTACTAAGAATCATACTCCTCCAAGTGTGACAATTCAGACTATTCTTGGCCTCCAAAGCTATAATAATTGCTTGGGAGGCAGGTATTGGTCATTTTAAGGCATATTGAATTAACAAACAACTGTTGTTGTGCTCGACAGACAGTTACACCATGTGGCAGACTTCCATAAGTACCAGTGTTGACCATTAAGTGGCAGTGCAGAGCACCAGAAACTACCGGCTCAAATTAAGCACTGCCAGAAGGCCAAGAACCCTCAGAACCACTGTCACCAAGATGCAGGATCGAAGCTGAAACATCTGGATCATAGCCCGAACGCCCTGAGTTATGATGGAGGAAAGGTTTTGAACTGTATTGTGTCTAGAATAACTCCTATAAAGGGAAATCTATGTGAAGGAGTCAGGAGTGACTTCGGATTGCTGATTAAGAATCCCATTAATGTCAGCAGGTTTGCTGTTTTTAGGTGGTGATCTGCAAGAGACTGTAGTGAGCCTGCTTTTAACAGCCAATCATCAAGGTAGGGGAAAACTGGTGTCCGTCAACCACTGCCATCAGCTTTGTGGACACTTGAAATGTGCTGGTAAGGCAAAAGCAGAGCACAGCAAACTTGAAATGCTTATGACCAATGTTGAACCGCAGGTAATGTCTGTGGGACTGCAGGGCAGCCACATGAAAGTATGCGTCCTGCAGGTCTAAGGCAACCATCCAGTCGCCCAGATCTAGGGCCGACAAAACGTGGGCCAGTGTGAGCATTTTGAATTTGTCCTTCGACAAAAAGGCATTCATTGGGCGAAGATCCAAGATAGGTGAAGGCCTCTGTCTTTCTTCGGACATAAGGAAATAGCGGGAGTAACAATCTATCCGTACTGTGAAACGCAACAACCTCTTACTGGCCCCTTTGAACAGTACAGTTTGCACTTCTTGCAGCAAGATGGATAAGTGCTCCTCTGAAAGTCGCTCTGATGAGGGAGGACGCTGAGGTGGGACATAAAGGAATGGAAGGGCATAGCCCTGCTGGATGATTCAGAGGAGCCTTCTGTCAGATGTAATGGCTTGCCACCTGGGATGAAAATGTCTGATCTTGCCTCCCACAGGGTGGCTGTGCTCTGCTAAGAGTTAACTAAAGCAGCTTGGTGGTTGATGCTGCAAGGGGGGCGCAGGGAAGTAGGTGAAAAGGTGTCCATGATGACTTGTACGATGTCTGCTTGATCCCAGTCTCCGCCCATGAAAGAAATGGGTTGAGTGATGTGGTGGTGGCAGTGTCTGGTGGTGTCTATATGGCAGCCCTCTGGAGTAGATTTAGAAGGTTCAGGGCGGCTGAGAAAACTGTCGGGCAGAGTTTGAAATGCCCAAGGAATTCACTGTGGCCCTTTTCCCTGAAGAATCAGCCCTTTTGCCAAGGAGGTGAGGCCCATCAAATGGCATTTCCATAAGAGATGCCTGCGTGTCCCAGAAAAGCCAGTGGATCACGTCCACGCATGGTGCTGAAGCACCACACTGGTGCTCACCGTATGCCCCAGTCAGTAGTTTCCTGCCCAACTCTAATGACATTTAGCTTCATCCTGGCAGTCCTGAATGGTATGAACCAGAGAGACCCAAAATTCCTCTGGGACCACTGTCAAAGTCTCGCTGGCCCTGTCCCAAAGGATGTGCGTATATAGACACAAGAGCCAGCTGGCATTGACTTACCTCAACACCAAGCAGGTGGAAGAGAAAGTCTGCTTCCCGAATGCCTCAATCCTTTTCGACTCCTGCCTGGAGGGGTCATGGGAACTGGCTAGGGTTGGCTTTGCTGATCGAAGCTTGGACCACGAGACTCTCAGGAGTCGGATACTGCATAAGAAAAAGTCTGGGTTGCCCGGCGCTGCACTGTGGTGCCAGGCTACCTGCCTATTCACCAGTGGGCAAGAGCAAGACTTGGCCAAGGTACCAATAGGGTGGCAGTCAGAGCTTTATTAAATGGAAGCAAGGGCTCATATGAGGCTGGCCCTGGCTGCAAAACCTCAGTGAGGACCTCAACTGTAGATCAAGAACCACAGCTGTACGTCTCATCACCACAGCAAATGTTGCACTCTCCTCCGTTGGGAGTGAAGCATCAGAACTAACCTTGTGTCAGGGGAGGTATGCAGCACACAGGCCTTCTGCAGATCCTTATAAATATCATCATCCTCGGTTGTGGGTAAATCATCCTCAGCATCACCATACTCATTACAGGTTGATCAGAATCCGACCCCAAAAGGTGCTGAAGCCTCTGAGGATGGCCCAGTGGAAGAGGAAGTGTTTTGTGCAGGAGTTGAATCAAGGCTCTACCTCGGGCGTAGTCGAAGCGGAATCAGCTCGAGGTTGGGCTAGCAAAGGCTTGACCGCCGGTGCCAGCGACATTGCTGTCAGTGGACAAGGAATGGCACATATCTTGGAGCAGGGATTGAAGTCAGCACTAGAGACAGATTGAAACCCAACATGGGGTTCGAGGGGCACAGACAGCACTGATGATGGATCCGCCAGCAGTGACACAACTGGAGGCCCCGGCGGATCCTTGGGATACAAAGGCACAGCCCACGGAGCCAAAGGAGTGCCAAAAATACACAGCATGGCCTCTGCAGCATAATCTATAGTCTGTGAAATTCGGAGTGCAGTGGGAACAGATGAGAAATAGGCTCTGCAATTAAGGATCGGGAGCGAGATCAGTTGACATCTTGACACCCTCCCGAGTACTCTTTGAACAGAAAGTGGAGGGATGAGATCGATTAGTGCTTCAACCTCTTATGCTCCTTAGATTTTGATTTGGACTTACCGGATGACCTTAACCACAAACCGGACCTGTAGTGATTTCCAGGATCGAGTATGGAAGTGCAACCCTCTGCGGCCTACCTAGATCAAAGTTGGCTCCTCTTAGGGCTTCTCCTTAACTCTGCTGCAAGGCTCATCACATGATCTATAAGATACAACCACATCACACCTGATCTACAGGCTCTAAACTGGCTCCCATATGAGGCAAGGATTGAGTTTAAAATTGCCTGCATGACCCATAAAGTCTTATAATTCAATATTCCAAGGTACCTGGCACAGAAACTGGAGTTATCTGGTGGCTGTAGATCTTCTAGAAGCTCTATCACTTTACTGCTGAAACCTCAGAAATGTTGTAAGGATGAGTCGGCACCCTTGCATTGGAGCAGGACTTGTGAATTCCTTCGATGTTTGGCGACATACAGCTTTGTTTCGTGGTTCTGGATCGCCTTTGTGTGCATAAGGGCACATTGTTTGCACGACTTCAAGTCGTGCCCAAAGCCCAAACACCATAGACAGACTTTGTGCAAGGACGTCACCAATATCTGTTTCCAACAGCTGAGGCATGGTTTGAACCCTGGAGTCTTTGGTGGATCACTTGGCACACTAGAAAGAGTTTTGGAAGAAATTTGTCAACTGATGAAAATGAGAGCTGAGCTCTGGATGAGTGTTCAAAGGCACAGAAAGAAAAGAACTGATGTTAGTGAGCATTAGTGGTGCCTATATACAGCTCTCCATCACTTTTGAGGTGGAACAAGGCCAACACGGAGCTCATGATGCCACCTAGTGGCGCGCGTGAATACTGCTGTACAAACGTCTGGATCCGATGTGCCACCTGGGGAATACTCTAAAGGTGAGGAATCTGCGGTTAGAAGTATCCATCAGAATGCAATCATTTGGGCCAATGTTGTATATGGCAGCACCCAAACTTCGAGCCTGTTGCCAATATTTGTGTTGGGACTTCAGTCTTGTGGCCCACCACAGGGCTGGCCAGCATCCTCACTTCGTCAATTTGATGCAAAATTGTGTTGGGCGGAAGCTCAAATGCATCCTACAGTTGGGTTGAGCGGGAGTTTGACTACGGCTGTGTGGCCCAAGATTGTGCTGGTCGGAAGCCTAAATGTGACCGTGTGGCCTCCAGTTGTGTTGGCTATAAGTGCTACATGCGACAGCGTGGCCACACTTGTGTCGGACAGCTGCCTAAATGCGACTATGTGGCTGAGCTGGAGCCCGACTACAGGTGTATGGCTCACAGTTGTGTTGGACTGGAGCATACTTGTAACCTTGGGGTACACAGCTGGATTGGGGAGAAGCCTAAATGCAGCCATGTGGCCTACACTTGTCTTGGGCAGAAGGTTAAATGCGCTTGTGTGATCCACTGTTGTACTAGGCAGCAGCCTAAATGCGTCTGTGACACCCACAGCTGTGTTAAATAGCAGCCTAAATGTGACCACGTGGCACACAGTTGTGTTGGACAGAAGTCTAAATGCAACCTTGTGGCCCACAGTAGTACTGGGCAGAAGCCTAAATGAGGCTGTGATCACTGGCATAACGAAACCTGAGGGGGCCCCCCTGCAAGGTTTGTAGAGGGACCCCTCCGAATTTGTCGTGGCCTTGAATCCTCAGGGTCGTACGTTGCCGATAATAAACGTCCACCTCTTGACACCACCACGGTCTGAATTATTATACACAGACTTAATGGAGTGGTCAAGTGGGGGAAGGATAGGAAGGGGACAGCAGGGAGGGAGACCTGAAATGACAACCAAAAGACAACTGTAACCAATAGCCCTATATACAGTAGTTCCTATCCTACCCTGTTCCCACTTAAGGAAAATAGAGGCATAGTAGGTATGTACCTGTAAAGAAAGAAAATCTTCTCTGCTATAGCTGGGAGTTTTCACAGACGTGGGAGTATGTCGCTAATTCGAGAAAATAGAATACCATAATAAATACCTTGCATGTTACACAGAACAATGAGGAGAGAGCTAAACACATGTTAAGTTACATACCCGGATGTATGACGATACCACGCATGCATTACATCGCATGCCATTAGATCGCGGTTTTAACAACGCAGAGTCGTTACAACGACTTGCGTTGGAGGCGCTGGACTTAGGAGTAGTTTAATTTACTATTCCAACTCCAGCCTACGTACAGTAGGGAAGGTGTTGGATAGTAATTTAAACTACACCTTGTCCTATAGCGCCCTCCAGTGCAAGTCGTTGCAACGACTTTCGTTGTTAAAACCACGATCTAATGGCATGCGATGTAATGCATGCGTTCTAAAGGTTGTTTCCCACATACCCATACTAATATCCGGAAGACTGAGACAGGGGTGGGGAAGAGCCGTCCACTTGCTCACTCTCTAGACCCCTGCTAAATGGATATATAAAGAAAACCAATATGACTCCCAAGAACAATGCACCCGCGCCATAAATCAATAAACAGAAACTACCCCAGCCAGCAGCTCCAATGAGTCTTGGATTAAGGTTAGGTTAATCTTGATATAATCATTTGCATGATTCCATACATAAGAAGAACAGAACCACCAATAGTTCTTGGCGATTAATGTTTAGAAGTATTTGAAGAACTGATACTGAAATGATAGATGTTTTCCCTGCAAGAGATAGAGTAGCTCGCCAACAGGGAAAACGAGGTAATGGCAATCCTGCCCGATGGAAATGTTGCTAGGCGTTTTCCCTGCAAGAGCTGGGGTAGCTCGCCAACAGGGAAAACGAGGTAATGGCAATCCTGCCCGATGGAAATGTTGCTAGACGTTTTCCCTGCAAGAGCTAGAGTAGCTCGCCAACAGGGAAAACGAGGTAATGGCAATCCTGCCCTATGGAAGAGTACCGGAGTGAGGGCTCCACGGAAAGGTTTGCACCGCAAGGAACCGGCAACTGGTTCCTCCTACGGAGCAAACTCCCAAGTAGTTCTGAGCCCCTGCACTGCCACTCTAGTTCTGAGCAAGGCGCTGAGACTTCACACAAGAAAAAAAAAACAAAAGGGGGTTGGTGCGATAAGCACCCTTACCGCCTTCAAGAACTCAACGCAGCTCCTTCGTGAGAAAGTAAGCGGCAGCGTCTGACTCCCTGGATGGGATTAAGACGGAAATGCCTCGCGCGCGTCCTGACGTCACCGACGACATCGCGCCGAGGCTCACGGAAACTGTAGTTTCCTTAAGCGTCTACCTTCGTAGCGCTTCGCGTCAGTGTTCTTCTGGTGCCCTTACGGTGGGCCGTAACAGAATTAAATCAGGAGCTCTCCGGCCAGAATTTTGTGCTGAGCGGGCCCCCTGGAGCTTGGGGGCCCCCGTACTGCGGGGGCCTGTGTTACACCACTGGCTGTGATGCCCACAGTTGTGCAGGGCAGAAGCCCGATTGTGTGGCCCACAGTTGTGTAAGGCAGAAGCATAAATGCACACATGTGATCCACAGTTGTATTTGTGTGGCTGGCAATGGACCAACACACAACCACTAGCTTGCTAGCTTGGTGAGGCAGGGCTTCAGTGGGCCCTGATGTATGGACAGTGCTTGATCAGACATGAGCTAGTGACTAAGGGATCTTAGTTCAAGAAAGAGGAATAGGTGCAATCTTTGTTGCTCCTCAAGTACTACCTGGAGCAGCAGGGGGCTGCTACCTGCTGCTGGTTACTGGAGGGTGCCCCTCGCTCTACTGCAAATCTCCTGCAGAGCATTAAAATATACACCAATGAGGTTAATGTGCACTTTACCACAACATTGTATTCAATCAGTGCTGGAAATTGCAGTGGAGTCTCACAGCGATCACAAACCACTATTAACGCAGGATGGTGAAAAACTATGTGGCAACACGCTAATGCAGATGATCCTTTCCACAGCTGTATGACATCAGCACACATGCATTTACAACGCATGCCTTTAGCACGCATCAATTACAACACAATGACTACCACACATGCCTTTACAACGCAAGGTAAGTATATGTAAGGTAAGTGAAATATATATATATATATATATATATGTATATATATAGATATTACTTCACAACAACCACCGGTCTCGGATGATCCAGCTGCACTTTCCCTGTAACTCCAACAAAGGCGCTTAGATGATGTTCGAATGCTCATAGGTGTTTATTTCTACTATTTCATTAAGCAGCAACACCCAACATGGAGCACCAATGCTTTTCGGCTTATACCTTCAACCGGGCAACATCGTCCATCATCCCGTTTGGTATCGCTTTGTTCGCGCTAAGTTGGCAGGGTATGCCCAGACGTGGGTCCCTTGCTCACTTTGCCACAGGATTCAAGCTAGCCTGGCTGATGACGGCTGAATAGCCAGAAACCGGTCCTAGGATGCTTGTTTCCGGTCCAGGGAAGACATGGCTTGGCAGTTCGGGCTGGACTGTTCCCATGAGGCACAGGGTCAGACTGATTTGCATATGGCCATGTCTGAACTGGGGTGGTGGAGTGAGCTAAAGAATGATGATGGATTAAACCCAGATCAGTTGACTGGGGGTGAGTGTTTGATTTGCTCAAGCGCTCCGTCCATCATCCCCTTTGGTATCGCTTTGTTCGCCCTAAGTTGGCAGGGTATGCCCAGACGTGGGTCCCTTGCTCACTTTGCCACAGGATTCAAGCTAGCCTGGCTGATGACGGCTGAATAGCCAGAAACCGGTCCCAGGATGCTTGTTTCCGGTCCAGGGAAGACATGGCTTGGCAGTTCGGGCTGGACTGTTCCCATGAGGCACAGGGTCAGACTGATTTGCATATGGCCATGTCTGAACTGGGGTGGTGGAGTGAGCTAAAGAATGATGATAGATTAAACCCAGATCAGTTGACTGGGGTGAGTGTTTGATTTGCTCAAGCGCTCCGTCCATCATCCCCTTTGGTATCGCTTTGTTCGCCCTAAGTTGGCAGGGTATGCCCAGACGTGGGTCCCTTGCTCACTTTGCCACAGGATTCAAGCTAGCCTGGCTGATGACGGCTGAATAGCCAGAAACCGGTCCCAGGATGCTTGTTTCCGGTCCAGGGAAGACATGGCTTGGCAGTTCGGGCTGGACTGTTCCCATGAGGCACAGGGTCAGACTGATTTGCATATGGCCATGTCTGAACTGGGGTGGTGGAGTGAGCTAAAGAATGATGATGGATTAAACCCAGATCAGTTGACTGGGGGTGAGTGTTTGATTTGCTCAAGCACTCCGTCCATCATCCCCTTTGGGTTCAACCGGGCAACAGGCATATACACATATATACATTTATTATGTATTTTTTTAATTGGGAGGAACCCAATTCCCTTACCCACCCATAAACCCTAAAAACACCCTCACCACCCAGTTTCCTTACTCACCCCTAAAATTCCCTTACCGCCTGGTTCCCTTACTCGCTCCTAAACCCAAAAAACAGTTACCACCCTATACCCTTACCCACCCCTAAAAACACCCTCACCACCCATATCCCTCAGCCACCGCTAAACCCTAAAATCACCCTTACTAGCCTATACCCTTACCCATCCCTAAACCACCTTAACTTTAATTGTGTGTGTGTGTGTGTATATATATATATATATATATATATATATATATATATATATATATATATATATTCATTCACTTAAAAAAACCAAAGGTTACAGGGTCAATATAGTTTGCAAATAGAATTTTAAAAAACCTTAGAAATTCTATGAAAAAAACAAAGGTTACAGGGAAGTTATAGTTAGGCTCAGATTTCACTCGTTAAAAAACAGTGAAATTCAGAAGTTACAGTTACCTGAGCTAACTATAACTTATTCCCCCGCAATGCACTGCTTTTGACCTCACATATTACATCACTCATGACATGGTCAGTGACATCACTGATAACATCTCAAATGACATCATTGATAACAGCATCTAGTGAGTTTTAGTATTTTGTAAAACTTTATGATTTTTGAACATATATACTAAGGTACTACAAAAGTAGTATACTAGGTGTACTACTAATGAGTGATACTACTTTTAATATATATCATGTGAGTTGCTGTGTGACCGTATGTATCCTTGCGTATGGGTGTGTGAGTTGCTGTATGGGTGAGTGAGATGGTGTGTGAGTGGCTGTACTGGTGAGTGAGTGGATATGTGTGTCAGTGGCTGTATGGGTGGGTGAGTGGCGGTGTGAGTGGCTCTATGGGTGGGTAAGTGGGTGGGTACTGACTGTATGGGTGAGTGGACGTTTGAATGGCTGTATGAGTGAGTGACTGGGTGTGGAAGTGACTGTATTGGAGAATGAGTGGCTGTTTGAGTGGGTGTTTGGTTAAGTGAGTTGGTGTGTGAATGGCTGTATTGGAGAGTGAGTGTGCGTGAATGGCTGTATAGGTGAGTACGGGGATGTGTGAGTGCCTGTATTAATGTGTGAATGGGAATGTAAGTAGTTAATTGAGTGTGTGAGGGCTTGTATGGGTGAGTGAGTGGCTGTTTTGAGAGGCTGCTTGGGTGAGTGGGTGGGTGTGTGAGTGACTTTGTAGGTAAATAAATGGGGGGGTGAGTAGCTGTATAGGTGAGTGTGTGGTTATGTGACTGGCTGTATTGGTGAATAACTGGTTGTATGAATGGCTGTATAGGTGAGCGAATGGTTGTGTGAGTGGGTGTGTGATTGGCTCTATGGAGGAGTGAGTGGGTGTTTGAGCACTGGTATAGGTCTGTGAATGGGTATGTCAGTGGTTGTGCGGGTGTGAGAGTGGGCGTATGAGAGGTTGTATGGGGGTGTGAATAGGTGAGTGAGTGGTTCTGTGGATGGTGTCATCAGAGATGTCACTGACCATGTCATGAGTGATGTAATATGTGAGGTTATAAGCAGTGTATTGCGGAGGCGCAAGTTATAGTTAGCTCAGGTAACTAGAACTGCCAAATTTTACTGGTTTTGTATGAGTGAAACCTGAGCCTAATTGTAACCTTTGTTTTTTTCAGTGAATTTCTAAGGTTTTTTAAAATTCTATTTTCCAACTATAATGACACCATCCCCCGGGGCCTGGCCACAATACTGGGTGCCCTGACCCAGGGCACCCAGTTTATCACGTTGGGGACTGTGGGGGGAACCTGAAGGCCCCCGCGGTCCCTGCCGGCTCCCTGCGTCCTGTGGGAGCCGTAATTGCTTTTGGACAGAGGAAGTTGGTAAGCATGCAGCTCCCTCTGTCCACAAGCAATTCTGCTCCGCTTCTAGTAAGCAAGAACATTTTTAATGCTCTCGCTTGCTAGAAGCAGAGCAGAGTTTGCTATGGCATGGTGGGAGCGGTAACGCTCCCGCCAAGTCAAAGCAACCAGCTACCTCCCGAGGGCGGGTACCGCAGGAGGTAGCAGGAACCAGCCCTGGGTGTGGCGGTCCCCATGGCCATGCATGGCTGTAAGAGGGGGGGGCACGTGGCCCCCCTCCTTCCTTGATTTTGTCCCCGGGGCTGCGGGGAGGGTCCACACAGTCCCCACATTTTTCTAATTATAGCCCCGGGAAGGTGGCGGCCCACAGGGCTGCAGGGGGGTCCATGAGGCCCCCCACATTGTTTTAGCATAAAGCTCCAGAGAGGTGGCTGGCCCCGGGGCTGGGGTGGTCCAAGAGGTCCCCCGATTTAAAAAGAAATAAGCCCCGGGAAAGTGGTGGTCCCCAGGAATGGCCATAAGGGCCTCCCCCGCATTAATGCTTAAAAAAGCCCCAGGGAGGTGATGGTCCCCGGGGCATAATAAGCCCCAGGAAGGGACGCCCGTGCGCCCCCCTCCTGTTTTTGCATAATGCCCCTGGGACTTGGCCCACCCGGGGGCAGATAATAAACGAAGCACCGGAGCCATCGCTTCATTTTCTTTTTTTTTTGTTTTACATTTTTGGCAGGATTCGCAGATCCAGTTCAACTGCCACTGAAAATTTTAACAAAAAAAATGCTTTTCACATGCCCAATACAGTGCAGAATCCAACTACAACCAGTAAAAGAAGGTGGAAAAAAGGGTAACCGACAAAGCAGAGGTGGCCCATCTGCCGAGGTGGCTGATGGGGCTTACTTAAAGGAACCAACCACACTGTCTTTGAAACAGGAGGATTTAGAGTTGCTTTTTATAATGTGCAAGACAGGGAGTGTTTCGTGAAGCTGCTGGAAATGAACTCCAGAGCCGAGAAGCGTGAGCTCCAGAGCCGTGAAGCGTGAGCTCCAGAGCCGCGAAGCGTGAGCTCCAGAGCCGTGAAGAGGGAGCTCCAGAGCCGTGAAGAGGGAGCTCCAAGTCCCTGAAGGGTGAGCTCCAAGTCCCTGAAGGGTGAGCTCCAAGTCCCTGAAGGGTGAGCTCCAGAGCCCTGAAGCGGGAGCTCCAGAGCCCTGAAGCGGGAGCTACAGAGCCCTGAAGCGGGAACTACAGAGCCCTGAAGCGGGAACTACAGAGCCCTGAAGCGGGAACTACAGAGCCCTGAAGCGGGAACTACAGAGCCCTGAAGCGGGAACTCCAGAGCCCTGAAGCGGGAACTCCAGAGCCCTGAAGCGGGAACTCCAGGGCCCTGAAGCGGGAACTCCAGGGCCCTGAAGCGGGAACTCCAGGGCCCTGAAGCGGGAACTCCAGGGCCCTGAAGCGGGAACTCCAGGGCCCTGAAGCGGGAACTCCAGGGCCCTGAAGCGGGAACTCCAGGGCCCTGAAGCGGGAACTCCAGGGCCCTGAAGCGGGAACTCCAGGGCCCTGAAGCGGGAACTCCAGGGCCCTGAAGCGGGAACTCCAGGGCCCTGAAGCGGGAACTCCAGGGCCCTGAAGCGGGAACTCCAGGGCCCTGAAGCGGGAACTCCAGGGCCCTGAAGCGGGAACTCCAGGGCCCTGAAGCGGGAACTCCAGGGCCCTGAAGCGGGAACTCCAGGGCCCTGAAGCGGGAACTCCAGGGCCCTGAAGCGGGAACTAAAGATCCCTGAAGTACAAGTTACTTACCTTACCTTCTGATCCCCGCCTCCCCCATGTGGCCGCCCCATCCCAGAAGTGATGCGTCGGTCACCACTGTGAACTCTGGTTGAGGAAGGGAGAGGGATCTGCCGTCGACCCAATCCTGGTTCGTTAGCCACCACTGCAATTGGTGTGCAGTGCCCTCCGAGATCTGGACGCAATCTGACAGATTCCCCTGATGCTGCGCCCACTGGAACTCCAGGTCCCACTGCAGAGCCCGCATATGCCACCTGGCATGATCGACCAGCAGGATGCAGGAGGTCATGAGGCCCAGCAGCCTCAGGGTCATCCTGACCGAAACCCGGGATAGGGGCTGAAAGATCGGAATCATAGCCCAAATATCCCGGACTCGCTGTTCGGGAGGATAAACCCGAAACTGCGTCGTGTGCAGAACCGCTCCGATGAAGAGGAGCTTCTGAGAGGGGATCAGGTGTGACTTCGGCACGTTGATGGAGAACCCCAGCGAATGCAAGAGGTCGGCTGTAGTCTGGAGGTGGGAGACGACAGCCTGGGGTGAGCCCGCCTTTAACAGCCAGTCATCGAGCTAGAGGAAGACTGGAACCCCTGATCTGCACAGATGAGCTGCGACCACCGCCATCACCTTCGTGAACACCCGAGGGGCGCTGGTAAGGCCAAAGGGGAGCACGGTAAACTGAAAGTGCTTGTAGCCTACCATGAACCGCAGGTAACCCCGGTGGGCCGGCAGGACGGGGATGTGAAAGTTAGCGTCCTGTTAGTCCAACGCTACCATCCAGTCTCCAGGGTCGAGGGCAGACAAGACCTGAGCGAGCGTCAACATCTTGAACTTCTCCTTCCAGAGGAAGCGGTTGACGTTCCGGAGATCCAAGATAGGACGCAGGTCTTTGTCCTTCTTGGGTACCAGAAAGTAGTGGGAATAGCAACCACGACCTACTTCTAAGGGCAGGAACGTGCTCGATGGCACCTGTAGGAAAGTAGGATCTGCTTCTTATGGTTACTCCCACTTTTTGCTGATGTCTCACTGTTTTTGGACTAGTCTGACTGGGATCCTGCTATCCAGGACCCCAGTCTATTCTCCCTTAAATTGATATGCATGTACTTTAGGTACACTCCAGATTGGACACTGGGGTACCCTTATAAGTCCCTAGTATATGGTACACCATGTACCCAGGGCATAGGTCCCCCAGAGGCCTCCCATGGGCTGAAGCATGTATTATGCCACCCATGAGATGCCATTCAAAATGACACAACAGGTCTGCTACAGCAGCCTGTGTAAGATGGTGCTTGCACCACTTACTTAGATATAGGTTCACTATATCTATCTAAATCACTACACTTAAAAACCTATCAGTCACCCCTATGGCAGGCCTTATCAAGCCTGAAGGCAGGGTGCTGGGTTTTACGTGAGAGGGTGCCCCTGCATGAGCAGAGCCCCTCTGCAGCCTTCGGAGACCATTCTCCGGGGTTGTCAGTGATGCAGCCAGACATATAGGTTAAGTTGCATTATAACCTCGCGGTAAATGCTAACTTTAAAACGGCTGCTTAGAAACATGTCGTGTTTGGTGTCAAACACCTTGGAATCATACCTCCACACCAGTAACTGGTGTGGGAGGTATGATTCCACCCTTCTAGAACCACTACTGTGGGTCACCGGTCTACCCGGTACCAGCTTTCTCGACCTGGGCAGCACAAAATGGACGCTGCCAGCCACGACTCTGCCCTCCTGCTGCTGAGCCAAGCTTGAGCAGAGAAAGGCATGACAATAGGCATCTTGTCACAGGGAGGTGTGACCACCTCCCAGACAGGGTTTAGTGTATTGGAGCTGGGTGGGGGTACTCTGAGAGTGCCTGAAAGTCTGCACTTGGGGCACATTTGGTGTCCCTGTGCATAGTCCAGCTCAAACCAGTTCTGGGAGCCAGTGGCTCTTGCTCTGGCGTGAAACTGGACAAAGGACATGGGTGTAGCCACCCCTCTGTCCTGCCCCTCCCCTAGGAGGGTCCCCAGAATCTTTCCAACCCCTTCCTGTGGGTATAAAGTGGGATACCTGGCTACAGGACTTTAGATTTTACCTGGACAAGATTCTGCTAAGAAGAAACCAAGTACTTCGACTGTCTGCACGACGCTGGACAACTGAAGAATCTCCCTTGGAGTAAAGGAGTTACTCCCCTGCAGAAGCAGGCACCTAAGCGCATCTGACCGGCTTGCATCTCCAGAGCTCCTGCGGACTCCGAAGATTTCAGCAACACAGGAGGTGGGTTCCCGGAGGTTGATCTGACCTCTCAGCGATTCTGAGACCAGTATCCCTCGTGGGGACCGTGCAACCCGAACCCCTGTGCACCGCGTACATTTGCAGAAGCATATGCTTGTTGGCGATCCCTGAGCTTGTGCTTTGGACTCCGTGTAGTCCTGACCCGAGCAGCATTTGCACCGAAGATATCCGGCCTCCACTCACCGAGTGCTCTGTGGGCTGGTGCTTTGTGAATTCGCTCGAGGTCTCCTCGCGATCCCTGGTCCGTTGGCCTGTGGGTCCTGGCGAGGGTCACCTTGTTTGTTCTTGGGCTTCCCTGGTTGCTCCAGACGTGCCCTGACTCCCCATTTCTTGGAGAGTCCCCTGGACCTTGCTGGTCCACACCATAACCTGTTTTCTCTGCCCGCGTGGGTTGCATTTGCAAAGGCTTGTTGGTGCTCCAGCCGGACACTGACCCCTCAGCACTCGACATCCTTCGTGGGACAGCTCACCTCCGGACCCTGGTCGTCCTCGACGTCTCCTGGTCCCCGTGGCTGCAGAGTCAAGCATCCTTTCTTCACACCTGAAGCACCCGACATCAGTGGGCATTCGACTACCGAGCCCCTGGTCACCTGAAGTGACCCAGACTCTGTCCCGTCTGCTTTCAGGTTCCTCTCACCTAGAATCCAGGCTTGGATTCCACCAGACACTCTTCACCTTCCTGGCAGCAGTACTTCTTCACAACTCTCCATTGAAAACGACGAGGGTTTCCGACACCACTTGACCCCTATGCACCCGGCTCCTCTGGGATAGGTAACACGGGTACCTCGGTACTCACTGGTGTGTTGGCTCTAGAACCTCTTATGTTCCAAAGGGTTTGCTTGAAGTCCTCTTAGAAGTGTCCTTAAACTGTAACTTTGCAACCGCGACTTTCCCATAGAGTTGCACGGAGCACGCGGTCATGTTTCCTCACTGCACCCGTCCTCCGTGGGCGCCCTGTGTCACTGCCTTGGGTGGTTCCTTGGGGTCCCAGCGATTCTACGTGCTCTAGGCCCTGTATCTAGTCAAGTCGTGATTGATATACCATTTTTTTTAGTATATGGTTCGGTCTCCCCCTGGAGCCCGCTGTGTACTGTGCTACTTACGATTGTTCTATTGATTCAGTATTGTGTGCTTTGTGTTCTAATCTTGTGTAGAGATTAGTAGAGAGTGTTATATTAATAAATACATATTTTTATATCACTACTGTGTGGTTCTCCTTTCATTTAGTCATTCAGGAGGTGATACTCTGGTAAAACAAGCTGCTTTACATTCCTTCAAGATTAAGCCTGAAGGCTGCTCTCCACATCTACCACTAGGATAGCTTTCTAAAGGTTATCTTTGACCTCATACATCATAAGGGTCGTGTGGACTGGTACAGGGTGCCCACTTTAATTAGTGGACAGCATATACCAGGCCACCTTCTCACAGCACCCTTGGCCAAGAGTGCCGAAACTTCCTGTTGGAGAAGGGCCAGGTGATCCGCCCACATGCGATGGTACTGAAGTGGCATGGAGGGAGGGGTAGTCTCGAAGGGGAGGGAGTAGCCCCTTCGGACTATTTGCAAAACCCACCTGTCCAACGTGATGGTGCACCAGTGGGGGAGGTGATGGCGGATCCTGCCGCCCACTGGCGTTTGGTGGCCCTGAAAGGTCGGACTAGGAAGGTTTGGAGGCTGCTGCAGAGGCGGCTGTGGTGGACTGGCCTGCCCACTGGCCCCCAGAACCCCGCCGGTGGTTCCCACGTCCCCGGCCGCGCTGTGGCTGAACAGCTTGCGCCGGCCTGTGGGCGGGACGTAGCGGGGACCCCTTCCGTAGCCACGAAAGGGGCGAAAGGCAGACTGCACAGGGTGGGTGGTGGAGAGGCCCAAGGACCTGGCCGTAGCCCGATAGTCCTTAAAGTGCTCTAGCGCGTTGTCTGCCTTGTTGCCGAAAAGGCGACGGCCATCAAAGGGCATGTCCATAAGGGTAGATTGGACATCCCCAGAAAAACCAGTCGAACGCAACCAGGCGTAGAGTCGAAGGGCTACTGATGTTGAAATCGTCCTGCCAAGTGCGTCGGCAGTATCCAGCCCACAGCGAATGGTAAGCTTTGCTGCGTCTCTCCCCTCGGCAACTGCACGGGAGAGTATGGCCCGGGCCTCCTCCGGGCACAGAGGCAGCACCTGCGCCACCGTATCCCACACAGAGTGGGTGTAACGGCCCAACAGACATGCGGTGTTTACCGACCGCAGTCCCAAGCTGGCGGAAGAAAACATTTTCTTCCCAAGGTGGTCCAGCTTTTTGGATTCCCTTTCCGGTGGTGCGATAGGGAAGGCGCCTTTAGAGGTGGAGGCTTGAACCACCAAGCTCTCAGGGGTGGGGTGTTAGGAGACGAAAGTGGGGTCACCCGGAGCCGGGCGGTGGCATCGGGCAATCATCCTGTCCACAGGAGCCCCTGTGTTGGGCCTGGACCAAGTGCCCAAAAGGATGTCAGTGAGGGCTTCATTAAACGTAAGCAGGGGCTCCGAAGAGCTCGCTGCCGGCTGAAGCACCTCTGTCAGGTTAGTCCTGACTGCCACCGTAGGAAGCTCGAGGTTGAGAGCCTCGGCTGCCCTACGCAACATCACTGTGTATGACGCTCCCTCCTCCGTAGCCACGGTAGGAGGAGACAACATGCCTAGGTCTGGGGAGGTATCCAGACCACTGGCATCCCCCAGTTCCTCTCTCCAGTCCGGATCGTACTCCAACTGGTCTGTCAAAGGGTCACCAGACCCCTCCCAGTCTTCCTCACCCTCCTCTGGCTGCCAATCTGGCTGAAAATGGCCAGGGTGGAACACAGGGACAAAAGTACCCATCGGCGTCGGATCCGGCATCGGCTGACGCCGGTCTGGCTCCGTGTCCACATCGGGGCGGAAGCCGGGGGCGATGCCGGATGTGGGTCCAGCCGGCGTCGGCTGTGGACGTGGTGCCGGTGGAGTCGGCACCGGTGTAGGTGTAACGAGGTCGACCGGCGCCGATCTGGATCCAGG
Organism: Calotriton arnoldi; assembly: GCA_963921515.1. Taxonomy (NCBI): domain Eukaryota; kingdom Metazoa; phylum Chordata; class Amphibia; order Caudata; family Salamandridae; genus Calotriton; species Calotriton arnoldi. The sequence goes on along the minus strand of CAWUFW010000609.1, from coordinate 2,808,515 downwards.
CCTGGATCCAAGGGGACCCTGCGGTGCCGAGGCCGAAGCCGCCAGCGTCTAAGGCCTAGGGCCCCCAGCCGAGTCCGTGGGGCCCGAAGGCGCGCCGGAGTCAAACTGCCAAAAGATGGCGTGCATCACTTCGTAAAATTGACGAAGCTGGGCAGGGGTCGCTCCCGGGAAGGGATGGAAGGCTAGAGTCGACCCTGAAGGCTCCGCACGCGGAGCCGCGGGAGGGGCACCACCCGCACCCTGTGTCGCGTCGGCCGACGGACGAGGGGAAGTCGAAGGGCGACGATGCTTCTTCAACTTCTTCTTGTGCTTCGACTTACCTGACCCCGAGTGCGAAGATTTAGAAGAGTAGTGATGATGATGACTCCGCGATCGGTCCCTCGACCTCCCACGCAACCGGAACCTTGCGCGACGCGGAGCCGACTGCCGGGCCTCGAGGAGCTTTCGGGACCGCTCCCGCAAAGACTTCGGGGCCATGGTTCGACAGTCTGAGCACGACTTGGGGTCATGGTCGTGCTCCAGGCAGAAGAGGCACACGCGGTGCGGATCCGTCACCGACATCATTCGGCTACAGGAACCGCATGCCTTGAAACCGGGCATCCCTCGGGCACCAGAAGTCTGATAAGACTCAAAAACAAAGTCGACAAAAAGTCGCAAAAAAACTCAGTCAAAAAGTGACTGGGGGTACCGCTCTTTCCCGGATCTGCGCTTGCTGGCGCGGAAAGAAAGAACTGACGTCAGCGCCACCTTCAGACGCGCAGGGTACTGCTGACGAAAAACTTTTCCGGATCCAGTCTGACGCCTGGGGGAGATTCTAAGGTAAGGAATCTATAACTAACTGTTTCTTTCAGATGCATGAATTCAAGATCCTTGAAGCGTGAACTCAAGATCCTTGAAGTGCCGGAGATGGATTGCTTCATACTACACTTGTTTGAATGTATATGTCTCAAGGAGGAGGAATTCTGTATTTCTCTCCACCGTTAACCACCAGATAGTTTCCGTTCCTCAGCCAAAGAGGATGGAGTAGAAGTAGGCATGGCTTTGTGAGTGATACAGCATAGGTATTCTTAAAGTGTGCTCTTGCTTCAGTTGGAAGCTGCTGTAGTGTTAAATGAACATCAGGCAAAGTGACAATTTCTTGGATCCAGAAACAAAGCGAGCAGCCTCTAAAGCTCCAAGAACGGCTAGATGAGCTTTTAGTAAACAGCAAAGTCTAAATCATGCTCAGACATAAGCTGCCTGATACCCCATAGTAACCAGAGTTTTGTTTTTTCTTTTTTTTAATAAATTTACTGTAGGTTTGGATAGCGCTAAGCAAAGCGGCAGTGGTATTGCACTGCTTTACATCTAATGCTATAGGTACTGAAATACAAAATGAACAGTGGCGGCTGGCACGGATCGGGGTGGCGGGAGGGGGTAAAGAAAAGGAGAAATAAACTTACCTTACCGCCGCGTCTCTCCGTCGTCTCTCCGCGTCCAGCTGGAACAGGAATCACCCAGGCTCCCCTAAGAGAATCACAATGCAGCGCTGTGTTTGGTCCGAGCACCGCGATTCGTCGCTCAGACGGGGACTGGGAGCCTGGGCATGTTCTCCACCCAGGCTGTAATACAGCCTGGGTGGAAGACATGCAAAGTGCGAATGAATGTTTGGCCAGCCCAAGACGGCGGGCCAAACATTCATGTGCACTTAGAGTGCCCAGCACTTTTTCCCCTGCTCTGTGAGCAGAGCAGCGCAGCCAAGCCCCGGAAAGCTGCAGCAGCAGGAAACAAGCATTTGCAATGCAATAGGTCTCGCATTTACGCGAGTTTGAGCTATTGACATTGCAAATAACAATGCCTTTTATTTTTGCTTTCGTTTTAAAAACATAAATAAAAGGCATTGTCATTTACAATGCCAATAGCTTACACTTGCGTAAATGCGAGACCTATTGCATTGCAAATGCTTGTTTATTTTGAGAGGGAGAGTACCGGCACTTCTCAAGAGAGACGTAATACTTTTAATTGGAGAGTACCAGCACTTCTCAGAAACAAGCAGGTACTCTGGTCCAAAGTACCTGCACTTCGATTTTTCCATTTCAAGTACTGGCTACCATATTCTAATTGTTTTTTGTGTGTGAATATATATATATATATATATATTCACTGAAAAAACCATAGGTTTCAGACACGTTATAGTTACAAATTAGCATTTAAAAAACCTTTGAAATTCACTGAAAAAACCATAGGTTTTAGGGACAGTTATAGTTACTTGGACATTGCACTCGTACAAAACCCGTGAAATTCCCCCGTTATAGTTAGTTCAGCTAACTATAACTCGCGCCCCACAATGCACTGCTGATGATGTCACATATTACATCACTCATGACATGGTCAGTGACATCACTGATGACATCACTGATGACATCTCAAATGACATCACTGATGACATCACTGACATCATCCAGTGACTGTGTTTCTGTAAAGTTTAAATATTTTTAATATATATAGGAAAAGACGTATTGAAGAATGAGTGGGTGTGTAAGTGTCTGTATGGATGATTTAGTAGGTGCGTGACTGACTCTATAAGTGAGTGATTTAACGTATCTTACTGAATGCATGGGTTAGTGACTAAACTGGATGAATGTCTGTATCCGTCTGTCTGTTGCTGTGTAAGTGGCTGCATGTGTTTGTGAATAGCTACATGAGTGTCTATATGAGTTATTGAATGCTTGTCTGAGTATCTGTATGGGTGCCTGAGTGTTTGTGTGGGAGGGGTGTGTGCAACTCTGTGCATAGATGTGTGAGTGGGTGATTCACTGGGTGGATGGTTTCAAGAGTGCATCTGTGATAGACTGTATGGGTGGGTAAGTGTGTGTAAGAGTGTGTTAGTGAGTGAATGTATGTCCCAGTGGTACATGTGTGAGTAACTACATATGTGAAAGGCAGTATATATGTGTGTTGGAGTATATAAATAGCTATAAGCAAGAGTGAGTGATTGTGATAGTGGCTGTATGGATGAGTGTGTGCTTGTATCAGTGATTGTATAAGAGCGTAACAATGTGCTACTATTTGTATGAGTAAGTGAGCTGGTGTGTGTATAACTGTATAGGGGAGTAAATGGCAGTGTGTTTAATTATTTGCATGACTGACTAGGTGTGTGAGTATCTCTATGGATGAGTGGCGTTGTTTGAGTGTCTATATAGGAGTAAGAGTGCATATGATAGTCCTGTACTGAGTGACCGTAAGTATGAGTGACTGTACGGGTGAGTGAGTGGATGTGTGTGTGTAGACCTAAGAATCAGTGAGTGGGTATGTAGTTATTGGTGTTGGAGTGTCTATGGTTTTGCGAATGGCAGTCTGTAATTTAGAGTGGGTGTATCAAAGGTTATATTAGGGTGTGAGGAGGTGCATCAGATTATCACGTGGATGATGTCATCAGTGATGTCATTTGAGATGTCATCAGTGATGTCATCAGTGATGTCACTGACCATGTCATGAGTGATGTAATATGTGACGTCATCAGCAGTGCATTGCGGGGGCGCGAGTTATAGTTAGCTGAACTAACTATAACGGGGGAATTTCACGGGTTTTGTACGAGTGCAATGTCCAAGTAACTATAACTGTCCCTAAAACCTATGGTTTTTTCAGTGAATTTCAAAGGTTTTTTAAATGCTAATTTGTAACTATAACGTGTCTGAAACCTATGGTTTTTTCAGTGAATTTCAAAGGTTTTTTAAATGCTAATTTGTAACTATAACGTGTCTGAAACCTATGGTTTTTTCAGTGAATTTCAAAGGTTTTTTAAATGCTAATTTCTAACTATAACGTGCCTGAAACCTACGGTTTTTTCAGTGAATTTCAAAGGTTTTGTAAATGACAATTTTTAAATGTATTAATTGTTATATTAATTTTTTTCATACTGATTTACATTTTTAGAAACAATTTTTTTTTACATATTTTATTTTTTAAATTACATTGTAATTACATTATACATTACATTACAAAAAATACTTTCTCAGAATGAATTACTTTAGTTTAAATACTTTGCAGATAGGCAATCGACTTTTAAGTACAGTAGTTACAGTTGTTGCAATGGGCAACACATTTTCAAACACAATGCAACATTCAGCTCAATGTGAATTTCTAGTTAAATGCAATTAGTTACTTTATGGATTACTTTTGTAACCACAGGACTGGATCCTAGATTCAGTCCTGGTACATCTCCTGTAAACAGTTGAGTAAAAGCGTTTTGGTTACAGTCGTGATTTTTAAGGAATATTATTGTATTTTAAAAGTTGACACTTAGAAACTTTTTCTCATAGAATCACCAATGTTATCCTATGGAAGGAAATTCACTTAGCAGGTAAAAACTGTTATCGTTACTTTTTCTTACTCAGTGTTGGATCCTGGATCCAGCACTGGTGCATCTCCTGTAAACAGTTGAAAGAATGCGTTTAAGTCATACAGGCGATTTTTAAGGAATATTTGTAGTTTGTGAAAATCAACACTTTGAAACTTTTTTGCTGAAAACCAGTCAATCTTAGCCTATGAAGGAAATTCAAGTTACCGGTAAGTACGGTTAAAATTACTTTTGAGGATCAGTACTGGGCTGAAAGATGCAGCACTGAGGTCTCTCCTGATAACAGGTGAGTAAATCGGAATTCGTATTTCGGCTGATTTTAGAGGAATATTTTAAAGTTCCAAAACTCCACACTTAGAAGAATTTCCAAGTGAAACCAGTCAATGTTAGCCTATGGAAGGAAATTCAAGTTACTGGTAAGTACGGTTAAAATTACTTTTCAGGACCAGTACTGGGCTGAAAGATACAGCACTGAGGTCTCTCCTTATAACAGGTGAGTAAATCGGAATTCGTATTTCGGCTGATTTTACAGGAATATTTGTATGTTTCAAAAATCAACACTTAGAAACTTTTTCAGCAAAAAGCAGGCAATGATATCCTATGGAAGGAAATTCAAGTTACTGGTAAGTACGGTTAAAATTACTTTTGAGGATCAGTACTGGGCTGAAAGATGCAGCACTGAGGTCTCTCCTGATAACAGGTGAGTAAATCGGAATTCGTATTTCGGCTGATTTTAGAGGAATATTTTAAAGTTCCAAAACTCCACACTTAGAAGAATTTCCAAGTGAAACCAGTCAATGTTAGCCTATGGAAGGAAATTCAAGTTACTGGTAAGTATGGTTAGAATTACTTTTCAGGACCAGTACTGGGCTGAAAGATACAGCACTGAGGTCTCTCCTGATAACAGGTGAGTAAATCGGAATTCGTATTTCGGCTGATTTTAGAGGAATATTTGCACAATGGTGAAGGGAGGGGCGGGGCCTGAGGTGACATCTGTGCAAACGCGCCCCGTTGCGCGTTTTAAGTTGGGGGATTAAGTCCCCTTGAATCCTGAGGGTCCCTAGGGGCCAACTAGCCCACCAGGAACCTCCAATATGCGCCAGAGGGCTGCGTTGCAGAGACGTGTAGAGAGGCCACACCCCTTTTACACCTCTCTGCAACGCAGCTCTGTGGCGCTTTCTGGATGTACCTGTTGGGCTAGTTGGCCCCAGGGACCCTCAGGATTGAAGGGGATTTAATTCCCATCTTAAAACGCGCCACGGGGCCTGTTTGCACACATGTCACCTGAAGCCCCGCCCCTCCCTTCACCACTGTGCAAACGCGCCCGTGGCGCGTTTTAAGTTGGGGATTAAGTCCCTTGAATCCTGAGGGTCCTCGGAGTCCAACTAGCCCACCATATACCTCCAAAAAGCGCCACAGAGCTGCGTTGCAGAGAGGTGTAAAAGGGGTGTGGCCTCTCTACACGTCTCTGCAACGCAGCCCCTGGCGCATATTGGAGGTTCCTGGTGGGCTAGTTGGCCCCCAGGGACCCCCAGTATTGAAGGGGAATCGTTCCCCCTCTGCAAACGCGCCAGGAGGCACGTTTGCAGAGTGGTGAAGGAAGGGGCGGGGCCTGCGGGCCCGATCGTTTTAAAAAAAAAAAAAAAAATTTGTCCTCTGAAGGGGGCTGTGTGGCCCCCTTCCTTTTTCCTGTTTTTATGCCCTGGGGACCCCATCCCCCAGGGCCTTAACCCTTTTTAAAATTTTTAATTAAAAAAAAAACGGGAAGGGGGCCGCGTGGCCCCCCTTCCCTGGGCCTGTATTGGCCCCGGGGACCCCATCCCCCGGGGCATGGCCTTTTATTTTTATTCTTTGGAGGGGGCTGCGTGGCCCCCTCCTCTGGCCATTTAAGGCCCCGGGGACCCCATCCCCGGGCCGGCCTTTCCATTTTTTTATTTTCTTTTTTGGGGAGGGGGCCGCGTGGCCCCCTCCTGGGCCACTACTTGCCCGGGGACCCCATCCCCCGGGGCTGGCCCTCTCCGTTGGGGACTGTGGGGGGTCCCCTATCCCCCACAGTCCCGCCGGCTCCCACGTCCCTTGGGAGCCGGCATTGCTGTCTCCACATGGGGAGCAGCTGACATGCTGCTCCCCATGTGGAAAGCAATGTGCTTTGGATATTGGAAGAGAGAGCAGGTTTCCCTGCTCTCTCTTCCAATATCCAAAGCAGTTTGCTATGGCAGGACGGGAGCCGCGAGGCTCCCGTCCTGCCATAGCAAACTACAGTGTCCCGGGGTAGGCACCCCGGGACACTGCAGGAGCCGGCCCTGGGGGTGGCGGTCCCCAGGGCCATCAAGGGCTCCAGGAGGGGGCCGCGCGGCCCCCTCCCTACATCAGCACAGCCCCGGGAGGTGGTGGTCCCCGGGCTTCGGGGGTCCAAAACGGACCCCCATTTTAATTTGTTAGTGCCCCGGGAGGTGGCGGTCCCAGGGCGTGTGGGGGCTGGAGCCCCCACAAAGGTTGTTAAAATAATTTTAAAAAGCCCCGGGAGGTGGTGGTCCCGGGGCTGCGGGAGGGCTCAGAGCCCTCCCGCACCATTTTTAAAAAGCCCCGGGGGTGGCGGTCCCCGGGCTTGGAGGCCCTTGAGGCCCCCACACATTAAATTATCCCCCCACCATGCCCCCGGGACTTGGGCCACCCGGGGCCAATTAGCTATCGAAGCGCGGGAGACCGCGCTCGATTTTTTTTTTTTGGCAGGATTCCTGCCGATTTTTTTTTAAAAAATGCTTTTTGCTCAGGGGTCCTTGTGGGACCCCTGAGCAGGCCTAGGGGTTAGGGTGTTTCTACCCTGCCCCCTTTGTGCGTTTTGCGCACTGGTTTCTTTTATTTTCTCGGCGGGATCCGCGCACCCTAAGCGCATCCCGCCGATTTAAAAAAAAAAACATCTTTTTCTGCCCAGGGGTCCTTGTGGGACCCCTGAGCAGACCTAGGGGTCAGGGTGTTTCTACCCTGCCCCCTTTTGCGCTTTGCGCACTTGTTTCTGTCCCTCGGTTCTACCGAGGGATAAAATGGCTGCCAACACTTCTTGATTTGGAGTGTTGACAGCCAATTAGCATGCAGCTCTGATCGGGAGGGTACGCGGATCCGACGCGCCCATAGATATATATGTGATTTTAATTGTGAATTTCTCAGGAACTACTGAACGGATTTACACCATTTTAGCAAAAGGCACCAGTCTGAACCAAGGGCTACCTCTTTGCCAAATTTGGGGTAATTCCGTTCAGCAGTTCGGGCTGTAGCTGCGACTAAAGGTTCCTATGGAAAAATGAATGGGGAAAACGCGTTTTGGGACCCCCTTTTTCTCGGCCCCCGCTTGACGTATCACCCCGAGACTTTCAGGGTAGGAGCGGACCGGAGCGCCCCAACAAGTTGGAAGCTTTCACGAAGATTCGTCAACCGGCGCCAACGTTATTGCAAATAGAATGTCGCGGATTTCCTATGGATAATAGGTCCTAACTATAACTATCTACTGGCGACCGCCAGTAGATAATATATATATATATATATATATATATATATATATATATATATATATATATATATATATATATATATATATATATATATATATATATATATATATATATATATATGGCCTACTATTCAGCAACTGAAAGCCTATTTGGGCCTGGTTGGCGCTAAGAAAAAAACCTGCAAAAAAAAACACGAAATGATAAAATAGGTATTATCTGGGCGATGGCTCTCACAAGTTGGGGGATGGGGCTGTAGGGAGGCGGGAAGTATTGAATGAAGGCTTCCACTTAAGTGTGTGTGGGGGGCAGGGTCTCAATGTTAAGAAGGCACCGCACTTGGTTTTGGAAAAGCAGGCCACACTTACTGAGGGGCAACGGAGATTGCTAAAGCTGAGAGAAAAGGGTTTCAGAAGAGAAATTGTTTCAGGTAGTGTTCGGGCATGTGGCTTTTTGCAGGGCCCGGGTCAAAAAAGTAAAGTGAAAGAGGCAGTACCCCAAACTCTCAGCAGGGATGCGGTATATTTCACAGGAAAGTACAGGCGGGGTCCAGCTGTACAAACGCTGCTGTCACTGCAGAGGTCGAGCGCAGTCTAATCTACAAAACAGGCGGAGTCCGATCAAGTCCCAGGGCTGGTAAATCTCAGGCAGCGCAGCGACACCCGATGCCGCCTGCCCTGTACTGGGGCAGCAGTCTGCGGAAAGTATCACAGCAACGCTTCACCACTTCCACTCAGAAATGCACACCAAAGACCACCAAGCCCGTGTCTCAGACATCATGGCGGTGCAGCGCTCGCTGACAGTCCTAAAGTTTCCCAGGACACGCCTGCGCTATCCCCACCAAAGTCCGAGAGAAAGACAAAACAGTTCGCTGCGACACCCAATCACCCTGACCCTCCACAACACACACAGGACAGAGAGTATGTGTCAGTCCTGCTCCACAGCGCCTGGCAGGAGTGGTTTGCAGGCAGCGATAAGTTTCAAAAGAATCATCATTTTGGACACACGCTGATATGGGAAAGCCGGAAAGGGGGGGGGGGGCAAGAGAGCAGGAAAGGGGGCACAACCAAGGAAGAGATAGGCAAGAGAGACAGGAGAAACCACAGGGCACCGTTAAACAGAAGGGAAGGGCACAGAAAGCAAGGACCTGGGCAGAGCAGGGTAACGGGGCACACGCAGTAGGCACAAGAGGAGGGTACAGAAGGGAAGGTGGGGGGGGCAGGGGGATTCGGAGACTCACCTCACTCCTCTGGAGCTGCAAGAAGCTGCTGAGGTAACTGGAGCGAGAGCTTGCAGCTCTAAAGCATGGGGGACAGTTGTAACTGGAGCCCGGTCGGACGCGCTCTGCAAACGCAGCATGGGAAGGGGAGGGGCGGGATAAGAGGGCTGCTAGAAGTCTCCCGTTCGTCACCATGGCTGTCTGCCCCTTAAATAACAAGATGGCGGTCGCCAGTCCGGGTGGGCGGGGCCAAAAGTGGACAGGGTGGTAACCAGGAGTGACTAAAAAGCCTCCGGTGCAATCCTCCCACTCCGTTTAGCATAATTCATGACGCGAAGCACAAGTTACTAACTTGTGTAACGATATATCTGTAAGAGACAGTAGTTAGTGATAGATTCCTTACCTTAGAATATCCCCAGGCGTCAGGCTGGATCCGGAAAAGTTTTGCGTAGCAGTACCCTTGCGCGTCGGTAGGCGGCGTCGTGCGGCTCCGCGTCCGTCGTCGGCGTCGTGATCGCCGGGATGACGTCGCGGGCAGTACTTAGACGCCGCCCCTGCGCGCTGACGTCAGTTCTGTACCACGACTTTCCGCGCCAGGAACGCAGAGCCATGCAAGAAGCTGACACAGGTGTCTGAAAAATACTAGGGCCCTGAAAGGGATGTCCTTAACCCTAGAAATCAGTTCGCAGAACGGGGAGGATGGGTGGGGCGGTAAGGAATCTATCACTAACTACTGTCTCTTACAGATATATCGTTACACAAGTTAGTAACTTGTGCATCTGAAAGAGACACGTTAGTGATAGATTCCTTACCTTAGAATAGATACCCCAGCAATACCAACCCCGGTGGTGGGTCTGCGAACAAAGATCAGACAAGGAAGTCCTGGAGGACAGAACGGCCAAAGAAGCCGTCCCTCCGGACCTGACTGTCAAGGCAGTAATGCTTAGTAAACGTGTGCAGCGAGGCCCACGTAGCTGCCTGACAGATAACCGGCAGCGGAACACCGCGGCCCAAGGCCGTGGTAGCAGCCGTTGCCCTGGTGGAATGGGCACGCAGCCCAACAGGAGGCTCCTTCTTAGCCAAAGAATAGCAGGTCTTGATGCACAAGGTAACCCAGCGGGAGATGGTCCTCTTGTGCACCGCCCGACCTTTTTGGCGCCCACGTAGCCAACAAAGAGCTGGTCATCCACCCGGAAGTGTTTTGTGCGGTCGATATAGAAGGAGAGCGCACGTTTTGGGTCCAGACGGTGGAGCCTCTCTTCCTCTCTGGAAGGATGCGGAGGCGGAAAGAAGGTGGGCAAAGTGATGGTCTGCCCAATGTGGAAAGCAGTAACCACCTTTGGCAAGAAGGACGGACGCGTCCGAAGAACAACCTTGTCTGGATGAACAGACAGAAAGGGAGGTTTGCAAGAAAGAGCCTGGAGCTCACTCACCCGCCGAGCGGAGGTGATGGCCACCAGAAAGGCTGCCTTTAGAGTCAGAAGACGAAGAGGACAGTTATGCAGAGGCTCAAAGGGAGCGCACATTAAAAGGTAAGAACCAAGTTCAAGTCCCACTGAGGCATTACAAACGGAACAGGAGGGAAGAGGTGAGTAATGCCTTTTAAGAACCTGTTAACAACAGGGGACTTGAAAAGGGAGGGCTGATCAGGGAGCCTGAGGAAGGCCGAGATAGCACAAAGATAACCCTTGATGGTACCCAGGGCAGAACCCTGTTGGGCCAGAGAGAGAAGGAACAGAAGGACCTCAGAAAGAGGGGCAGAAAGGGGATCCACAGCCTTTGCTGTGCACCATGCCACAAATTTGTTCCACCTGCAGGCGTATACCACCTTAGTGGAGGGACGCCTGGCTGCCAGAATCACATCACAAACTTCGGGAGGCAAGTCGAAAGGAATCAACTGCCGCCGCTCAATCTCCACGCAAGCAGGTGTAGACTGGACAGGTTCGGGTGGAGGACCGTCCCCTGCTGCTGCGACAGAAGATCCTCCCGAAGAGGCAGACGGATCGGGGGATCTATGCTCATATTGAGTAGCTCGGGATACCAAACTCTTCGAGCCCAGTCCGGAGCCACAAGAATGACTTGGGCCCGGTCGTGCCGAATCTTCTTCAACACTCTGGGTAGAAGTGGTATAGGCGGAAAGGCGTACAACAGACCGCAACTCCACTCGCGACGAAAGCGTCGCCGAGCGAGTGCCGCCTTGGAAATTCCAACGCGCAGAACTGATGACATTGCGCGTTCTCTTCGGTGGCGAATAGATCTAACCAAGGCTCTCCCCACTGTAGAAAGAGTCCTTGCGCCACTTCCGAGTGAAGACGCCATTCGTGATCCATCATGCACCTGCGGCTGAGGTTCGTCCGCCCTGGCGTTCAGAGAACCTGCCAGGTGTTGAACCATCAGGAACATGCCCTGATGTTCCAGCCATGTCCAGAGGCGCAGAGCCTCCTGACAAAGGGTCCAAGACCCCACCCCGCCCTGTTTGTTGCAGTACCACATGGCGGTGGTGTTGTCTGTGAACACCTGCACTACCTTCCCTTTGACAGAGGGAAGGAATGCCTTGAGTGCAAGCCGGATCGCCCGGAGCTCCAGAAGGTTGATATGGAGCCGGGACTCCGCCGGAGACCAGAGGCCTCTGATCTCCGCCTCTCCCAAGTGACCGCCCCATCCCAGAAGGGACGCGTCCGTCACAACTGTATGCTCTGGCTGGGGAAGGAGAGGGATCTGCCCATGACCCATTGCCGGTTCGAGAGCCACCACTGCAACTGTTTTGCAGTCCCCTCCGAGATCTGGACGTGATCGGACAGGTTGCCCTGGTGCTGCGCCCACTGGAACTTCAGGTCCCACTGCAGAGCCCGCATATGCCATCTGGCATGATTGACCAGCAGGATGCAGGAGGCCATGAGGCCCAGCAGCCTCAGGGTCATCCTTACCGAAACCCAGGATAAAGGCCGAAAGATCGGAATCATAGCCTGAATATCCCGGACTCGCCGTTCGGGAGGATAGGCCCGAAACTGCGTCGTGTCCAGAACTGCTCCGATGAAAAGGAGCTGTGGAGAAGGAATCAGATGCGACTTCGGCACATTGATGGAGAACCCCAGCGAGTGCAGGAGTTCGGCCGTAGTCTGGAGGTGGGAGACGACTGCCTGGGACGAGCCCGCCTTCAGCAGCCAGTCGTCGAGGTAGGGGAAGACTGAAACCCCTGCCCGGCGCAGATGAGCCGCGACCACCGCCATCACTTTCGTGAACACCCGAGGGGCACTTGTAAGGCCAAAGGGGAGCACGGTGAACTGAAAATGCTCGTGGCCTACCGTGAACCGAAGGTAACGCCGGTGGGCCGGCAGGACGGGGATGTGGAAATATGCGTCCTGCAAGTCCAACGCTACCAACCAGTCTCCAGGGTCGAGGGCAGTCAAGACCTGAGCTAGGGTGAGCATCTTGAACTTCTCCTTCCGGAGGAAGCGATTGACGTTCCGGAGGTCCAAGATAGGACGCATGTCCTCCTTGTCCTTTTGGGCACCAGAAAGTAGTGGGAGTAGCAACCACGCCCTACTTCTGGGGTCGGAACATGCTCGATGGCCCTCTTGGTCAAGAGGGCCGTGACTTCCTTCTGTAGAAGCACCAAGTGATCCCCTGACATGCGGTGGAGTTGAGGTGGCATGGCTGGGGGTGGTCTCGAAGGGGAGGGAGTAGCCCCTTCGGACAATGTCCAAGACCCACCTGTCCGAGGTGATGGTGCGCCAGTGGGGAAGGTGATGGCGGACCCTGCCCCTACTGGCGTGCCGTGCACCTGAAAGGAGGGACTAGGAGGGCTTGGAGGCCGCGGACGGGTTGGAGGTGGTGGCCTGACCCGCACGCTGGTTGCCCGATCCGCCACGGCGGAATCCACGTCCTCGGCCACGCGAAGACGCCTGCTGCGCGGGCCGGTGGCTGGGCTGCTGACGTGAAGGGCGCCCCTACCGTGGCCACGATAGGGGCGAAAAGCAGAAGGCAGCGGAGGGCGTGTAGCAGAAAGGCCCAGGGACTTGGCAGTAGCCCGTGAGTCCTTAAAGCGCTCCAACGCATGGTCTGCTTTGGACCCAAAAAGACCGACTCCATCAAAGGGCATGTCCATGAGAGTATTCTGGACATCCCCTGAAAAACCAGTGGTTCTCAGCCAGGCGTGGCGGCGGAGCGCCACCGTCGTTGCAATCGACCTGCCCAGCGAGTCGGCGGTGTCAAGGCCACAACGGATAGTGTATTTGGCCGCATCCCTTCCTTCCGCAATGGCGCGGGAAAGCAGTGCCTGGACCTCCTCAGGGCACTGGGGCAAAACATCCGCCACCGAATCCCACAGAGAGTGGGTATAGCGGCCCAAAAGACAAGCGGTGTTAACGGACCGCAAGCCAGCACTGGAGGAAGAAAAACCTTTCTTCCCAAACTGATCCAGGCGTTTGGATTCCCTATCCGGAGGAGCGGTAGGGAAGGCGGTTTGGGAAGCGGAGGCTTGGACAACCAAGCTCTCAGGAGTGGGGTGGACAGAAAGAAACAGGGGGTCGCCCGGAGCGGGGCGATGGCGTCGTGACACGTTCCGATCCACAGGAGCCCCTGTGTTGGGCTTGGACCAGGCGCCCAAAAGAACGTCTGTGAGGGCGTCGTTAAACGGCAGCACAGTCTCCGCAGAGGAGGCTGCCGGCTGAAGCACCTCTGTCAAGATGTTAGGCTTGACCGTCAAAGTAGGGAGCTGGAGACGTAAGGCCCCAGCAGCCCTACGCAACACCGTACCAAAGTTGGCCCCCTCCTCCGTAGCCACGGGAGGAGACAGCATGCCAGTGTCAGGAGAAGTATCCAGACCACTGGCCTCCCCTAGACTCTCTGTCCAGTCCTCATCATACTGACAGTTGCGAGTCAGAGGGTCATCAGACCCCTCCCAGTCCTCCTGGTCCTCCTCTGGTTCAAAATAAGGAGGAGGAGGGACATTTGGGACCCAAGGGCCCATCGGCGCCGGAGCCGGCGTCGGCGGCGTCGCTCCGGGTCCATGTCCGGAGCCGGAAGGAACTGGGGGACGACGCCGCCCGGAGCCCAGGGCGGCGTCGAGAACGGCACCGGAGACATCGGGCGCCGGCGGAGGTGTCGTGAGGTCGACCGGCGTCGATGGGGGTTGTGGAGCCGGGATCGAGGCCGGGGCCGAAGCCGGAGCCGGGATCGAGGCTGGAGTCCCGGGCGACGCCGGGGCCGGAGCCGCCGGCGGCGCCGGAGCAACCCCATCAGGGCCCGCGGGGCCCGAAGGCGCACCGGAGGGGCCTGAAGGCCCGAAGAGGCGGGCCATGGCCGACAGGAACTCCTGTACCTTGGCCGGATCCGCCCCCGAACCCGGGAAGTGCGGGTATGACGGGGGCGACTCCACAGGCAAGTCCGGGGCCGCGGGGACGGTGCCGGGAGGGGCCTCAGCCGAGTCGCGAGACCGGCGAGGCGAAGTCCGAGAGCGACGATGCTTCTTGGACTTCTTGTGCTTAGACTTACCGGACGAAGAAGACTTCGACGCCGACGACCGGTGTGCACTCCGCGAGCGACCCCTGGACCTCTCACGCGACCGGGGCCTCCGTGGAGCCGAATGCCGGGCCTCGAGGAGCTTTCGAGACCGCTCTCGCAAAGCTTTCGGGTTGAGGGCCTGGCATTCGGGACAAGACTCGGTGTCGTGGCCTCGGCCGAGGCAGAAGAGACACTCCCAATGCGGGTCGGTGACGGACATCATCCGCGCACAGGCGCCGCATCGCTTGAAGCCGGGCATCCCTACGACACCTTAAAGATGGAAAAAACAGTGAAAAAATCACCAAAAAGTATGGTCAAAAATTGACCAGGGCACTGCTCTTCCCGGATCTGCGCTTGCTGGCGCGGAAAAGAAGAACTGACGTCAGCGCGCAGGGGCGGCGTCTAAGTACTGCCCGCGACGTCATCCCGGCGATCACGACGCCGACGACGGACGCGGAGCCGCACGACGCCGCCTACCGACGCGCAAGGGTACTGCTACGCAAAACTTTCCGGATCCAGCCTGACGCCTGGGGATATTCTAAGGTAAGGAATCTATCACTAACGTGTCTCTTTCAGATATGATGCACACCAATAGAAATTACGGGCAGAGCAGAAACACCACTTCTGAAACTGTATTGATTACAAAAAGCCATCGCAGAGCGAGTAGTGCATGCGCGCTGCAACGCCAGGCGAGAACTAAAAATAAAATGATAATAACATTGAGTTATTTTATTTTTCCTTTAGTTACACTGTGAAAAGCAGTGGGGCGACGCTCCTCCGCCTAGCGGAGGAGCCACCACTGAAAATGAATAAAGATGAGGTACTAATAAACAATGTGTAATAGAAGCTACAAAACGTAGACAGTAGGTAGTTACAAATAGGTGATCCATCTTAGATTCAACGAGAGTCAGTCACATGGTTCTAATGATGATGCAAGGGGATAGAATACCCAAGGGTGTTACATGTTGCTTTGGCACATTTCTTCAAATGGTACTGATGGGAGCAGCAGAGAAACCTCTTGTAGGAAGGAAAGTACTTCTCAAAGTGGCACGCGGGCAAATATTTAGAGATTAAAGTGGCACTGGAATAGGAGGGGTTTGAGATCTCGAAGGCGCTGCAAGATGGGAAAGATCTGACGGAGGGAGGAAGAGCGTTCCAGACTCTAGGGCGCTCACAGAGAAAGAATGGTGCAGTGTTTTAGTCCTCTTGAATGCTCAAGTTTTCACAAGGAGGGTGTCCGCACTCTGAAGACACATAGACCTCACAGAGATTACCAGTTTCTCTGAATTGCAGCAGGAGAAGGCTGTGTGGATGGACTTGTCGACTAGGTAGACTGGTTTGGAAGAGATTCCAACATCAATGGAAAGGCAATTAAACTCCAATAAAATTGCGGTAATGAGGTCTGATCAACTTGTGCTGGACATAAGGTGAGCTGTTGACGTAAGGTGTTTTTTTTTTTTTTAAAGGACTATGGTGATTTTTGGAATACCTGCAACCATGGAAATCCCATGGGCAAGCCCGAAGAGGCCTAGGGTTTGGAACACAATCTTGAAGTCGGATGAAGGGGTGAAGGATTTCACTCCTTATAAGGAATCTAGTTTGGTAGTGTACATGCTTAGACAAATTATTAATGTGGGCCTGTAGATTCAGGATTTTGTCTAAGATGAAGCCCTGGGATTTAATACTCTCAATAGTTAACAGAAATTTCTGGAGAGATTAACAGCTGTGACTGAGGACCTTGAGACTTCAGATTAACACTCGCTTCACTCAAAGGACAGCATCTGCAGAAATAAACTGGCTTATTGCAACCCACCACTAAATGTGCCCCTCAACCAACCCATTTGATATTTCCAACTTTCCAATAGTAAACCACCTGCCCATGCCCTTGCAACTGATGAAAAGAAAGGTAGGCAGGGGTGGCTCCTCCGCTATGGCGGAGGAACGTCGCCCCCCCCGCCTGCCAGCAGGATAAAAAAAAAAAAAAGAGAGAATAAACCCAGGTTTATTATTGTTTTATTTTGTTTCCTGAAGTCTTGGGGACGGGGTCAGGGGGATAACAGGTACCCCCACTGGGAGTGGTATGCTCTGTTCGCAGTGCACATGACGGTTTGGCCGGCCGTCTCAGGCCGGCCACACAGTCAAGCGCACTGAAGCTCTCTCCAACCCTGCTGCGTAGGAGACAGCAAAGCACAGGCTCCCAGTCTCCCTGGGAGAACAAATCATCGGCGCTCAGACCAATCCTGAAGCTGCTCTCAAGTACGACAGCAGCTTCAGGATTGGCCGCAGGGGAATCTGGGAGCCTCTGCATGAAGTGGAGCCACAAGAGGAACAGAAGACGGTGAACCAGCGGGCTGCATGCGGCAGGTAAGTTCTATTTTTTCTCCTTTTTGTTGTTGTTCGTCGTCTCCCCCCACCCCGCCCCTCTACACTGACATCGGCCGCTACTGGAGGTAGGCAGTGCTGTAATTGGAAAAAATGTACTCCCGGAACCCACAAATTTGGGGTCAAAGTGTGGCAGAGAAAAAGGGTGGAGTCACTAGGTTGGAGCTTGAAAAGCAGAATTTGACAGTCAACTTATGCATGTTACTTTAAAAAAATCTGCTGCACAGAAATTGGAAACAAGGGCAATTGTGACATTAAATCTGTGCTATCTTACTTAATTGGCCACAACGAGGCTGCATTTTAAAATATCCTATAGGGTTAAGACACCTGCTGCAGAGATCTTTGTGTGCCCAGCAATTTTGAGGGTATTATAATAGCAGTAAGATAATGATAGTGGTTAAAACCGTGTTCTGGAAACTTTCTGTGTTATGTCAAGTCATACTTTTGACTCATAAGGTAGCATAGAGGGTTAATGAGCCTGGTGCAAAGCACATTGTGTAACATACAGATCCCAGATTTTTATTTATCTCGGTAAGTGGGCTACAGCTTTTGACACTGAGAACATTCCAGTTCATAAGATGCGACCCTTCTAATACAGCGCAGTGATCTATTCACAGCATCAAGGAGCTGCATTCAAATGGCAAAGGCATGGGCTTAGATCCTTTTGGTATTTTTCTGAATCTGTTGTTATTCTAAGTGTGAAGAGGAGTTCCATTGAGAAGTAATAAAGTCTTGTTAGTGCAGACAACCCCAATTACTGCTTTACGTGTATCTTAATGCACAAGTTACTAACTTGTGTAACGATATATCTGTAAGAGACAGTAGTTAGTGACAGATTCCTTACCTTAGAATATCCCCAGGCGTCAGGCTGGATCCGGAAAGTTTTTGCGTAGCAGTACCCGTGCGCGTCGGTAGGCGGCGTCGTGCGGCTCCGCGTCCGTCGTCGGCGTCGTGATCGCCGGGATGACGTCGCGGGCAGTACTTAGACGCCACCCCTGCGCGCTGACGTCAGTTCTGTACACGACTTTCCGCGCCAGGAACGCAGAGCCATGCAAGAAGCTGACATAGGTGTCTGAAAAATACTAGGGCCCTGAAAGGGATGTCCTTAACCCTAGAAATCAGTTCGCAGAACGGGGAGGATGGGTGGGCGGTAAGGAATCTGTCACTAACTACTGTCTCTTACAGATATATCGTTACACAAGTTAGTAACTTGTGCATCTGAAAGAGACACGTTAGTGACAGATTCCTTACCTTAGAATAGATACCCCAGCAATACCAACCCCGGTGGTGGGTCTGCGAACAAAGATCAGACAAGGAAGTCCCGGAGGACAGAACGGCCAAAGAAGCCATCCCTCCGGACCTGGCTGTCAAGGCAGTAAAGCTTGGTAAACGTGTGCAGCGAGGCCCACGTAGCTGCCTGACATATATCCTGCAGTGGAACACCGCGGCCTAAGGCCGTGGTAGCAGCCGTTGCCCTGGTGGAATGGGCACGCAGCCCAACAGGAGGCTCCTTCTTAGCCAAAGAATAGCAGGCTTTGATACACAAGGTTACCCAGTGGGAGATGGTTCTCTTGTGCACCGCCCGACATTTTTTGGCGCCCACGTAGCCAACAAAGAGCTGGTCATCCACCCGGAAGTGTTGTGTGCGGTTGATATAAAAGGAAAGCGCACGTTTTGGGTCCAGACGGTGGAGCCTCTCTTCCTCTCTGGAAGGATGCGGAGGCGGAAAGAAGGTGGGCAAAGTGATGGTCTGCCCAATGTGGAAGGCAGTAACCACCTTTGGCAAGAAGGACGGACGCGTCCTAAGAACAACCTTGTCTGGATGGACAGACAGAAAGGGAGGTTTGCATGATAGAGCCTGGAGCTCACTCACCCGCCGAGCGGAGGTGATGGCCACCAGAAAGGCTGTCTTCAGAGTCAGAAGACGAAGAGGACAGTTATGTAGAGGCTCAAAGGGAGCGCACATAAGAAAGGTAAGAACCAAGTTCAAGTCCCACTGAGGCATCACAAACGGAACAGGAGGGAAGAGGTGTGTAATGCCTTTTAGAAACCTGTTAACAACAGGGGACTTGAAAAGGGAGGGCTGATCAGGAAGCGTGAGGAAGGCCGAGATGGCACAAAGATAGCCCTGTTGGGTCAGGGAAAAAAGGAACAGAAGAACCTCAGAAAGAGGGGCAGAAAGGGGATTCACAGCCTTCGCTGTGCACCATGCCACAAACTTGTTCCACCTGCAGGCGTATACCACCTTGGTGGAGGGACGCCTGGCTGCCAGAATCACATCACAAACTTCGGGAGGCAAGTCGAAAGGAATCAACTGCCGCCGCTCAATCTCCACGCAAGCAGGTGGAGGCTGGACAGGTTCGGATGGAGGACCGTCCCCTGCTGCTGCGACAGAAGATCCTCCCGAAGAGGCAGACGGATCGGGGGATCGATGTCATACTGAGTAGCTCGGGATACCAAACTCTTCGAGCCCAGTCCGGAGCCACAAGGATGACTTGGGCCCGGTCGCGCCGAATCTTCTTCAACACTCTGGGTAGAAGTGGTATAGGCGGAAAAGCGTACAACAGACCGCAACCCCACTCGCGACGAAAAGCGTCGCCGAGCGAGTGCTGCCTTGGAAATTCCAACGCGCAGAACTGATGACATTGCGCGTTCTCTTCGGTGGCGAATAGATCTAACCAAGGCTCTCCCCACTGTAGAAAGAGTCCTTGCGCCACTTCCGAGTGAAGACGCCATTCGTGATCCATCATGCACCTGCGGCTGAGTTCGTCCGCCCTGGCGTTCAGGGAACCTGCCAGGTGTTGAACCATCAGGAAAATGCCCTGATATTCCAGCCATGTCCAGAGGCGCAGAGCCTCCTGACATAGGGTCCACGACCCCACCCCGCCTTGCTTGTTGCAGTACCACATGGCGGTGGTGTTGTCTGTGAACACCTGCACTACCTTCCCTTTGACAGAGGGAAGGAATGCCTTGAGTGCAAGTCGGATCGCCCGGAGCTCCAGAAGGTTGATATGGAGCCGGGACTCCGCCGGAGACCAGAGGCCTCTGATCTCCGCCTCTCCCATGTGACCGCCCCATCCCAGAAGGGACGCGTCCGTCACAACTGTGTGCTCTGGCTGGGGAAGGGAGAGTGATCTGCCCATGACCCATTGCCGGTTGGAGAGCCAGAACTGCAGTCCCCTCCGAGATCTGGACGTGATCGGACAGGTTGCCCTGGTGCTGCGCCCACTGGAACTTCAGGTCCCACTGCAGAGCCCGCATATGCCATCTGGCATGATCGACCAGCAGGATGCAGGAGGCCATGAGGCCCAGCAGCCTCAGGGTCATCCGTACCGAAACCCAGGATAAAGGCTGAAAGATCGGAATCTTAGCCTGAATATCCCAGACTCGTCGTTCGGGAGGATAGGCCCGAAACTACGTCGTGTCCAGAACTGCTCCGATGAAAAGGAGCTGTGGAGAAGGAATCAGATGCGACTTCGGCACATTGATGGAGAACCCCAGCGAGTGCAGGAGTTCGGCCGTAGTCTGGAGGTGGGAGACGACTGCCTGGGACGAGCCCGCCTTCAGCAGCCAGTCGTCGAGGTAGGGGAAGACTGGAACCCCTGCCCGGCGCAGATGAGCTGCGACCACCGCCATCACTTTCGTGAACACCCGAGGGACACTTGTAAGGCCAAAGGGGAGCACGGTGAACTGAAAATGCTCAAGGCCTACCGTGAACCGAAGGTAACGCCGGTGGGCCAGCAGGACGGGGATGTGAAAATAAGCGTCCTGCAAGTCCAACGCTACCAACCAGTCTCCAGGGTCGAGGGCAGTCAAGACCTGAGCTAGGGTGAGCATCTTGAACTTCTCCTTCCGGAGGAAGCGATTGACGTTCCGGAGGTCCAAGATAGGACGCATGTCCTCCTTGTCCTTTTGGGCACCAGAAAGTAGTGGGAGTAGCAACCACGTCCTACTTCTGGGGTCGGAACATGCTCGATGGCCCTCTTGGCCAAGAGGGCCGTGACTTCCTTCTGCAGAAGCACCAAGTGATCCCCTGACATGCGGTGGAATTGAGGTGGCATGCCTGGGGGGTGGTCTCGAAGGGGAGGGAGTAGCCCCTTCGGACAATGTCCAAGACCCATCTGTCCGAGGTGATGGGAAGCCAGTGGTGAAGGTGATGGCGGACCCTGCCCCCTACTGGCGTGCTGTGCACCTGAAAGGAAGGACTAGGAGGGCTTGGAGGCCGCGGACGGGGCGGAGTTGGTGGCCTGACCCGCACGCTGGTTGCCCGAACCGCCACGGCGGTAGCCACGTCCTCGGCCCCGCGTAGACGCTTGCTGCGCGGGCCGGTGGCTGGGCAGTGGACGTGACTGGGCGCCCCTTCCGTGGCCACGAAAGGGGCGAAAAGCAGAGGTAAGCGGAGGGCGCACAACCGAAAGGCCCAGGGACTTGGCAGTAGCCCGTGAGTCCTTAAAACGCTCCAGCGCATGGTCTGCTTTGGAACCAAAAAGACCGACTCCATCAAAGGGCATGTCCATGAGTGTATTCTGGACATCACCCGAGAAACCAGTTGTTCTCAGCCAGGCGTGGCGACGCAGCGCCACCGTCGTTGCAAGCGATCTGCCCAGCGAGTCGGCGGTATCAAGGCCACAACGTATGGTGTATTTAGCCGCATCCCTACCTTCCGCAATGGTGCGGGTAAGCAGTGTCTGGACCTCCTCAGAACACTTGGGCAAAACAGTCGCCACCGAATCCCACAGGGAGTGGGTATATCGGCCCAAAAGGCAAGCGGTGTTGACGGACCGCAAGCCAGCACTGGAGGAAGAAAAAGCCTTCTTCCCAAACTGGTCCAGGCGTTTGGATTCCCTATCCGGAGGGGCGGTAGGGAAGGCGGTTTGAGGAGGCAGAGGCTTGGACAACCAAGCTCTCGGGGGTGGGATGTTGAGAGAGAAACAAGGGGTCGCCCGGAGCAGAGGCGATGGCGTCGGGCCACGTTCCTATCCACAGGAGCCCCTGTGGTGGGCTTGGACCAGGTGCCCAAAAGAACGTCAGACAGTGCATCATTAAACGGCAGCACAGTCTCCGCGGAGGAAGCTGCCGGCTGAAGCACTTCCGTCAGGAGATTAGTCCTGACAGCCACAGTAGGCAATTGGAGGTGCAAGGCTCCAGCTGCTCTACGCAACACCGTTGCGAAATTTGCTCCCTCCTCCGTAGCCACGGGGGAGACAGCATGCCAGTGTCAGGGGAAGTGTCTAGACCACTGGCATCCCCAAGTTCCTCTGCCCAGTCCTCATCATACTCACACTGCTGTGTGAGAGGGTCTTCCGACCCCTCCCAGCTCTCCTGGTCCTCCTCTGGTGTAAAATATGGAGGAGGAGGGACATCTGGGACCCAAGGTCTCATCGGCGCCGGAGCCGGCGTCGAGCGACGCCGGTCCGGCTCCATGTCCGGAACCGGAGAGAACCGGGAACGACGCCGCCCGGAGCTCCGGGCGGCGTCGGGAACGGCACCGGGGTCATCGGCGCCGGAGGAGGCGTGGTTAGGTCAACCGGCGTCGATCGGGGTTGCGGTACCACCGGAGCCAAGATCGAGGCAGGAGCCGGGGCCGGGATCAAGGCTGGCGGGACAGGCGACGCCGGGACCGGAGTCGTCGGCGATGCCGGAGCAACCCCATCAGGGCCCGCGGGGCCCGAAGGCGCACCGGAGGGACCTTGAGGCCCGAAGAGGCGGGCCATGGCCGACAGAAATTCCTGTATCTCGGCCGGAGTCGCCCCCGAACCCGGGAAGGACGGGTAATGCGGGGGCGGCGCCACAGGCACATCCGGAGCGGCGGGGACGGTGCCGACAGGGGCCTCAGCCGAGTCGCGAGACCGGCGAGGCGAAGTCTTAGAGCGATGGTGCTTCTTAGACTTCTTGTGCTTCGACTTACCCGAGGAGTGCGAAGACTTTGACTCAGACGACCGGCGGGGTCTCCGCGTCCGGCCCCTCGACCTCTCACGGGACCGGGGCTTGGTGCGGCGCGGAGCCGAACCTCGAGGAGCTTTCGAGACCGCTCTCGCAAAGCCTTCGGGTGTAAGGCCCGGCAGTCAGGGCACGACTTCGTGTTGTGGTCTCGGCCGAGACAGTAGAGACACTAAGTGCGGGTCTGTGATCGACATCATTCGACCACAGGCGTCGCATGGCTTGAAGCCGGGCATCCCTACCGACACCTAGGAGTCGAGAAGACTCGAAAAGAAACAGTGAAAAAATCACCAAAAAATGTAGTCAAAAATTGACTAGGGCACTGCTCTTCCTGGATCTGCGCTTACTGGCGCGGAAAAAGAAGAACTGACGTCAGCGCGCAGGGGCGGCGTCTAAGTACTGCCCGCGACGTCATCCCAGCGATCACGACGCCGACGACAGACGCGGAGCCGCACGACGCCGCCTACCGACGCGCAAGGGTACTGCTACGCAAAAACTTTCCGGATACAGCCTGACGCCTGGGGATATTCTAAGGTAAGGAATCTGTCACTAACGTGTCTCTTTCAGATATGCAGCTAGTAGCAACATTTCAATAAACTTCAAATCCTACAAAATGCTGTTAGGGATTCCCAAATGTAAATCTGCCTCTCAAGCCAATCAGACACTACACTGGCGTCCAGTTAGGCAGCAAGCTCAGTTTAAGACCCTCTGCACTGCTCATAACGCTTTGCATGATGTTGGCCCAGACTACTTGATACACAAGTTCAAGAGGTACGAGTCTGGTAGGAATCTACGCTCCTCCAGAGCAAAGGCATTGGTAATTCCAAGGTTCAAACGTACCAACTGGGGAGGCAGAAGTCTTGTTACATGCGCTGCAAAGCATGGAACTTCGTATCCGCCCCCCCCACACCCACACACACACACACTAGCTCCATGCCTAATTTGGTCTCCTTTAGATGAATTCAAAACCTGGCTCTTCAGTAAGTAGTTTCCTTAAGTACAGCAAACCTTTTAGCAGAGTTAGCGCCAGGACACCTCCGGGTCTTCATGCGCTTTAAAAAAAATCACTTTAACATTAACATATCCTGACTTTGTGTTTCTCCAGACCATTCACTCTTATTAATATGAAATACTTGTCTACAAGTACGGATGCTATGCAGTTCCTACCCCTTCACATCACTGTCTTATGTAACTTTTCCTGATTATTGTGCCTTTGTGTGTGATGTAAAGTGCATGCACATCTCTTACAAACCTGCCTCCAAGTCATAGCCTCTGTAAAGTACTTATGAAGTGATAAGC
Organism: Calotriton arnoldi; assembly: GCA_963921515.1. Classification (NCBI taxonomy): domain Eukaryota; kingdom Metazoa; phylum Chordata; class Amphibia; order Caudata; family Salamandridae; genus Calotriton; species Calotriton arnoldi. Next base: position 2,784,325 of record CAWUFW010000609.1, on the reverse strand, counting down.
TGTGTGCCTGCGTTTCCTTCCATCACATTGGCATCCAGTTAATAGACACTAGAAGCTCCCAGTCAGGGTGATACTTGAACAAAAGAAGTGCTTATGTCACTTTAAATCAAGCCTTTATTTTGGGGCCGGATTGAAGTGAAAATAGGAAAGTCCCTTCCTGCCTGAAGGTTGCTTCTTCAAACAAAAAGCAGACAACCTTTGTGCGCAGCTGAATTGAGTCCCAGTGTCGAAAAATAACTCCAGGGCAAATTCAGCACCTTTCCCTGAGTCACAGATAGCTGCCGGAAGTGGGATCCAGCGGGATCCTCAATATTTTCCTGCACTGGTGGCAGGTCTCTATCCCTGGGAGAGGATGTGGCCTTACGGCCAGAGCTGCCAGGCCGGGGGCCAGTCTCCGAGCCTCGCCGGGGGCCAGTCTCCGGACCGCGCCGGGGGCCAGTCTCCGAGCCGCGCCGGGGGCCAGCCTCCGAGCCGCGCCGGGGGCCAGCCTCCGAGCCGGGCCGGGGGCCAGCCTCCGAGCCGGGCCGGGGGCCAGCCTCCGAGCCGGGCCGGGGGCCAGTCTCCGGGCCGGGCCGGGGGCCAGCCTCCGAGCCGGGCCGGGGGCCAGTCTCCGGGCCGGGCCAGGGACCAGTCTAAGAGTCTGAGCACAAGCGCAGCCCTCACAATTTGGCAATACACATATACCACGTAGAAATCTGATAAACGCTTTAAACGTAAAAGTGGAAGTGTTTTATTTAATTCATTAATTTTTCATCACTGCATTCGGTGATGCTCATGAGAAGGAGTTTCCAAACATGAACTTGGGAACATTCTTAAACTAATTACGACGAAACCATTCGTGTAGCACGAGGCAAGCCAGTTGTCTTGTGGTCCTAACAGTGTAACTATAGGTGCCAACGTCAGAGTCCATTAAATCGTAAACAAGAGAGGTTTTCGTGCGTTCCCTGAGCTGACAAATGTGATAATTAGGCAAAAGGAGGGACAGTGACCTAAAGTAATTGCCTAGGATCACACAATTTGGTCAAGCAGAGACCCCGAGATTTAGCCAAGATTTTCTGGCTGCACATTATGCAGTTCAGCCACAGGCTGGGTATCTCAGTCATGCCCCCCTCCACCTCCCCCAACCCACCTTTAACACCAAAGGACAGCGCCTTGCGTTTAACCCATGAGGAGGTACGTCCCCTTAGACACTATCACACGTGACCTGGAGCTCCACTGCACACAGCCTTCACTCAGAGCTCCAATGCACACAGCCTTCACACAGAGCTCCAATGCACACAGCCTTCACACAGAGCTCCACTGCACACAGCCTCCACACAAATCTCCACTGCACACAGCCTTCAAACAGAGCTCCACTGCACAGTGTTCACAGAGCGCTCCACTGCACATAGCCTTCACAGAGAGCTCCACTGCACACAGCCTTCAAACAGCTCCACTGCACACAGCCTTCAAACAGAGCTCCACTGCACACAGCCTTCACAGAGAGCTCCACTGCACACAGCCTTCACACAGAGCTCTACTGCACACAGCCTTCAAACAGACCTCCACTGCACACAGCCTTCACAAAGAGCTCCACTGCACACAGCCTTCACACTGACCTCACACTGTCGTGTAGTTCCTAGGACCCCCTAGGACCTGCGCGTTTTGGATGACCTAAACTGAGGGCTTGGTGTGCAGACAGACTCTGGACACCCCCACAGGTTGAGTCTGCCGTTAGACCAGCTAGCTCTATAGTGCCACTACCACCCCCCTGTATTCTACAGCGCTGTAGGTAGTTTCTGGCAACCACTGAACATGACAACCCTGATTCCTCAGGTATCGTGGAAAACAATACGGTATCTTTCGCTCAGTCACTCATGCTTACTTTTCTCAGAATACACATAGAATGGCGATTGGAACGGTTTCAATAATTATTTATTGATCAAGCGTCAGTCTAGTATGAAACATGTTAGCTGCGACAATCAAAAGACAAGAGCAGACAAATGTAATCGCTAGCACCAATATCGTAAATAGTAGATACATTTCTACCATAGTGCTAATACGATGACTAAAAGTAGATTATATAAAACAATAGCATTGGCGTACTCCTACGAAGCATAGCCTACCTAAATGTACCTAGCCTAGATATGTAGGTGAAGCATGTGTATGTAAGTGCTAGGATAGATCCTAATGGAGCCAAGAATCCCCAGAGGAAGTGCTAACCCCTCACCTGATGGTTCTGAATGGAGGACCCTGTCTCTGCGTCGAGGATGGCACCCCACAAGGGATGTCAGGTCTCTGCCTGTGGAAGGATCAGCCTGCAGAGTCTCGGTCCAGCCTGGAAGGAATTCTCCTCTGTTTTGTAAGGGGGGAGTGAGGGTCTTTTATACTAAAGTGGTCACCCCAAAGTTTCTTCTAGAATCGATATGTTTTGAAAACATTTGCTAATCCTTTGCTAATCCTTTTCTAAACAAAAATGATCATGCTCAGCTGGCTGTTGGCCATGGATGAAAAAAGTGGTGACCCTTATACAGAATAAATCTGCCGTGCCTGGGGACATGTTTATGTATGTCAGGTACAGGGATTAAGATAGGGTATCGAGAGCCAGGTGTCGAAGAGACAGAAGTAAGGTACTAGGTAAAAGGTCACCTGTGTAGGACCGTTATGTCATGTGGATGGGACAAAATGTATGTAATCGGTATGTACATGATGGGACTATCCTAACTGAATTCCAATAGGTAAACAAGGTAGACAGGTGGGTCACTACAGAGCAACCATTTAAAGATGGCCGCCATGGCTGTGACTCCGAAAGAGTGGTCCATCTCAGGATATGGGTAGCACTTTTTATCTTAACTTTTCTCTAAACTTTTCTGCATGTACTAAGGGACTAATTTACCCTGCCTTTAGCTATGCGAGTGCCGTCCACGATGGGTGGAGATCGCTGCAGTTACGAGAGGAGACTCAATAGTTAGCCACGTAATCACATCCAAGTAAAGATGTCCGCCATACTCGGCATGAATGAGACCCGAGTCCCGCGTTGACCCTTGACCGCGGGGTGGGTCAAATGATTCAGAGAAGCCGGTTGGTCACATGATCCGGAGGAGCCTAGATACGTAGCACGGAATGTACTTAATGGGAATGCGCTTGCGCCTCCTGAACGACGGAGGGTTGAGAGTGGCGCTGAGAGACGCCGGACCCTTGACGAAGTAAGTCCCGGGGGAGACTGAGATGATGAGGCTTAATTATGTGTATTTAAAAGTAGTTTGTTGGGTGGATACTGAACATATTGGATAGTTCATGACTATATCTTGTGGCTTAAGTTAGAAAGAGACATTTCTGATACAGCTGAATCTGTTTCAATACCAAAGGGGACCGGAGTTAACCTATTTTCTGGACACAGCGGAACCCGTTTTTAGACTCACGGGGACCGGTTCTGACTGTAATGTTATTGCTAACCTTTGTCACGGTTATAAAGAGCGCCATTGTTGATTGAGCAGAACCCGATTCAAGATCCATGGGGACCACGGGCGAGTAAATACTTTGCACAGAGCGAAACGCGATGTTACTACTACAGGGACCAGGGCGAAGATAACTTTTGGATACAGGGACCCCGAGCAGAATATACCAGAGGCAGACCCTCAGTGCTTAGAGGGGATCAGTAGGCCCACTTTTTGGTAGTTCCCACCATGTCAAGTTTAGAGATGTGCTGTTAGAAATGGGATTTCTGGTTGGCTAGGGCTTGCGCCTATGCCAGGCAGAAACCACCACTCTAGTCAGGGCAAGGGAGTTACACACCAAAGATAACCCCTGCTCACCCCCTTAGTAGCTTGGCAGAGCAGTCAGGCTTATCCCAGAGGCAATGTGTAAAGTGTTTGCGCAACACACTCACCCAGCAGCGACACACTAGGCACACCACAACAGAAACTCCACACAAGGTTATATAAAAAATAGCCTTTGTATTACTCATAAAACACATTAGAACGCAATCACATATATACACTGTGCCACCTGGCACTAGGTATTACTTTACAGGGAATTCTATAAATTACAGGGCCAATCGGGCCACTGTCAGAACGATCACATCACAGTTAGTGAAAACAACCAGTAATTACTGGTAAAAGTGCACTTTACCGCCACAGCATAAACATTACATTTGGGGATGACCAATAACTATTGGTAGCCTTGTACTTTGGCACAACACGTTAGGCATAACCCATAATTAGCAACAGTGCACCAACGCATTCGGCATAACTCCCACCCACAGTGCCCTATCATGAACACTTATAGAGGAAACACACAAGTAGTGAAGCAGCGAGTAACTACTGGCAATAGGGTACCCTTAGTACAACCACATTATGCAGAGCATTGTTAGGCATATAATCATCAGCAGTGCAGGGCATCATCTCCATAACACATCATCCCCTGCGCAGGTATGAACATAGCAGCACAGTATGCCAAATCTGGTCCTCCGTGCCCCTTAGTACACACTTAGCAGAGTGCAACCTGGGCTGTGTAACCCTAAGGAGCACAATGCAGCCCCGCAGCATAATCTGGGCCTGAACAGACCGGCCCCGATGACTCTCCTGAGAGCCAACTGGCCCCCAACACATGAAGGGCACTGAACCACTGGCACCCCTAGCAGCAAAAGCAGTGCCCATCACGCAGGTGAGGGGGGTGGAGGGGGGGGCAGGAGTTCAACTCCCTCTTGTCTCCCCTGTGGAGAATGCCACCCGACGTTGCAGCTGCCCGCGAGACTGCGGCGAAGCTGTGACAAAGACTGGGCGGAACAGTGTGCCCCGTAGGCCCCACTCACCGGGGTCTCTCCGGTCTCCTCAGCTGGAGATGGCCTGCTGCGGTGAAAGGGATGGAGGTTGCAAAAGGGAGCTCGCGAGGCTCCGGTCCTCCCTCTGGCTGCTTGATGAGCCAGCGAGGCTCCGTCCTTCTCTTGCCACCGGTCTCGCTCTCCGGCAGGCTCAGGCAGCACGCGGGGCTCTCCTCGTGAACACGGGAGCCCCGCCCACAACCAGGCTGCACCTCCGCCTGGCTTCCTCTGCCTGGCCACGCCCTAAGTCAGGCTCTCCTCGCCTGATTTCCTGTTTTGGCGCTCGTGGGAGCGAAGCTGGAGCCCTCTTCTCGGGCTCTGGAAGGGTAATGACAGAGTGCTCGTCACGCACTCTTCACTGGCCAAATTGGAGCCCCCTCCTCGGGCTCTGGAAGTACGCGGGGCTCTCCTCGTCACCACGGGAGCCCCGCCCACGATCGGGAAGCACGAGCCCAGGCCTGGGGCTCGAATATCGGTCACAAAGGAGAAGATGAGCGCTTCACGTGTACCACTGTAGTGGGGGCCAACTCCTCTCCACGACCACGGCGGGAGAGAACACAGCGCTCTCGTGACAGCGTAATTGCTCTTTCTCTGCCCCTGCAACTGTAGTCCTTCACTGAAATCCAGCGCTCACTTAGCGCTATGGTGCCTAAGTATTGAAGGGCAGGATCCCCCAGCCCTGAGAGCTCCCTGGGGCAGAGGACAGGGCCCAGGCAGGCCAGCACGCTGGGTCCCCTGGCATAAGGGCAGTCTTCTCAGCCACCCAGCAGTCAGTCCCCGGCGGCGGTACCTCCTGGCAGTATCTTCTTCCAAATAATTACAAACAGCACAAACACATGGGGTCACAGCCCCAATACATATACCACTTAGTGTCTTTGTTCTCCCCCTGCTACAGGCTCTGCGCCCTATCCGAACCAGTTCTGGGGGGGCAGTCAAACATTTTCTTAGATGTGTACAACACCTCCTTTGTCAGTGTAGGCTCTGGCCCCAGACACACCACAGGGGGGCGGAGCCAGCATTGTGGAAGGCAGGCACAGTCCCATTCAGTGCCAGGAGCTACTCCTCCCACCACTCCAAATGCAGATGGGCCTATTCAACCTAGCGCTGACTCACCCAGCCCCTCTGGAGCCACTGCACCTCCCCAGCCCCTGTCACTCCAGATCCAGGCATGCAATACACATCAGGCAGGCACAAAGACACCTAGCACACAGAAATGCCCACTTCTAAAAGTGGCATTTCTAAAATAGCGATAATAAATCTGCGAACACCATTACGCAGCATTTATTACCACTATTCCAAACTTAACCACTCTACTCCTCTCAGGTCAGGAATTACCCCTGAAGCACATATCAGGGAATCCCAATGCATTCCTATGAGAGGGCAGCCTCATAGTAGTGAGAAACCAAAATGGCTGTTTGTCACTACCAGGACAGGCCACACAGTTAAGGCACATGTCCTACCTTTTACCTACAGCGCACCCTGCCCATAGGGCTAACTAGGGCCTACCTTAGGGGTGACTGATGTGTAGTAAAAGGGGAGTTACAGACGTGGCACCCACTTTATGTGCCATGTCACAGCGGCAGTAAACTGTGCACGCAGGCCCTGCAGTGGCAGAGGCCTGAGACAGGTTTGAAAGGCTACTTTGGTGGGTGGCGCAAGCAGCGCTGCAAGCCCACCAGTAGCATTTAATTTACTGGCCCTGGGTATCTGAGATACCACTTTACAAGGGACTGATAGGTAAATTAAATACACCAAACAGGTGTAGACCAATCATACCACGTTTTACCATAGAGAGCACATGCACTTTACACTGGACAGCAGTGATAAAGTGCCCAGAGTCCTAAAACCACCAACACCAGGTCAGAAAAAATACCAGGAGGAAGGCAAAAAGTTCAGGGATGACCCTGCAAAAAGGGCCAAGTCCAACACAACCCCCTTCCAGCCTAAAGCCAGGGTAGACCAATCAATACCTTGATGGGCTTCTCTGCTTGGGGTGATAGAACACGGACGCAGGCCCGTAACTGCAGGGGCACACTCCAGTTCTACGCCAATCTGAACCCATGTGGTTCCCTCTGTCAAAGCTCCCAGGACCAATTAAGTTACCCCACTGGGACTCCCTAGCTGTCCGCGGCCAGGACCAGGCTCTAGGCCATCCAGATGTCTCTGGTCCTTGCCATCTCACAGAGTAGGGGGCGGTAGCCCCAGGTACATAGTATCCATTCTCCACTCTACCTCTCATCAGTGCAGTTCTAAACTGCCACTGATCCTCCAACCCAGGGTCTGCACCCTCAGGCTGACCAGGAGTCACGGGTAGGCTCTCCTCCCCCTGCCCCTCCTTCTCGGGTTCCGCACTCTCCTCCTAGGAGAGGCACCCTCAGAACACAACTCTCCCACCAGTTCAGGACCTCTCTCCTGCAACTGGTCTCCCAACCTAGGATCTAAACCCTCAGATTGAACCGGGGTAAGAGGTGAGGACTCCCTCCCTCTGCACCCCCTTCCAGAGTTCTGCACCCTCCCACCTGTAGTGTTACCCCCAGAAGACAACACAGTAGGGACACTGGTTACAGATGTCCTTCCCTCCAGGTCAGGAAGAACCTGAACCTGGCCTCCCAACCCAGGGACTACACCCTGCCGCTGAGCACCCGCCTGGCACACCAGGACTTCCTGGGGAGCACGCATGCCCCCTCCAAGGGTAACACATAACTCATGTGTTGTGCGACAGTCTGCCTGGTGCTGATCTCCCGACCCCTGTCTATCTGACAGTGCGCGAAGACCCCCCCAGGACAGAAGTGGGGTCACCATGGTCACTCCTAGGAGGCTCAGCCCTTATGGCTGGCCCTTGACCCACTGGTTCTCCCACCGGGGACTCTCTCCCCCTCTCACCCCTCCATCTGGACTTCTGCACCCTCCACTGAGGAGTGGCACCGCCAGACACCAGAACTGATGGAGCTCCACTTACAGACGCTCCAAGTTCTCCTGACACTAGGAGATCCCCCTCAACGGATGGCCTACCAGTACAGCCTAGGCTCCCCACCTGGTGTTCCCCGAAGGAACCCTCCAGGCCCTGAGACTGGGTTTCGGGCACCTTGGGACGCATCCCATTCTCACTCCTTCTCCGCGGAGACAGGACGTGAGTCCCTACACCCCTCACACTACACTGGGACCTATCTGGGCTACTAAGAACCTTTCCCACCACCCTGGGCTGGGAAATACCTGAGCCACTCCTCTTAGGGTCACTCCCCAATGATTCCTCAGACCCTCTGGTACTCACCCAGAAGTCTGCCTCCCGTGCAAGCTCCCTGGGATCAGAGAACTCACACTCCAACAGCTGTTGGCGTAACCCTGGAAAACAACAACGGAACATGTGCTCACTGACAATCAGATTGAACAGCCCTTCAAAAGTGTTTGCCGTGCTACCCATCACCCAACCTTCCAGTGCATCACAACACTCATCCACAAACTCCCCCCTCCGCCCCCCAAGACTGGTGAGACAGTTTCCTACTGCCCCTGAACCTCAACCTATACCCTTCAGGTGTGACACCCTCTTCCTGGGAACTAGGTACCACGCTCTGGGATCTGGGAGTGGGACTTCCTACACTGGACTCACTTCTGCTGCCACCACCGGACCCCACCTTCACTGGTGAATCCAGACCACTAAGACTACACTCGGGACATATTCTCAAGAGCTAGCCTTTCTCTGGCGAAGGCCCTCTCTGCCTCCGCCATCCTCTCCTGCACTAAGACCCTCTCAGTCTCTAGCTTTTTCTCTTCAAGGACCAACTCCTTGAGTCTCAAGTCCTGAGCCAACAAGGCCTTTTTCTCCTCCACACCCAGCTGCGCTATCTCCTTGGCATGCTCTAACCTGAGCCTCTCCAAAGCCAGCTGGTGCTCCCTTTCTTCCCTCCTATCTACCCACTCCTCTGGGGACAAGGAAAGGGATGGGGCACTGCCCCCGGCACTGGACCCAGCAAAGGACTCCCTCTCTGTGGGGTCCTCACCATCTACTGGCGTCCCTGCCCTGTCCTTTTCTCCCTCCTGTGCAGACTCTTCAGGGCCACCCTCAGACCCACCACCTCTTGGTATGTGGACAGGGCACTCTTCCTTTCACAGTACTCAAGTCTCCATTCATCCCCTTGCCATTGGAGCAGGATTTTCTGAAGGCTTAGCTGGGTGTCTGACACACTCACTGCTACGTCTCTCTCCTCACAGAACCCCCTCAACTCCAACATGCTGTATTTGAACAGATCACCTACAATAAAGGCAGATTCCATTTTTGGCAAGGCACTAAGACACAAGTGCAACACAAGAGACCGAGGTGTAAAAAGCTGCAACAGGAGTACACAATAAAAAATGACTTTTGCGAGGAGAAATAATAAAATCAGGAGAAATCCCCAAACATGTGATTGTCTAAAATGCAGAGTTTTGTAGTGCAACCATGCGTCACTGTGGTACTGCCCAAACGCAAGTCCTATCCTCACCGCTGACAACCAATGTTAGAAATGGGATTTATGGTTGGCTAGGGCTTGCGCCTAAGCCAGGCAGAAACCACCACTCCAGTCAGGGCAAGGGAGTTACACACCAAAGATAACCCCTGCTCACCCCCTTGGTAGCTTGGCAGAGCAGTCAGGCTTATCCTAGAGGCAATGTGTAAAGCGTTTGCGCAACACACTCACACAGCAGCAACACACTAGGCACACCACAAAAGAAACTCCACACAAGGTTATATAAAAAATAGCCTTTGTATTACTCATAAAACACATTAGAACGCAATCACATATATACACTGTGCCACCTAGCACTAGGTATTACTTTACAGGGAATTCTATACATTACAGGGCCAATTGGGCCACTGTCAGAACAATCACATCACAGTTAGTGAAAACAACCAGTAATTACTGGTAACAGTGCACTTAGCATAGCCACATTATGCATTAGCAACCTGTCATCACCTAGGACAGCATATTATGCAAAACATAATAAACGCATTAGGCCCCTCTTAGTCTTGTACCTAATCAACAGTGCACGGTAACTTATTAGGAACACATTACCGCCACAGCATAAACATTACATTTGGGGATGACCAATAACTATTGGTAGCCTTGTACTTTGGCACAACACATTAGGCATAACCCATAATTAGCAACAGTGCACCAACGCATTCGGCATAACTCCCACCCACAGTGCCCTATCATGAACACTTATAGAGGAAACACACAAGTAGTGAAGCAGCCAGTAACTACTGGCAATAGGGTGCCCTTAGTACAACCACATTATGCAGAGCATTGTTAGGCATATAATAATCAGCAGTGCAGGGCATCATCTCCATAACACATCATCCCCTGCGCAGGTATGAACATAACCGCACAGTATGCCAAATCTGGTCCTCCGTGCCCCTTAGTACACACTTAGCAGAGTGCAACCTGGGCTGTGTAACCCTAAGGAGCACAATGCAACCCCGCAGCATAATCCGGGCCTGAACAGACCGGCCCTGATGACTCTCCTGAGAGCCAACTGGCCCCCAACACATGAAGGGCACTGAACCACTGGCACCCCTAGCAGCAAAAGCAGTGCCCATCACGCAGGTGAGGGGGGTGGAGGGGGGGGGGCAGGAGTTCAACTCCCTCTTGTCTCCCCTGTGGAGAATGCCCCCCCGACGTTGCAGCTGCCCGCGAGACTGCGGCGCTGCTGTGACAAAGACTGGGCGAAACAGTGCGCCCCGTAGGCCCCACTCACCGGGGTCTCTCCGGTCTCCTCAGCAGGAGATGGCCTGCTGCGGTGAAAGGTGCAGAGGTTGCAAAAGGGAGCCCGCGAGGCTCCGGTCCTCCCTCTGGCTGCTTGATAAGCCAGCGAGGCTCCGTCCTTCTCTTGCCACCGGTTTCGCTCTCCGGCAGGCTCAGGCAGCACGCAGGGCTCTCCTCGTGAACACAGGAGCCCCACCCACAACCAGGATGCACCTCCGCCTGGCTTCCTCTGCCCGGCCACGCCCCAAGTCAGGCTCTTCTCGCCTGACTTCCTGTTTCAGCGCTCGTTGCAGCCCTCTTCTCGGGCTCTGGAAGGGTAATAACAGAGTGCTCGTCACGCACTCTTCACTGGCGAAATTGGAGCCCCTCCTCAGGTTCTGGAAGTACGCGGGCTCTCCTCGTCACCAGGGGAGCCCCGCACACGATCAGGAAGCACGAGCCCACGCCTGGGGCTCAAATATCGGTCACAAAGGAGAAAATGAGCGCTCCACGTGTGCCACCGTAGTGGGGGCCCACTCCTCTCCACGAACACAGCGGGAGAGAACACAGCGCTCTCGTGACAGCGCAATTGCCCTTTCTCTGCCCCTGCAACTGTAGTCCTTCAATGGAATCCAGCGCTCACTTAGCGCTAAGGTGCCTAAGTATTGCAGGGCAGGATCCCCCACCCCGGAGAGCTCCCCCGGGCAGAGGACAGGGCCCAGGCAGGCCAGCACGCCGGGTCCCCTGGCATAATGGCAGTCTTCTCAGCCACCCAGCAGGCAGCAAGCAGTCCCCAGCGGCGGTACCTCTTGGCAGTATCTTCTTCCAAGTAAGCACAAACAGCACCAACACATGGGGTCACAGCCCCAATACTTATACCACTTAGTGTCTTTGTTCGTCCCATGCTACAAGCTCTGCGCCCGGTCCAAATCAGTTCTGGGGGCACTCAAACATTTTCTTAGATGTGTACAACACCTCCTTTGTCAGTGTAGGCTCTGGCCGCAGACACACCACAGGGGGGCGGAGCCAGCATTGTGGAAGGCAGGAACAGTCCCATTCAGACCCAGGTGCTACTCCTCCCACCACTCCAAAAGCAGTTAGGCCTATTCAGCCTAGCGCTGACTCACCCAGTCCCTCTGGAACCACTGCACCTCCCCAGCCCCTTTCACTCCAGAGCCAGACATGCAATACACATTAGGCAGGCACAAAGACACATAGCACACAGAAATGCCCACTTCTAAAAGTGGCATTTCTAAAATAGTGATAATAAATCTGCAAACACCATTACGCAGCATTTATTACCACTATTCCAAACATACCAAACTTGACCACTCTACTCCTCTCAGGTCAGGAATTACCCCTGAAGCACATATCAAGGAATCCCCAATGCATTCCTATGAGGGGGCAGCCTCATAGTAGTGAGAAACCAAAATGGCTGTTTGTCACTACCAGGACAGGCCACACAGTTAAGGCACATGTCCTACCTTTTACCTACAGCGCACCTTGCCCATAGGGCTAGCTAGGGCCTACCTTAGGGGTGACTGATGTGTAGTAAAAGGGGAGTTACAGACGTGGCACCCACTTTATGTGCCACGTCACAGTGGCAGTAAACTGCGCGCGCAGGCCCTGCAATGGCAGAGGCCTGAGGCAGGTTTGAAAGGCAACTTTGGTGGGTGGCGCACGCAGCGCTGCAAGCCCACAAGTAGCATTTAATTTACTGGCCCTGGGTATCCGAGATACCACTTTACAAGGGACTGATAGGTAAATTAAATACGCCAAACAGGTGTAGACCAATCTTACCATGTTTTACAATAGAGAGCACATGCACTTTACCCTGGACAGCAGTGATAAAGTGTCCAGAGTCCTAAAACCACCAACACCAGGTCAGAAAACATACCAGGAGGAAGGCAAAAAGTTCAGGGATGACCCTGCAAAAAGGGCCAAGTCCAACATACGCTCATTACTATTAGACCCCTCATTGGTGACCAATAACATGTAAACCAGCACATAGGTCGTAGCACGTTTTTACCAAACATGGAGAAAACATGAAGGGTACACCACTGAACGAGGAACAATGTCTCTCACGTCTAACAGATACATATATCAGAAGGAACGCTCTAAGGATTGGTATAATGGCTGAAAGCAAATGTAACATGATCCTAGTTCTTCATTACCTCATTTGCTTACAGAGTTTGACTACAGGGCGGTGTTCCCACTCTGGCCCTGGTTTGAGAGGAATACTAATGCAACTCGGGTAAGAGTGTGCATAAATGTAAATAGAAACCTCTTAACCCAAGATCACTGTGTGATCGATTTTTATGAAAGATTGTCATGTGGTGCTGGTTGCAAACTCATTTATGAAATAGAAAAGCGGAGAGCCAATGGCCCCAATGGGGTACATTACACTTGGTGATTAAACATGAGAGGGGGATAAACGGCAGATATTGTGGTTTGGTAAAGTGTTGTTTGACGTTGCCACTTTTGTTTAAACGAGGTAAGAAAGACGAGTGAGGTTACTCTACAGGAACCAAGTAAGACAAAAAAATCCTTGTTTATGAATAGTGCTGACTATAGCCAAAGGAGTGGATTTATATAAGCACTTCTAGAGGGATCAGAACCCTGAGGAAGGCCAGAGACCCGGTAGGGCTAAGATGATTGGCTGAAACATGTCGGTAGGAGCAGAAGGGGTGTTGGAGAGGTAACTTCTCCGACACACCCATCACTTATTTTTAATCCTGTCAAGTGGGACCCAAAATAAAATGAATATAAAGGTTACCACTAAGGCAGTTTTATTATCTTATTTTCTCTGCATTTTTGGGATCCCTCAATTGGAGAACTTTCTCCTTTTCTTTTCTCTTCTCTCTCTAAAAAAATCAGCGCTCCACTCTGAGTGTTGGTCTGCACCAGGGTGTATGTAGCGGCCCAATGATGAAGCATGCCACTATCTAGTGGGTGAGGGTAGTCTTTAACAAGCCTTTGGGCTTGCTTTCAGACTCTGATTGAGAAATTGAGTTCCACCACCTCTTTCTGTCCTTCCTTCTCTCTCCCCCTTATGTGATAAATCTTCTGTCACAAAGGGGATACTTTCCAGGTTACCAGTTGGCTGTGTCTCCACAGAACTGGGCATAGCTTCTTCTCTTTTTGTGAGTTTAGTGGTTCAAACAGGAGAGCTAGAGGAGGCTCATTCTCCGGTCTCATGAACTGTGTGGACACTATCCTAAAGGACATGACAACTGCACTCAGCCTACACAGAGCTCCATTGCACACAGCCTTCACACAAAGCTCCACTGCACACAGCCTTCACACAGAGCACCACTGCACACACCCTTCACACAGAGCACCACTGCACACAGCCTACACAGAGCTCTGCTGCACACAGCCTACACACAGAGCTCCACTGCACACAGCCTTCACACAGAGCACCACTGCACATAGCCTACACACAGAGCTCCACTGCACACAGCCTTCACACAGAGCACCACTGCACATAGCCTACACAAAGCTCCACTGCACACAGCCTTCACACAAAGCTCCACTGCACACAGCCTTCACACAGAGCACACTGCACATAGCCTACACGCAGAGCTCCACTGCACACAGCCTTCACACAGAGCTCCGCTGCACACAGCCTTCACACAGAGAGCACGCAGCCTTTACACTGACCTCACACAGCCTACACAGGGCTCACACAGTCTTCACACGGAGCTCCACTGCACACAGCCTTCACACAGAGCTCCACTGCACACAGCCTTCACACACAGCTCCACTGCACACAGCCTTCACACACAGCTCCACTGCACACTGCCTTCAGACAGAGCTCCACTGCACACTGCCTTCAGACAGAGCTCCACTGCACACTGCCTTCACACGGTACACACAGCCTTTACACTGACCTCACACTGCACACAGCCTACACAGAGCTCACATAGCGTTCCCACAGATCTACACTGCACACAGCTTTCACACAGAGCTCCACCGCACACAGCTTTTATACAGCATTAAACTGCACACAGCCTTCACACAGAGCTCCACTGCACACAGCCTTCACACACAGCTCCACTGCACACTGCCTTCAGACAGAGCTCCACTGCACACTGCCTTCACACGGTACACATAGCCTTTACACTGACCTCACACTGCACACAGCCTACACAGAGCTCACATAGCGTTCACACAGATCTACACTGCACACAGCGTCTCACACAGAGCTCCACTGCACACAGGCTTCACACAGAGCTCCACCGCACACAGCTTTTATACAGCATTAAACTGCGCACAGCCTTCACACAGAGCTCCACTGCACACAGCCTTCACACAGTGCACACAACCTTTACCCTGACCTCACACTGCACACAGCCTAGAGAGCTCACAAAGCCTTCACACAGAGCTCCACTTCACAGAGCTCCACTGCACCCAGCCTTCACACAGAGTTTCACCGCACACAGCCTTCACACAGTGTTCCACTGCACACAGCCTTCACACAGTGTTCCACTGCACACAGCCTTCACACAGAGCTCCACTGTACACAGCCTTCACACAGTGCACTCAACCTTTACCCTGACCTCATACTGCACACAGCCTACACAGAGCTCACCAAGCCTTCACACAGAGCTCCACTTCACACAGCCTTCACAGAGTTTCACCACACAGAGCCTTCACACAGCGTTCCACGGCACACAGCCTTCACACAGAGCTCACACCGCACAGCCTTTCACAGAGGGCCACTGCACACAACCTTCACACAAAGCTCCACTGCACACAGCCTTCACACAGAGCTTTACTGCACACAGCCTTCACACAGAGCTCCACTGCACACAGCCTTCACACAGAGCTTGACTGCACACAATCTTCACATGGAGCTTTACTGCACACAGCCTTCACACAGAGCTTCACTGCACAGTCTTCACACAGAGCTCCACTGCACATAGCCATAACACAGAGCTCCACTGCACACAGCCTTCACACCAAGCTCCACTGCAAACAATCTTAAGACATAGCTGCACTGCACAGTTTTTGACGAAGAGCTCACACAGAACCCCACTGCATACAACCTTTAACAGAGAGTGCACGTGGCACATAGTCTTTCACAAAGAGCTCCACTGAACACAGCCTTTCACACAAACCTCCCCTGCACACAGCTGTTCACACCACACACAACCTTGTACAGTCTTTCACACAGAGCTCACACTGTACACAGCCTCTCACACATAGCTCACACTGCACACAACCTTCAATAACAAGCTCACATTGCACACAGCATTCTGTTTTAGGTCTCGCCTACACAGCGCATGCACTGTTCTGCAAGATGTATTGTTTAAAATTCAGTGGCCTTACAACCTGCCCACAGTACACCATTACTTGTTTTCGTTGTCACTCATTTGCAACCTTTCGATGCTTAGCTCCCATAGGCTTACCTTCCTTTCATGCGTTAGCTCCTCCTGGAGCATGGACTAAGTACGTGTGTTCTTCCTCGTCATTTTGCAGCGCACTATGTTATTAATTTTATAAGCATGTTGAAATTATTTCTGGACGTGCAATGTGCTTTCCTGCTTTTAACACAGGCCTACTACTGCTCATTTATGTTGCTTTCATCCTATCTGTCGCCTCTGTTGACGCTTTGGTTACTTACACCCACAACTGTACTGCTGTACGCCACTCTACTCTACACCACTCCACTCTATGCCACTTCACTCCATGCCGCTCCATGGCACTCCACTCTACTGCACTTAATACCACTCTACGCCACTCTATACCTATCTCCTCTAGGTCACTCTAGGCCACTCTACTTCACTCTCCTCTACACCATGCCCCTAACTTTTAGCCATGCTGAACAGCAGCCACTCTGCTGTACAACTAAAAGACACTGGCAAAGCCAATAGCTCTCACATAGAAAAGACCTATGGACTCTGCCAATGCTTGTTCTCCTTTTCTGATTAGCCCTTTGGGGGAGGTGGGCTCAAGGTACTGTGGAGAGCTGCAGAAGTGCTGGAAGAAGAAAGCGCAAGAAAATTACAAACAAGGCACACTTTATAACTATTTTTCTATTTGGATCAAGAAACAACAATGGTTTTGTCAGAGCCAGTCAGAAAGAACATAACTTTACACATGTTAGAACACAAGGGCAATATTTTTATACCTCTGTGTTTAATATTTTGAATATTTATAACACAAATTAATCACAGAATTCATGTAGGGACCATAATAGACAAATGATTTTTCAAACGTGTTATTCAGTTGATTTTGTCCAGCAGTTCATTATCGGTAAGTCAGGTGATTCCCACCATTGCCCAACCCCAGTATGGCACCGTCTGTCACAGCCATGAAGTCCGGGTGGGGAAGGCAGAGTGGCCGGACGCAGGTCAGGATGGCGCTCATCGGTCACCACAGAAGATCCTGAGCCACGTCCGGCGAGATCGAAGAGGCAGCTCCGATGCTGGGTCCACAAACCTCAGGTTCCACTGCAGGGTCTGCATATGCAGTCTGGAGTTTGGGATGAGGGGGATGCAAGAGAATAGGAGTCCAAGAAGCGTCGGAGACATCCTCACGGAGCCACCCAGAATTAAGCCAGAAACACGTTCATCTCCTGAATGCCTCATACTCCCAGTGCCGGTGGAAAGGCCTTGTATGAGGGCAAAATCCAATCTTCACTGCCATGCGCACAGGGCCCTTCATAATTCTGGTCCTATGATCCTTCACGACAAACTGGAGTTCCTTACACCTTCAAGAAGTCTGAGATCCACGAATCTAGCCGTAGCCAAATCCATGCGCATAAAAAGTCAGAGCCGAAGGCCGATCATTCACCCATCTTGCTGCGGCCCACTGGAATCAGCTGCTCCTGGACCTCCGGCTCACAAATGACTACCTTAGGTTCAGAAAGAAATTTAAGACTTGACTCTTTCCCGGATAACTATTTCCACTCCTTATGGCCTCTCCCCCGTGATTCACAAACAATTTGTGGCTGTTATAGCGCCGTGATATCCCAGTGGGGATGAGTGTATGCGCTCTACAAATACTAATAATTAAAAATAAATAATATATGGCACTGTATCCAGAGCAGCTCCAATGGAGGGAATCCACTGCATGGGGCAGAGGTAGTATTTCATCTAATTGATGGGAAGACCCCAAATATGTCATTGTTCGTAGGTGGTCTGCGACTGACAGCAGAACCCCTTGAGCAGCCAGTCGTGGAGCTACGGAAACACTGGTATCCCTGACCTTTGAAGGTGGGCAAGCAAGCACCCCCAGGACTTTCAGGAACACCTGAGGGGTCGATGGAAGGCGGAAGTGAGCATGGCTAATTAGATTAGGACCCCACCCTGAATCACAGATGCCACCTGCGGTACTGCAGGATGGGTATATGAAAATGCACATCCTGTAAGTCTCAGGACACCATCCAGTCACAAGGGTCCATAGCAGAAAGAGTCTGGGACAGGGAGAGCATTTTAAAATTGTCTTTCTGCAGAAAGGCATTTGGTAGCCAAATGGCCAGTATGAGCCCGAGGCCTCAGTCCTCCTTTGGTATGGATAAGTAGTGCAATTATCACCATCCTCCTGTCTCCCAAGCGGGACTCATTCGACAGCAGCCTTGGTCAGCAGAAGGTCAACTTCCTGCAGCAAGACTGCGGAATGATCCACCGACAGTTGATCTGGGGGGTTTAAGGAGGCAGGGAGGAATTCAAAGGCAGGGCACAGCCTCTTTAAATGATTTGCAAGACTCATCTGCCTGCCTGATATGAGGGTTCTCCTGCTAGGGAGGGAATGTCGTATCCTACCCTCTTCCAGTTGAGCAAGGGCTTGTGAGAGCAAGTCAATCTGCTGTAGCTTGGGAAGACCAGGTAGAGGAGAGCCGTCCCTGCTGGCACGAGTGGCCTTAGCCACCACCACGATCCCTGCCCCAAAGGAAATGGGCCTGCTGCTGCTGCACATGTTGAGTAGGTTAGTCCGCTGAAAGCCCCCTAAACGTTCTGTACTTTTAGCTGACCTGCTTGGTGGGAGACAAGAGCCTCAAGGATCCTGCTGTGGATCAACTGTCCTTAAATCATTCGAGCGCTGATTCAGCCTTCTTCCCAAACTATCTAGAGCCATCAAACAGCATATCCATAAGGGATGCCGTAACATCCCATGAAACCGCGGTTGATGGCATGCAGGGGTGTCAGCTAAACACTAAACTAGTGAAAATAGCTCTACCCACCTAGTCTGTGGTGTCTAAACCAGCAAGAAAGACATACTTTATCACTTCCTAGACCATCATGTATTGAACCAGCAAGGCCCTCACATCTTCCCGAAAGGCCAGCAAGATTTCACTAGCCATGTCCCATAAAGCATGGGTCTAACGGCCAGGAAGGCACAGTGCATTCAAGGATCTTAGGGCCATTCTGGCTGAAGAGAACAAACACTTTCTGACGGCATCAGTACGTTTCGACATTCTATCCGGAGGGCTGGCTGGAAAGTGACTTAACTTGATGATTATACCACCATGCTTTCAGGTGTAAGGGGCCTAGCCAGAAAATCAGGGTACCTTGGGGTCTGCCTATGTCGCCCGGCAACAAGTCAACTAACCAGAGGGCCCGAGAACCCATAAGGGTGTCTGTAAGAACATCATCGAAAGGCACTAATGGCTCAGAAGAAGTTGGAACTGGTTGAAGGATCTCAGTTAACAAGTTTGCCTTAGTTTCAACAGTAGGCGACCTTAAATCAAGCACTTCTGCTGCCCTTTCCCACAGCGAGTGCAAAAGAGGCCCCTTCTTCCGTTTATGGCCAAGGTGGAGGGCCTAGTTCAGTCTCTGTGGATGCATTCAGCCCACTGACATCTTGCAAATCCAAGTAGAGCTCGACATCAATATAGTGAGATCAGAGCAGAGTGTCTGCCTCTTCGTTGTCATTAGTTTCATGGGGAACAGTTTGCATTCCCTGAATAGTGTCACAGTCAGATCCAAATAAGGACTTCTGCCTCCCAGAGTATTAGTGTCAGGCAGAGGCCAAGATTAGAATCCAGCTGCTAATTGACCGGTGGTGGCTTTGTCATTTCGTAGCACTGCAGATCTGGAGCGAGCCACCAATGGCTGGGGTGGCAGCATCAGGGTCAGGTGCTGGATGTCAGGGCCTATCCGGGACTATGTGGGGAACACAGTCAGGGACTTGGGTAAGGACTGGGAACAGGGTAGATAACAAACACAGAGAGGAGTACAGCGCTGCCCCGGATCACACAGGAAGACAGAGGAGAAAAGGGATCCAAAGGGGAAGTCTGTAGAGGTGAACAAGAAGGGTGAGACTCAGAAAAGAAGGGCACTCATGAGGCGGCTCAGCATTCAGAATCACTAAACCCAGGACGGATGTGCAATACAATTAAACATAAAACAACATTAACAATAAAGGGGATGTGTGGGGTAAAGCACTCAGGAGCTCCACACGGTAAGACTGAAGCTCAGTAAGTTCCTTACCCACAATTGCTGTTACAGACACCAACTGGAAATACCCACATATAGGATATGTATACAAAGGCAGGGTCTGTGGAGCTCATACCTATGGTGATGTTATAACAGTAACTCAAAGACAATACTCACAGTGAACAAGAAACACCACCTAGGTAGTCAGCTGTGCCCACGGATCCTGGCGATCAAACAGGAACACGCAAGGCAGTAACAGCAAAGGGGTAGAACTAAATACAAGCACAATAGACAAGGAGCTAGCAAGGAGGAGTGCTTAACAGAAAAGGAAGGAAATCACAGGGCACACTTGGCAGAAATCAGGTAACAAACATACAAGGTAACAGAAGTAAGACAGCAGAATAGAAAGATAGCAAACTAGAACTGGAACCAAGGAGATGGGATGAAAGGCAGGGACTGGAAAAGGATATACAGAAAGGGAGGCTACAAGGGTGTACTAGAATAGTGCAGGGTTAGGAAACCAGAAAACAAAGTAGCATAGGATGCAGAGCTGGGGCAGGAATTGAGCAAAGGCTCAGGGGTCAAAGTAGCACTACAGGTCAGGAACAAGGAAACGTAAAGGCTCAGGAATCAAGGAAGCACTGCAAGCAGTGCTGGTTCAGGAAACAGGAAAATGGCTACAGCTCAGGAAACAAGGAGTCAAGAGCGAACTACAAGCAGTGCAAGTCAGGCACAAGAAAAATAGCTATAGCTCAGGAACTTAGGAAACCAGGTAGCACTGCAGGCAGTGCTAAATCAGGTACAAGGAAAATAGCAGCAGGTCTGGAAAAAGGCAGGACTAAAGCTCAGGAAATACTGGAAACAATAGCAAAGGCTCAGGAAGCACTGGAAACAAGGATTGGTCTCACCGGTAAACAGCTTACAATGACCAACACTGGGCTGAAGGGAGCTGGGGCTTAAAAGAGCTCACAGTAATCATATGCAGCTGGTGTGAGCAGGCTAGCAGCAGCCAGCCACAGGTGATCTGAATTCCTCCACCCATCCTTGGCCTGCAGGGGTGGAGACTAAGCAGTGAGCAGGGAATCCTGGGTGATGGAGTTTTCAGGCATGAGTAGGTTGGCTTCACAAAACCCGGCACGGACTGGGAATGGATGTTAGTTCCCAATAAATGTCCAAATGGCTGGAAGTCAGGCTTTGCATGCAGGGGAGGGTCTGGAAGTTTATTAGAGGACTGGAAAGTCCTCCAGTTCAGCCCCTTGGTGGTGGACACAGGAAAGCAGGGAGCAAGTCGTGACAGTACACCCCCTCCAAAGACCCTCTCCCTGAATCTGGAACCGGATACAAGGCCATGGCTCCTAAGAAGTAAGTCCATTTCCCTCATAGGTGCGGTGCAAGATGCCAGCGGACTGCAGAAAAATGGTGACGTTCTGGAAGGTTTAGTCTCTGATGCTGGTGATTCAGTCTCTGGATGTATAGGTACTGAGAACTCTGGAGGCTGGCAAACTGGAAACCCAGGGTCTAAAAGTTGGAAAAATAGAGGTTCAATTGCTGAAGGCAGGGAGCCCGGCGGCTCTGGTGCTGTAGGCAGGGAGCCCGGCGGCTCTGGTGCTGTAGGCAGGGAGCCCGGCGGCTCTGGTGCTGTAGGCAGGGAGCCCGGCGGCTCTGGTGCTGTAGGCAGGGAGCCCGGCGGCTCTGGTGCTGTAGGCAGGGAGCCCGGCGGCTCTGGTGCTGAAGGCAGGGAGCCCGGCGGCTCTGGTGCTGAAGGCAGGGAGCCCGGCGGCTCTGGTGCTGAAGGCAGGGAGCCCGGCGGCTCTGGTGCTGAAGGCAGGGGGCCCGGCGGCTCTGGTGCTGAAGGCAGGGGGCCCGGCGGCTCTGGTGCTGAAGGCAGGGGGCCCGGCGGCTCTGGTGCTGAAGGCAGGGAGCCCGGCGGCTCTGGTGCTGAAGGCAGGGAGCCCGGCCGGCGGCTCTGGTGCTGAAGGCAGGGAGCCCGGCGGCTCTGGTGCTGAAGGCAGGGAGCCCGGCGGCTCTGGTGCTGAAGGCAGGGAGCCCGGCGGCTCTGGTGCTGAAGGCAGGGAGCCCGGCGGCTCTGGTGCTGAAGGCAGGGAGCCCGGCGGCTCTGGTGCTGAAGGCAGGGAGCCCGGAAGCTCTGGTCCTGGAGGCAGGGAGCCCGGAAGCTCTGGTCCTGGAGGCAGGGAGCCCGGAAGCTCTGGTCCTGGAGGCAGGGAGCCCGGAAGCTCTGGTCCTGGAGGCAGGGAGCCCGGAAGCTCTGGTCCTGGAGGCAGGGAGCCCGGAAGCTCTGGTCCTGGAGGCAGGGAGCCCGGAAGCTCTGGTCCTGGAGGCAGGGAGCCCGGAAGCTCTGGTCCTGGAGGCAGGGAGCCCGGAAGCTCTGGTCCTGGAGGCAGGGAGCCCGGAAGCTCTGGCCCTGGAGGCAGGGAGCCCGGAAGCTCTGGCCCTGGAGGCAGGGAGCCCGGAAGCTCTGGTCCTGGAGGCAGGGAGCCCGGGAGCTCTGGTCCTGGAGGCAGGGAGCCTGGGAGCTCTGGTCCTGGAGGCAGGGAGCCTGGGAGCTCTGGTCCTGGAGGCAGGGAGCCTGGGAGCTCTGGTCCTGGAGGCAGGGAGCCTGGGAGCTCTGGAGACCTTACATAAAAACAAGGTAAGGGCAAAGTTACACATGGTTCATAGCCTTTCAGCTCCGTGAATGGCGGTAGGCTGTAAAAGGTAGATTCGCTGCGGTCAGTAGGGACTTCTGCTGCTACCAAGATTTGCAAAATTCATTTTCATCCAGCAAGTCACTGGCTGACATCAGATGAAGATCAGGGTCACAGATTGAATAAAAATCCAACATAGAAGGATCAGCCTACCACAGGGAATGATATTTAGCACGTAAGAGTCTGTTTTGTTCCAGGGCTTGATCTCTAGGGTTTAAGGGCTTTCTGGATCTGTTGCTAAACATCGTGGCAAGAACTGACAGTGTGGGTTAAATAAAAAAATAGCTAACTGACCGCAAAATAAACCTCACAAGTGACCCTGGAAATGTAGGTTGGTCATTCTGTCAGGGCCTATCCGGGACTATGTGGGGAACACAGTCAGGGACTTGGGTAAGGACTGGGAACAGGGTAGATAACAAACACAGAGAGGAGTACAGCGCTGCCCCGGATCACACAGGAAGACAGAGGAGAAAAGGGATCCAAAGGGGAAGCCTGTAGAGGTGAACAAGAAGGGTGAGACTCAGAAAAGAAGGGCACTCATGAGGCGGCTCAGCATTCAGAATCACTAAACCCAGGACGGATGTGCAATACAATTAAACATAAAACAACATTAACAATAAAGGGGATGTGTGGGGTAAAGCACTCAGGAGCTCCACACGGTAAGACTGAAGCTCAGTAAGTTCCTTACCCACAATTGCTGTTACAGACACCAACTGGAAATACCCACATATAGGATATGTATACAAAGGCAGGGTCTGTGGAGCTTATACCTATGGTGATGTTATAACAGTAACTCAAAGACAATACTCACAGTGAACAAGAAACACCACCTAGGTAGTCAGCTGTGCCCACGGATCCTGGCGATCAAACAGGAACACGCAAGGCAGTAACAGCAAAGGGGTAGAACTAAACACAAGCACAACAGACAAGGAGCTAGCAAGGAGGAGTGCTTAACAGAAAAGGAAGGAAATCACAGGGCACACTTGGCAGAAATCAGGTAACAAACATACAAGGTAACAGAAGTAAGACAGCAGAATAGAAAGATAGCAAACTAGAACTGGAACCAAGGAGATGGGATGAAAGGCAGGGACTGGAAAAGGATATACAGAAAGGGAGGCTACAAGGGTGTACTAGAATAGTGCAGGGTTAGGAAACCAGAAAACAAAGTAGCATAGGATGCAGAGCTGGGGCAGGAATTGAGCAAAGGCTCAGGGGTCAAAGTAGCACTACAGGTCAGGAACAAGGAAACGTAAAGGCTCAGGAATCAAGGAAGCACTGCAAGCAGTGCTGGTTCAGGAAACAGGAAAATGGCTACAGCTCAGGAAACAAGGAGTCAAGAGCGAACTACAAGCAGTGCAAGTCAGGCACAAGAAAAATAGCTATAGCTCAGGAACTTAGGAAACCAGGTAGCACTGCAGGCAGTGCTAAATCAGGTACAAGGAAAATAGCAGCAGGTCTGGAAAAAGGCAGGACTAAAGCTCAGGAAATACTGGAAACAATAGCAAAGGCTCAGGAAGCACTGGAAACAAGGATTGGTCTCACCGGTAAACAGCTTACAATGACCAACACTGGGCTGAAGGGAGCTGGGGCTTAAAAGAGCTCACAGTAATCATATGCAGCTGGTGTGAGCAGGCTAGCAGCAGCCAGCCACAGGTGATCTGAATTCCTCCACCCATCCTTGGCCTGCAGGGGTGGAGACTAAGCAGTGAGCAGGGAATCCTGGGTGATGGAGTTTTCAGGCATGAGTAGGTTGGCTTCACAAAACCCGGCACGGACTGGGAATGGATGTTAGTTCCCAATAAATGTCCAAATGGCTGGAAGTCAGGCTTTGCATGCAGGGGAGGGTCTGGAAGTTTATTAGAGGACTGGAAAGTCCTCCAGTTCAGCCCCCTGGTGGTGGACACAGGAAAGCAGGGAGCAAGTCGTGACAGTACACCCCCTCCAAAGACCCTCTCCCTGAATCTGGAACCGGATACAAGGCCATGGCTCCTAAGAAGTAAGTCCATTTCCCTCATAGGTGCGGTGCAAGATGCCAGCGGACTGCAGAAAAATGGTGACGTTCTGGAAGGTTTAGTCTCTGATGCTGGTGATTCAGTCTCTGGATGTATAGGTACTGAGAACTCTGGAGGCTGGCAAACTGGAAACCCAGGGTCTAAAAGTTGGAAAAATAGAGGTTCAATTGCTGAAGGCAGGGAGCCCGGCGGCTCTGGTGCTGTAGGCAGGGAGCCCGGCGGCTCTGGTGCTGTAGGCAGGGAGCCCGGCGGCTCTGGTGCTGTAGGCAGGGAGCCCGGCGGCTCTGGTGCTGTAGGCAGGGAGCCCGGCGGCTCTGGTGCTGTAGGCAGGGAGCCCGGCGGCTCTGGTGCTGAAGGCAGGGAGCCCGGCGGCTCTGGTGCTGAAGGCAGGGAGCCCGGCGGCTCTGGTGCTGAAGGCAGGGAGCCCGGCGGCTCTGGTGCTGAAGGCAGGGGGCCCGGCGGCTCTGGTGCTGAAGGCAGGGGGCCCGGCGGCTCTGGTGCTGAAGGCAGGAGCCCGGCGGCTCTGGTGCTGAAGGCAGGAGCCCGGCCGGCGGCTCTGGTGCTGAAGGCAGGAGCCCGGCGGCTCTGGTGCTGAAGGCAGGGAGCCCGGCGGCTCTGGTGCTGAAGGCAGGGAGCCCGGCGGCTCTGGTGCTGAAGGCAGGGAGCCCGGAAGCTCGGGTCCTGGAGGCAGGGAGCCCGGAAGCTCTGGTCCTGGAGGCAGGGAGCCCGGAAGCTCTGGTCCTGGAGGCAGGGAGCCCGGAAGCTCTGGTCCTGGAGGCAGGGAGCCCGGAAGCTCTGGTCCTGGAGGCAGGGAGCCCGGAAGCTCTGGTCCTGGAGGCAGGGAGCCCGGAAGCTCTGGTCCTGGAGGCAGGGAGCCCGGAAGCTCTGGTCCTGGAGGCAGGGAGCCCGGAAGCTCTGGTCCTGGAGGCAGGGAGCCCGGAAGCTCTGGTCCTGGAGGCAGGGAGCCCGGAAGCTCTGGCCCTGGAGGCAGGGAGCCCGGAAGCTCTGGCCCTGGAGGCAGGGAGCCCGGAAGCTCTGGTCCTGGAGGCAGGGAGCCCGGGAGCTCTGGTCCTGGAGGCAGGGAGCCTGGGAGCTCTGGTCCTGGAGGCAGGGAGCCTGGGAGCTCTGGAGACCTTACATAAAAACAAGGTAAGGGCAAAGTTACACATGGTTCATAGCCTTTCAGCTCCGTGAATGGCGGTAGGCTGTAAAAGGTAGATTCGCTGCGGTCAGTAGGGACTTCTGCTGCTACCAAGATTTGCAAAAATTCATTTTCATCCAGCAAGTCACTGGCTGACATCAGATGAAGATCAGGGTCACAGATTGAATAAAAATCCAACATAGAAGGATCAGCCAACCACAGGGAATGATATTTAGCACGTAAGAGTCTGTTTTGTTCCAGGGCTTGATCTCTAGGGTTTAAGGGCTTTCTGGATCTGTTGCTAAACATCGTGGCAAGAACTGACAGTGTGGGTTAAATAAAAAATAGCTAACTGACCGCAAAATAAACCTCACAAGTGACCCTGGAAATGTAGGTTGGTCATTCTGTCAGGGCCTATCCGGGACTATGTGGGGAACACAGTCAGGGACTTGGGTAAGGACTGGGAACAGGGTAGATAACAAACACAGAGAGGAGTACAGCGCTGCCCCGGATCACACAGGAAGACAGAGGAGAAAAGGGATCCAAAGGGGAAGCCTGTAGAGGTGAACAAGAAGGGTGAGACTCAGAAAAGAAGGGCACTCATGAGGCGGCTCAGCATTCAGAATCACTAAACCCAGGACGGATGTGCAATACAATTAAACATAAAACAACATTAACAATAAAGGGGATGTGTGGGGTAAAGCACTCAGGAGCTCCACACGGTAAGACTGAAGCTCAGTAAGTTCCTTACCCACAATTGCTGTTACAGACACCAACTGGAAATACCCACATATAGGATATGTATACAAAGGCAGGGTCTGTGGAGCTTATACCTATGGTGATGTTATAACAGTAACTCAAAGACAATACTCACAGTGAACAAGAAACACCACCTAGGTAGTCAGCTGTGCCCACGGATCCTGGCGATCAAACAGGAACACGCAAGGCAGTAACAGCAAAGGGGTAGAACTAAATACAAGCACAACAGACAAGGAGCTAGCAAGGAGGAGTGCTTAACAGAAAAGGAAGGAAATCACAGGGCACACTTGGCAGAAATCAGGTAACAAACATACAAGGTAACAGAAGTAAGACAGCAGAATAGAAAGATAGCAAACTAGAACTGGAACCAAGGAGATGGGATGAAAGGCAGGGACTGGAAAAGGATATACAGAAAGGGAGGCTACAAGGGTGTACTAGAATAGTGCAGGGTTAGGAAACCAGAAAACAAAGTAGCATAGGATGCAGAGCTGGGGCAGGAATTGAGCAAAGGCTCAGGGGTCAAAGTAGCACTACAGGCAGGGGCATCTTAAGAATTTTGGGGGCCCTGGGCCAAACGTATTTTGGGGGCCCCCACCTTGGACAAGCTTTGAATTTATGATCTAAGTTCAGCTCTTTCATGCCCTCTTTAGCCAGGTCACTGACAGTGCACAGGCGCACTCATCCAAATTTTAAACGTGTTTACATCTAATATTCAGGGATTGTGACGTGTAATATTGCTGTGAGTATTCTCTGTGACACCCTCCTATTTCTCATATGTGAGGTCCTGTTTTGATCTAAAAGAAACTTTTTATGGATGTTTCTCTGCAAAATGTTTCTAGTAGACTCTCACTCAACGCCCACTTAAAAATTAAAGGAAAACAGTATTTAGAATAATCTGTTTAAGAATTATTCAAGGTCACAAGGACAAGACTTTATGCAGAACAGAGCTGGATCTATCAGGGGGCCCCCTGAAAGGCTGGGGCCCTGGGCCAAAGCCCACTTTGCCCATGCCTTAAAACGTCTCTGACTACAGGTCAGGAACAAGGAAACGTAAAGGCTCAGGAATCAAGGAAGCACTGCAAGCAGTGCTGGTTCAGGAAACAGGAAAATGGCTACAGCTCAGGAAACAAGGAGTCAAGAGCGAACTACAAGCAGTGCAAGTCAGGCACAAGAAAAATAGCTATAGCTCAGGAACTTAGGAAACCAGGTAGCACTGCAGGCAGTGCTAAATCA
This sequence comes from Calotriton arnoldi, assembly GCA_963921515.1. Classification (NCBI taxonomy): domain Eukaryota; kingdom Metazoa; phylum Chordata; class Amphibia; order Caudata; family Salamandridae; genus Calotriton; species Calotriton arnoldi. The sequence goes on along the minus strand of CAWUFW010000609.1, from coordinate 2,756,568 downwards.
GGTACAAGGAAAATAGCAGCAGGTCTGGAAAAAGGCAGGACTAAAGCTCAGGAAATACTGGAAACAATAGCAAAGGCTCAGGAAGCACTGGAAACAAGGATTGGTCTCACCGGTAAACAGCTTACAATGACCAACACTGGGCTGAAGGGAGCTGGGGCTTAAAGAGCTCACAGTAATCATATGCAGCTGGTGTGAGCAGGCTAGCAGCAGCCAGCCACAGGTGATCTGAATTCCTCCACCCATCCTTGGCCTGCAGGGGTGGAGACTAAGCAGTGAGCAGGGAATCCTGGGTGATGGAGTTTTCAGGCATGAGTAGGCTGGCTTCACAAAACCCGGCACGGACTGGGAATGGATGTTAGTTCCCAATAAATGTCCAAATGGCTGGAAGTCAGGCTTTGCATGCAGGGGAGGGTCTGGAAGTTTATTAGAGGACTGGAAAGTCCCCCAGTTCAGCCCCCTGGTGGTGGACACGGGAAAGCAGGGAGCAAGTCGTGACACTGGACTGGCAAGGTCAACACAGGTACCAGCACGGATAGAACTGGCATGAACCCTGGGGCCAGAGTGGATGCATGAACGGGGCCCGAGCACACGGTCAGTTGAGACAGAGGAAGGGCCCATGATGGAGCTCCAACTGGAGCCCCTTGTGGTTCCATGGGGCCTAAAGGTGGGCCATGGGGGGCCTGCAACGTCTAAATAGGCTGCAGCGTAGCCTCCTTGGATGCTGCAATTCGATGTAGGGTGGACGATGGCCTGGGGAATTCAGGGAGCGCAGGAGCCACACTTGGAACAGGATCAGAGTCCGGAGGTGCTTGGGCAGAACGACCCTCTGATTGATGCCCTCGCCCCTTGATGCCTGGTTTTTAATGCCAGGATCAGGTAGAGCCACGCTTGGCCTTCTTGCGCTTATGACGCGTCTTCGACTTAACAGAAGACTTCAAGTTGGATGGGACTTCCAGTGCGACCGACTCAACGGAACTGGGATCTATTTCTCACCTATGTAATCTTCTTTTGGTCAGTGATGTAGAGTTTCACCTCTTGCTCTTAGATTGCCTTTGAGGGCTTCGGGCGAATACATTTCTCAAATTAGAGTCGTGATCAGAGACCTAGCACCAAAGGCACCAGCTGTGCACATCTGTGACGGAAATCTACTTCTTGCAGTCACGGCACGGCTTGAATCCTGTCATTTTCGGAGGAGACATTGGCCCGAACAAACTTTCTCGTTTTTTCTATTTTTAACGCTGGCGGAAAGTTGACAAAGTTGTGAGTTCCAGTTTGGCGCCAGGTGATATTCTCTCTAGATGTTGAATCTGTGATTAGAAGTGTCTATCAGTAGCGTCAATCGCCCCTGGGCAATGTCCACACCACACAACATCGCAAAAATAAAACGAACATCTGAGCCAGTGCTTGAAATGAAAATATAGAAGTGCAGGTACTCCTTGTCCCAGAGAGCCCGCCTGCTGCTGAGAAGTGCCGGTACTCCTTGTCCCAGAGAGCCCGCCTGCTGCTGAGAAGTGCCGGTACTCCTTGTCCCAGAGAGCCCGCCTGCTACTGAGAAGTGCCGGTACTCTTCAATTAAAAGCATCCGAGCAGTGCTGAGAAGTGCCGGTACTATCCTTTCCAAATCAGAGAAGTGCAGGCACCGAACATTGGCTCCCGCTATCAAGTGAATCCTACTTTTCTCCAGAATCAGTCTCCGAAGAGTCCCACAGCCCCTGCCCTCCCCTTGAGGGGTGCACACACAGCTTCAGGGCGGGTGTTACACCCACCTAAAAATGTGATTCTGTAGTAAATACTTTCAGTGGGGATGGTGAAGTGTCTGTCGGATTTCACCTGGGATTTTCACATGCCCACACTGACAGAAGCACGCGCACACTCGTTTTGAAGGACTTCATTAGTTTGAAAAATGTTGTGTTTTAAGTGCTCCTAAAAAACCCACCCGTCTCTCTTTCCACTGCCCCTTGAGCCCCCTCATGTCCTTCTTCTCACATAATGTGTTTCAACAAGGTAACAAGGCGTGATTATTGGGAGATCCGAAGCCCACACCCGCCCAATCTTACTGACCAAATGACGCCCCCTGTAGGTAGAGGTGGGAATTCAGGGACTCGCTCTGGAACAGATGGTTATGAACCATACCCAAAACGAGGCCCTTTCACTTTTAAAACCTATTAAAAGTACTGAACCCTAGCTGAGAAGTGCTGGAATGTAGCTACTAAAAGTACTGAACCCCAGCTGAGAAGTGCTGGAATGTAGCTACTAAAAGTACTGAACCCCAGCTGAGAAGTGCTGGAATGTAGCTACTAAAAGTACTGAACCCCAGCTGAGAAGTGCTGGAATGTAGCTACTAAAAGTACTGAACCCCAGCTGAGAAGTGCTGGAATGTAGCTACTAAAAGTACTGAACCCCAGCTGAGAAGTGCTGGAATGTAGCTACTAAAAGTACTGAACCCAGCTGAGAAGTGCTGGAATGTAGCTACTAAAAGTACTGAACCCCAGCTGAGAAGTGCTGGAATGTAGCTACTAAAAGTACTGAACCCCAGCTGAGAAGTGCTGGAATGTAGCTACTAAAAGTACTGAACCCCAGCTGAGAAGTGCTGGAATGTAGCTACTAAAAGTACTGAACCCCAGCTGAGAAGTGCTGGTATTTTCCTATTAGAAGTACTGAACCCCAGCTGAGAATTGAACCCCTGCGGAGAAGTGCTGGTGTTTAGCTTTTATAAGTACTGAACCCCAGTTGAGAAGTGCTGATATTTACCTATTAAAAGTACTGAACCCCAGCAGAGAAGTGCTGGTGTTTAGCTTTTATAAGTACTGAACACCAGCTGAGAAGTACTGATATTTACCGATTAAAAGTACTGAACCCCAGCTGAGAAGTGCTGATATTTAACTATTAAAAGTACTGAGCCCCTGTTGAGAAGTGCTGGTGTTTAGCTTTTATAAGTACTGAACACCAGCTGAGAAGTGCTGATATTTACCTATTAAAAGTACTGAACCCCAGCAGAGAAGTGCTGGTGTTTAGCTTTTATAAGTACTGAACACCAGCTGAGAAGTGCTGATATTTACCTATTAAAAGTACTGAACCCCAGCTGAGAAGTGCTGATATTTACCTATTAAAAGTACTGAACCCCAGCAGAGAAGTGCTGGTATTTACCTATTAAATGTACTGAACCCCAGTTGAGAAGTGCTGATATTTACCTATTAAAAGTACTGAACCCCAGCAGAGAAGTGCTGGTGTTTAGCTTTTATAAGTACTGAACCCCAGCTGAGAAGTGCTGATATTTACCGATTAAAAGTACTGAACCCCAGCTGAGAAGTGCTGATATTTACCTATTAAAAGTACCGAGCCCCTGTTGAGAAGTGCTGGTGTTTAGCTTTTATAAGTATTGAACACCAGCTGAGAAGTGCTGATATTTACCTATTAAAAGTACTGAACCCCAGCAGAGAAGTGCTGGTGTTTAGCTTTTATAAGTACTGAACACCAGCTGAGAAGTGCTGATATTTACCTATTAAAAGTACCGAGCCCCTGTTGAGAAGTGCTGGTGTTTAGCTTTTATAAGTACTGAACACCAGCTGAGAAGTGCTGATATTTACCTATTAAAAGTACTGAACCCCAGCACAGAAGTGCTGGTGTTTAGCTTTTATAAGTACTGAACACCAGCTGAGAAGTGCTGATATTTACCTATTAAAAGTACTGAACCCCAGCAGAGAAGTGCTGGTGTTTAGCTTTTATAAGTACTGAACACCAGCTGAGAAGTGCTGATATTTACCGATTAAAAGTACTGAACCCCTTGCTGAGAAGTGCTGATATTTACCTATTAAAAGTACCGAGCCCCTGTTGAGAAGTGCTGGTGTTTAGCTTTTATAAGTACTGAACCCCAGTTGAGAAGGGCTGGTATTTTCCTATTAAAGGTACTGAACCCCAGCTGAGAAGGGCTGGTATTTTCCTATTAAAAGTACCGAGCCCCTGTTGAGAAGTGCTGGGATTTTTGTATTAAAAGTACTAAATCCCTGCTGAGAAGTGCTGGCATTTTCATATTAAAAGTACTGAACCCCTGCTGATCACTGCTGGTATTTTCCTATTAAAAGTACTGAACCCTAGCTGAGAAGTGCTGGTATTTACCTATTAAATGTACTGAACCCCAGCTGAGAAGTGCTGGGATTTTCTTATTAAAAGTACTGAGCCCCAGCTGAGAAGTGCTGGGATTTTCCTATTAAAAGTACTGAACACCTGCTGAGAAGTGCTGGGATTTTGTATTAAAAGTACTGAACTCCTGCTGAGAAGTTCTGGTATTTTTGTATTAAAAGTACTGAACCCCAGCTGAGAAGTACTGGTATTTTCGTATTAAAAGTACTGAACCCTTGCTGATAAGTGCTAGTATTTTCCTATTAAACGTACCGAACCACAGCTGAGAAGTGCTGGGATTTTCCAATTAAATGTACTGAACCTTAACTGAGAAGTCTGGGTACTCTCGCATATCACTCATCTGATCCCTACACCCTTCTGGGCTCACTAATCTCCTCACCTCAGACTTCCCTGTTTCCGACAGCGCCAAGATGCTCCTCGGAGAGCTTTCATTCATTCATTAAAAAGTAATGAACCCCTGCTGAAAAGTGCTAGAACTCTTCCTTTCATATTAAATAAGTGCAGGTACTCAGTACCCGCACATTAAAACATGGATTCCCAAGCAATATCTGGCCAGACTAATTGTGCTGTTTCAAATCCGTGGGCGAGATGCAACTAAAGCGGAACAGCACTGTTCTCACCCCTTGTTGAAACCTGGAAAACACCAGACAAAAGGTTGTGGAGACCATACTATGCATACACCCCAGTCATCAAACAGAACTCAGGAGCGCCCGGGAAGAGTCCCTGGGTTCTCTGCCCTGGGCCCCAATGCGTGCAGGAAACCAACAAGCCAGGTCACAATTACAGGCAAACAAGAGCCAAGCATAGTTAGCCTTTGAGAAACCTCAAACTACCAGAGTTTGCCAATGCACAATAAAACAGGGTAGAAAATGAGCGAAGTGATGCAAACACACAGGCACACAGAAAGGTGAGGGGTTGAGGGAGCAGCCCACCTTCGACAGTGAGTATGTTTAGCATAGCTGGGCAGGTATGGCTTCAGTTCCCAACTCACTCATTTCGTTCTGCATTCAGTGACAACCACTCGAGCTACTTAGAGAGTGTGGTGCATGTTGTATTCCTCTCATTTATTTCCATGTTATCTCTGTCTTTCTATGTAATACCTTGGAATGCCTTCTGCTCCCTAGCAACCTGTCCTCTCTGATGCTGTTCTGGAATGTAGGCTACAGGCAGAGAGAGAGCAGTTGCTGTGGAGAGTGGCTGGTGTTTCCAGGGGTCGTTCCTGATATTCGAATAAACTCTCTTAATCCACCTTCCGTGTCCTGCCTCTTCAAAACTGGCGACGAGGATGGGATGCCCTTGCTAGGAGGAGGATACCTGCTGTGGAGGACGTATCCGTCATTTATGCTCGAGGAAGAATGGACAGTAAGCGACCCCTGGAAAGTCTATTTGGTAAGACATACCGACACTAGAAGTCCATCTAGTGTTTATCCAGCCGCTGGAGACAGGTACTACTTTCCGCTATTATTTTTCAAACTTATAGCTTCAAAGTTTACCTGTGGAAGATATCGTTGGAACTTGTGGAACTGTCACACAATTTTTGTTGCGCTCGTTTCTGGAGGATCGTTTTGTGTCCAGCCAGCCACATACTGAGCCCGTAGACACAGGTACCATTTTCAGCGATATACAGCATACAAAAAAAAGAGGAGGGCTTACTTCTTGACCAGCAACCGTAAGAAGGCCCGCGCGCCTTCATCTTTTTCGCCTGCGGAGATTTTTGAATCCAGCTGCCCCAGAGTTCTTTTGCCGACGCGTTCCCTCTTATTCTCCGCCACCTTGGAGTCAGGCGGACGTCCTGCCGCGCACAAGTCACGCACGTTACGTGCGTAGAAAACGTGCCACCATTTTGGAACAGTAAAAGGAAAACCTCGGTGATTCGCACACCACTTCGTTTTCAATTGCCACATCCGGGGTTTTGCACCGATTTTGCCAAATTTAACGTGCCGCCATATTGGGAGTATACACTCCGGTGAAGAAGGTACAGATAAATTTAACCTTTCTCTCCTCCATTGAAAGCGTGTCTTGGGGATTGCATACACGTTTTGCACCGGTGACACGCACACCTTTGGTCATTTTACAAGGTTTCCAGCCCTTGAAAGCCATTCTTTGGAGAATCATCTGTGGGATATCAATTTGGTACTGTATTCAAATCCTTTTGCTTTGCGCTTTCAGACACTGATTTTCCAAAGTCAAGTTTATACAGTGTTTTGGACAGTGACAACAATTTATTGGTGAATTTTTGTTTAGTTTTAAACAACTGCTGTACGCAAAGGCACTTATTTTTCTTTTTCTTCTTAATTATGGCAACACAAGTCATTCCTGCGCCACCTTATTTCCTACAAAGCCCAGGCCAACCTTGCATGGTTTGGGAAGACTGGAAGGAGACATTCGAAACGTATTTAGAAGCCATAGGTGGGGATGTATATGTGTCTAAGAGGAAATTAGCGATTCTTAAACAATTTTTAGGATTAGAGGGTAGGAATGTTTTAAAAACCTTACCCTTGGTGGAAGCTATCAGTGTTGAAGAGAATACTGAAGGTGTGGCTGGCGGCGCAGGTGATAGCAATATTGATGTTTATGAAATTGCTCTGAAGGCCTTAGAAGAAAGTTTTGGGAAAAAAGTTAGTGTAGTGGTAGAAAGACATAAATTCTTTTCACACCCACAGTCTCCAGGCGAGTCCGTAGAGCAATATGTAGCTAATTTAAGAATGCTGGCTGTCACTTGTAAGTTTAGAGATATGAGAGATGAAATAATCAGGGATCAACTAATTAATAGGATGTCTAATCTTAAAATCCAAGAAAAATTACTTGGCATGAAAGATCCATCTTTAGAGAAAACGTTATTAGTGGCTAAAAGAATGGAGGATACCTCCAGATATGTGAAGGAGTTAAGCACGGTCTCTAAGAAAGTTAGTCAAGATGAAATGGTTCATAACATCAAGAAAGGTGTTAAGAGAATTGATGAGAAAGTAACATCGGAAAAGAAACTAGAAACAAATAAATTCAGGCCTAAGTCATGTTTCAGGTGTGGGAGTTCAAGGCACACGGCGGATGCAAATCATTGTCCAGCTATGAGGAGTAGATGTTATAAATGCAGAAGGTTTGGTCATTTTGCCAGATTGTGTAAAAGCTCTGAATCTCCTTTTCCCTCTAAGTCTATCAATCTAATAAAACAGGTTGAACCATCTGAAAGGGAAGATGTTTCATGTGATAGCGATGATGACAATGTAGAAGTGATGGTGATAGAGACCGATCAAGTGCTTAAGTGTGAAGGGGGTAAGCATGATAATTATCGTCCACCCAAATGTGTAATCAAAATTAAGGGGAAGGATGTACAAGTCTGGGCGGATTCATGTTCCCCATTCACCATTATTGATAAATTCATTTGGGAAGATTTGGGTGGTAATCTAGATGATTTATATCCCACTGATGTCATTCCGGAAGGGTATTGTGGTGACAAATTACCTGTTCTGGGTTATGTTGAAACAGAAATGTGTTTTTTAAACAGGAAAACTACAGCCAAACTGTATATTGTAAACAAAGGTAGATCTCTTTTGGGTTGGAAGGAACAAAGGGCTCTTGATATTGTGTTAGATCCTAATCATCCGCAACAGGTATTATTGACATCATCTATGGACAATACTGCTTGGATTATCAAATTTCCTGAACTGTTTAGGAAAAATTTGGGATGTTTAAAAAAATTCAAACACCGTATTATATTGAAGGAGAATGCAGTACCTAAGGTACACAAAGTTAGAAATGTTCCTTTGATGTTAAGAGACAAACTCAAAGTTGAATTGCAGAGACTTTGCAAGGAGGGAGTGATCGAGCCCATTGAGGCATCCGAATGGTTGAGTCCAATTGTTTTGGCTAAGAAACCCAATGGAAATATCAGGATGTGCATAGACTTGAGAGACTTGAATGACAACATCTGGATTGACCGACATCCTCTTCCCCGCATCAGTGAGATGTTAGCAAGTGTAAAAGGGGTGCGTATTTCACTACGTTGGATTTATCCAATGCCTACCACCAGGTGTTGTTGCATGAGGATTCAAGACATGTTACATCTTTCATAACCCCTGAAGGTGCATTTCAGTTTATTCGAATGCCATTTGGTTTGGCATCGGCTTCTGCCGTCTTCCAAAGAGTCATGCAAGCTGTTTTATCTGGTTTGAAAAACGTTTTAGTATTTCAGGACGACGTTTTGGTGTGGGGGTGTAACAAGGCCATGCATGATGAGATTTTAGAAGTGGTGTTAAAGAAACTATCTGATGCTGGTCTCACTATAGCCTTGGAAAAGTGTAAATTTGGTTTAAAGGAAGTCGAATATTTAGGTCACACGTTAACTTGTGATGGAGTCAAGCCTAAGCGGAGTTTGGTGGAAGCCATAGAAAAGGCACCTGCTCCGTGTGACAAAGATCAACTCAGGTCTTTCCTCGGTCTTGCAGAGTACTATTCAAAATTTGTGCACCATTTTTCTGAGAAAGTACACGATTTACGAAATTTGATGAAAAAGGGTGTCAAATTTGAGTGGTCTAAGAATTGTCAGATTAACTTTGAGGCGATAAAGAAAGATATTGCAAGCGCAGTCACTCTTAAGCCTTTTGATCCTGAAGATCAAACTATCATTTCTACTGATGCAAGCAACCATGGTCTTGGTGCGGTGCTCATTCAGGTACACAAGGGCAATGAGAGAGTGGTAGCTTTCGCTTCCCGCACATTGAAAGGTGCAGAGCCCACTTATTCCACCATCGAGAAGGAGGCCCTGGCGTGTTGGTGGGGTGTGCAATATTTCCGCATTTTTGTGTGGGGAACCAGGTTCCAGTTACGTACGGACCACAAGCCCTTAGTGGATCTTTTCTCCACAAGAGGTGCTGCCAAAGCAACACCTAGGATTGCCAAGTGGTTGTACCGCCTTCAGGAGTATGTCTTTGAAGTAAAATATGTTCCTGGTGCCAAAAATGTGAATGCGGATTGTATATCCAGATTACCTTTGGATAATGTACAAGATGAGGATGATGACGAATGGATGGTAGCGGAGGTGAATGAGGTATGCCGTGCCATCAGTGAAGAAGATTGGAGAAAAGCGGTTTCTGAAGATACAGTGTTTATAAAAATCAAAGAAGTTTTAGGATGTGAACAAGGTTGGAGGTTGCACAAGGAATTGGAGTCTTAAGTTAATTTGGTCTGAATTAAATGTGGTGAATGGTTTGCTGAGAAGAGGATGTAGGTTAGTGGTTCCGGGGCGTTAAGAGAAAGATTATTGAACGTCATGCATGAAGGTCATGGTGGAATGTCTGCCATGAAAAGGAGAATTAGGGAGGATTTCTGGTGGCCTGGGATGGACATCCAAATTGAAAGATATGTTCGTGACTGCATAGCGTGTGCATGTAGTGACAAGACTCACTCTTCTCGAGAGACGACCATCGTTTCTTCACCTTTGCCCAAGGGTCCTTGGGATAAACTTGCCATCGATATTTGTGGACCATTTGATACCTTGAATATGAATGAAAGGTTTGCCATAGTCATGGTCGACTATTTTTCTAAGTGGCCGGAAGTTGCTTTTGTGAGGGAGGTCAAATCCTGTGGTGTCATTTCTTTCTGTGAGGACATTTTTAGGAGAGAAGGTTGTCCTGCCGAGATTGTTACGGATAATGGTCCCCAATTTGTCTCAGAGGAGTTTGAAAGGTTTTTAGTTAAATGGGGTATCAAACATACCAGAACCCCTGTCTATCATCCCAGGGCAAACGGCCTTGTTGAGCGCTTTAATAGGGTTTTGGTAGAGTGTGTTCAACTAGCATGCATGAGTGGCGAGTGTTGGAAGCGACAGGTTAAGGATATGTTATGGTCATATCGCACCACTCCTCATTCTGTGACTAAGGAGACACCTTTTTCATTACTTAAGGGCAGAATACCTTGCTCTGTAGCAGTACCAGCTTGGATGAACAGAGCAGGAAAATGTGACATTGATGTGAAGGATGTAAAATGTAGAGTGGACAAGTACCAGAAAGCTTATTGTCAACGGCACAATAAGAATGTTGTGAAATCCAAACCTCTTTTCATTGAGGGTTTGTCTGTTAGAGTGTTTTTGGGTGACAAGGCAAGAAAAGGTTGTTCGAAATGGTCGTGTCCCAAAAAGGTTGTTCTTGTGAAGGGCAATTGTGTGAAATTGTCTGACGGCAAATGGTGGAACACCAGGAAAGTAACGCCATGCACTAGTACGGAAGTGGCGGCGTCATTAAAGGTTCAGCGGGATGCTGGTGCACACGATTCTGATTCTTGTTTAGGGGATGTGTCCTCTTCTAGAGTCAGAATTGGTTCTGGACGTGTCAGAGTGATGCCAAAAAATATGATGATTTCATATGTTCATAATGTTAACCTTATTTTGTTAGGAAATTTCTTAAGAGGGGAGATGTGTTGTATTCCTCTCATTTATTTCCATGTTATCTCTGTCTTTCTATGTAATACCTTGGAATGCCTTCTGCTCCCTAGCAACCTGTCCTCTCTGATGCTGTTCTGGAATGTAGGCTACAGGCAGAGAGAGAGCAGTTGCTGTGGAGAGTGGCTGGTGTTTCCAGGGGTCGTTCCTGATATTCGAATAAACTCTCTTAATCCACCTTCCGTGTCCTGCCTCTTCAAAAGTGCACAATAAAACACTGTGGAATTTTGTGGTTGCAAAATGACAGGCTTTGCGCTCATAATATTCTGTGTCACAATGCGTCAAAGGCACTGCGACTCAAAAATGTCTTTGCAATAGCACTGAACCCTTTTGCGACATTATGAGTCGGTAGGGGAAGGGTGCCTGTGCTGGGTGCACACCTTCCCAACAATTCCAAATAGAATGCAACAATGGTTACAATGTGTTGCAAACCATTGATTGGATGCTGACAACAGAAAGAGGGCGGTATCAATTCACAAAATGGAACCTGTAGACAAAGGACAACTTCCACTTTATGAATGTGGCCAAATGGGGGGGTGGGCGGCAGCTCCATTAGAGCGGAGGAGGTCTGCCCTCCCCCCCTCCCCCCCGCCACCACCAGTAAGTAAAACGGGTTTTAAACCGGTTTTATTTTAATTCCCTAAACCCGCCCCCAGGACTCTGACGAGTCTTAGGGCGGGTCCAGGGGATGATTCTGCTGGTGGGGGAGTGGTGGGCACTCCCTTCACTGTGCATGAGGGTTTGGCCGCTCGTCTCATGCGCAGTGAAGCTCCCTCCAGCTGCGCTGCTGGGGCTGGAGAGAGGCACAGGCTCCCAGTCTGTCTGGGAGCGCAATTTGCCGGTGCTCAGGCCAATCCTGAAGCTGCTTTCATGCGAGAGCAGCTTCAGGATTGGCAGCAGGGCAGGCTGGGAGCCTGTGCCCAGGGCCAGAAGCAGGATGAGCGCGATGCGGGGAGACGGGGCGGTAAGGTAAGTTTATTTTTTTATTTGTTTTGCCCCCGAACCATCTCCCCATCTCCACCTCCAGCCGGTCTGCCCCCCACTTTCCCAGGGGACGGGCTGCTACTGGGGGTGGGGTGGACATAGAGTGATGTAAGGGGCTACAAGTGCTTAATTTGAATCAATGGCTGATGGTGGGCCCCTCTGACACTCAGTTCTGGGGACTGGCACTCACTTTTCCTCAACTGACTTTCATCCAGAGCAACAGAGAAAACCACAAACGGGAGGGGGAGGGGGAAGGGGGGGATGAAAGACAGAAAAACAGTGACAAAGGGAGAAGCAGGGAGGAAAAAGGACTTGCTGGAGTGAGATAAAGGGGTCGGAGTGCTTGATGGTGGAACAAAGAGGCCTGAGGTGGAATCAGGACTACACATTCTTGGTATTTGACATCCCAACTTTTGATCGGATTGGCTGCGGGTTTCTGGGCCCCGTCACCTCTTCTTTTACATATTAAGCACTGTTGGGGGCTGTTGCATGGTCTCCCCAATATCCTTTGATCCATCCCACTTTATCTGATTGCTGCACCTGTCCCTTTTCAAGGGTAGAAGCTGCAATCAAAAAAGAAAAAAATGTCATAATGCTCCTAGCCCTAGTAGGCCTCCATCAGTGCATTACCCACCCCTTTTGGCGGAATTTGCAAAACCCATACCAGCCTCATTCCTATGTAGTGAAGCAGGGCTCCGCAGAACTTACTAAAAGTCCACTTGTCGCTTCACAGGGTCAGTGCATCCGTCGCAGCATAAAATAAGTCCTGGGTCACAAACCACACGCTTCGCTTCGCTTGTGACCGGGCACTTGGTACATCAGGCCGTTATAACGAAAGAGTACATTAATTGGTTTAATAAGATACTTCTTTTATCGACATTTGAGTCTCTTAAGGGACCTGGCAGCCTTCCAACCAGTGACCTGCACGAATCGAAAACCTCTTTCTTCAGGAGTACAACCCGCAGAGCTATCTCACAGCTGAAGGTAGAAATGTATGGTGTAGTGCACGCAGGTCAAAGGAACTGTCCTTCACCCACAAAAGAAACTATGCTTTTTATTATATTAAAGTGATCGAAAGTGAAACAAGGAAACACCTGCATACTGAAAGAACATTTTGTTTTTTCCTTCAGAGGGTGGGCAGGGACGCTGTTCCACCTGCTCTCTGCATGCAACCCTTTCCTTGTACGCACTCCTCCCCGCCACATGCAATGCCTTCCATTTTGCTTTTCTATTTTAAATAAAATAATTATATAGATGTAAATACGCCACACAAGTCACGGCAGGAGCATCCGGGCTCCCCTTGAAAAACTGCAGATAAAGATGTCAGCCATGGAGCACATTTGTGGCGCCGCCAGCAGCTGCTGTTAACTAGCAGCTGGCCCGGCTGATTACAATTACCTCGGAGTTGGTGTTCTGAAGACGCCAGGGCAGCGCGGGTGTATTAATGGATTATTGAGTGAGCGATGAAACCTTGGCCAGCTGATGCGTTTTATTACAGCCAGGCTTTATGATGTGTAAGCACCGCCGTGTTATTCACTGCTGGAGGAAGCAGGGGCGGGAGGGAAGCAGACAGAGCAAGAACTGCCTGTGGCTGCCTGTCTCTGCCGTGTCTCTGCACAGCAGGCTGATGCTAGCCGTGAGCGATGAAACCTTGGCCAGCTGATGCGTTTTATTACAGCCAGGCTTTATGATGTGTAAGCACCGCCGCGTTATTCACTGCTGGAGGAAGCAGGGGCGGGAGGGAAGCAGACAGAGCAAGAACTGCCTGTGGCTGCCTGTCTCTGCCGTGTCTCTGCACAGCAGGCTGATGCTAGGTGTGAGCGATGAAACCTTGGCCGGCTGATGCGTTTTATTACAGCCAGGCTTTATGATGTGTAAGCACCGCCGTGTTATTCACTGCTGGAGGAAGCAGGGGCGGGAGGGAAGCAGACAGAGCAAGAACTGCCTGTGGCTGCCTGTCTCTGCACAGCAGGCTGATGCTAGCCGTGAGCGATGAAACCTTGGTCGGCTGATGCGTTTTATTACAGCCAGGCTTTATGATGTGTAAGCACCGCCGTGTTATTCACTGCTGGAGGAAGCAGGGGCGGAAGGGAAGCAGACAGAGCAAGAACTGCCTGTGCCTGCCTGTCTCTGCCCTATCTCTGCACAGTAGGCTGATGCTAGGTGTGAGCGATGAAACCTTGGCCAGCTGATGCGTTTTATTACAGCCAGGCTTTATGATGTGTAAGCACCGCCGTGTTATTCACTGCTGGAGGAAGCAGGGGCGGGAGGGAAGCAGACAGAGCAAGAACTGCCTGTGGCTGCCTGTCTCTGCCGTGTCTCTGCACAGCAGGCTGATGCTAGCCGTGAGCGATGAAACCTTGGCCAGCTGATGCGTTTTATTACAGCCAGGCTTTATGATGTGTAAGCACCACCGTGTTATTCACTGCTGGAGGAAGCAGGGGCGGGAGGGAAGCAGACAGAGCAAGAACTGCCTGTGGCTGCCTGTCTCATCCATGTCTCTGCACAGCAGGATGATGCTAGGTGTGAGCGGTGAAACCTTGGCCAGCTGATGCGTTTTATTACAGCCAGGCTTTATGATGTGTAAGCACCGCCGTGTTATTCACTGCTGGAGGAAGCAGGGGCGGGAGGAAGCAGACAGCGCAAGAACTGCCTGTGGCTGCCTGTCTCTGCCGTGTCTCTGCACAGCAGGCTGATGCTAGCCGTGAGCGATGAAACCTTGGCCGGCTGATGCGTTTTATTACAGCCAGGCTTTATGATGTGTAAGCACCGCCGTGTTATTCACTGCTGGAGGAAGCAGGGGCGGGAGGGAAGCAGACAGAGCAAGAACTGCCTGTGGCTGCCTGTCTCTGCCGTGTCTCTGCACAGCAGGCTGATGCTAGCCGTGAGCGATGAAACCTTGGCCAGCTGATGCGTTTTATTACAGCCAGGCTTTATGATGTGTAAGCACCGCCGTGTTATTCACTGCTGGAGGAAGCAGGGGCGGGAGGGAAGCAGACAGAGCAAGAACTGCCTGTGGCTGCCTGTCTCTGCACAGCAGGCTGATGCTAGCCGTGAGCGATGAAACCTTGGCCAGCTGATGCGTTTTATTACAGCCAGGCTTTATGATGTGTAAGCACCGCCGTGTTATTCACTGCTGGAGGAAGCAGGGGCGGGAGGAAAGCAGACAGAGCAAGAACTGCCTGTCTCTGCCGTGTCTCTGCACAGTAGGCTGATGCTAGGCGTGAGCGATGAAACCTTGGCCGGCTGATGCGTTTTATTACAGCCAGGCTTTATGATGTGTAAGCACCGCCGTGTTATTCACTGCTGGAGGAAGCAGGGGCGGGAGGGAAGCAGACAGAGCAAGAACTGCCTGTGGCTGCCTGTCTCTGCACAGCAGGCTGATGCTAGCCGTGAGCGATGAAACCTTGGCCGGCTGATGCGTTTATTACAGCCAGGCTTTATGATGTGTAAGCACCGCCGTGTTATTCACTGCTGGAGGAAGCAGGGGCGGGAGGGAAGCAGACAGAGCAAGAACTGCCTGTGGCTGCCTGTCTCTGCCGTGTCTCTGCACAGCAGGCTGATGCTAGCCGTGAGCGATGAAACCTTGGCCAGCTGATGCGTTTTATTACAGCCAGGCTTTATGATGTGTAAGCACCGCCGTGTTATTCACTGCTGGAGGAAGCAGGGGCGGGAGGGAAGCAGACAGAGCAAGAACTGCCTGTGGCTGCCTGTCTCTGCCGTGTCTCTGCACAGCAGGCTGATGCTAGCCGTGAGCGATGAAACCTTGGCCAGCTGATGCGTTTTATTACAGCCAGGCATTATGATGTGTAAGCACCGCCGTGTTATTCACTGCTGGAGGAAGCAGGGGTGGGAGGGAAGCAGACAGAGCAAGAACTGCATGTGGCTGCCAGTCTCTGCCATGTCTCTGCACAGCAGGCTGATGCTAGCCGTGAGCGATGAAACCTTGGCCAGCTGATGCGTTTTATTACAGCCAGGCTTTATGATGTGTAAGCACCGCCGTGTTATTCACTGCTGGAGGAAGCAGGGGCGGGAGGGAAGCAGACAGAGCAAGAACTGCCTGTGGCTGCCTGTCTCTGCCGTGTCTCTGCACAGCAGGCTGATGCTAGCCGTGAGCGATGAAACCTTGGCCAGCCGATGCGTTTTATTACAGCCAGGCTTTATGATGTGGAAGCTCCGCCGTGTTATTCACTAGTGGAGGAAGCAGGGGCGGGAGAGAAGCAGACAGAGCAAGAACTGCCTGTGGCTGCCTGTCTCTGCCGTGTCTCTGCACAGCAGGCTGATGCTAGCCGTGAGCGATGAAACCTTGGCCAGCTGATGCGTTTTATTACAGCCAGGCTTTATGATGTGTAAGCACCGCCGTGTTATTCACTGCTGGAGGAAGCAGGGGCGGGAGGGAAGCAGACAGAGCAAGAACTGCCTGTGGCTGCCTGTCTCTGCCGTGTCTCTGCACAGCAGGCTGATGCTAGGCGTGAGCGATGAAACCTTGGCCGGCTGATGCGTTTTATTACAGCCAGGCTTTATGATGTGTAAGCACCGCCGTGTTATTCACTGCTGGAGGAAGCAGGGGCGGGAGGGAAGCAGACAGAGCAAGAACTGCCTATGGCTGCCAGTCTCTGCCGTGTCTCTGCACAGCAGGCTGATGCTAGGCGTGAGCGATGAAACCTTGGCCAGCTGATGCGTTTTATTACAGCCAGGCTTTATGATGTGTAAGCACCGCCGTGTTATTCACTGCTGGTGGAAGCAGGGGCGGGAGGGAAGCAGACAGAGCAAGAACTGCCTGTGGCTGCCTGTCTCATCCATGTCTCTGCACAGCAGGCTGATGCTAGGTGTGAGCGGTGAAACCTTGGCCAGCTGATGCGTTTTATTACAGCCAGGCTTTATGATGTGTAAGCACCGCCGTGTTATTCACTGCTGGAGGAAGCAGGGGCGGGAGAGAAGCAGACAGAGCAAGAACTGCCTGTGGCTGCCTGTCTCTGCCGTGTCTCTGCACAGCAGGCTGATGCTAGCCGTGAGCGATGAAACCTTGGCCAGCTGATGCGTTTTATTACAGCCAGGCTTTATGATGTGTAAGCACCGCCGTGTTATTCACTGCTGGAGGAAGCAGGGGCGGGAGGGAAGCAGACAGAGCAAGAACTGCCTGTGGCTGCCTGTCTCTGCCGTGTCTCTGCACAGCAGGCTGATGCTAGCCGTGAGCGATGAAACCTTGGCCAGCTGATGCGTTTTATTACAGCCAGGCTTTATGATGTGTAAGCACCGCCGTGTTATTCACTGCTGGAGGAAGCAGGGGCGGGAGGGAAGCAGACAGAGCAAGAACTGCCTGTGGCTGCCTGTCTCTGCCGTGTCTCTGCACAGCAGGCTGATGCTAGCCGTGAGCGATGAAACCTTGGCCAGCTGATGCGTTTTATTACAGCCAGGCTTTATGATGTGTAAGCACCGCCGTGTTATTCACTGCTGGAGGAAGCAGGGGCGGGAGGGAAGCAGACAGAGCAAGAACTGCCTGTGGCTGCCTGTTTCTGCCGTGTCTCTGCACAGCAGGCTGATGCTAGCCGTGAGCGATGAAACCTTGGCCAGCTGATGCGTTTTATTACAGCCAGGCTTTATGATGTGTAAGCACCGCCGTGTTATTCACTGCTGGAGGAAGCAGGGGCGGGAGGGAAGCAGACAGAGCAAGAACTGCATGTGGCTGCCTGTCTCATCCATGTCTCTGCACAGCAGGCTGATGCTAGGTGTGAGCGGTGAAACCTTGGTCAGCTGATGCGATTTATTACAGCCAGGCTTTATGATGTGTAAGCACCGCCATGTTATTCACTGCTGGAGGAAGCAGGGGCGGGAGGGAAGCAGACAGAGCAAGAACTGCCTGTGGCTGCCTGTCTCATCCATGTCTCTGCACAGCAGGCTGATGCTAGGTGTGAGCGGTGAAACCTTGGCCAGCTGATGCGTTTTATTACAGCCAGGCTTTATGATGTGTAAGCATCGCCGTGTTATTCACTACTGGAGGAAGCAGGGGCGGGAGGAAAGCAGACAGCGCAAGAACTGCCTGTGGCTGCCTGGCCCTGAACTGGCTCTGCACAGTAGGCTGATGCTAGGCGTGAGCGATGAAACCTTGGCCAGCTGATGCGTTTTATTACAGCCAGGCTTTATGATGTGTAAGCACCGCCGTGTTATTCACTACTGGAGAAGCAGGGGCGGGAGGGAAGCAGACAGAGCAAGAACTGCCTGTGGCTGCCTGTCCCTGAACTGGCTCTGCACAGCAGGCCGATGCTAGGCGTGAGCGATGAAACCTTGGCCAGCTGATGCGTTTTATTACAGCCAGGCTTTATGATGTGTAAGCACCGCCGTGTTATTCACTACTGGAGGAGCAGGGGCGGGATGAAAAGCAGACAGAGCAAGAACTGCCTGTGGCTGCCTGTCTCTGCCCTGTCTCTGCACAGTAGGCTGATGCTAGGCGTGAGCGATGAAACCTTGGCCAGCTGATGCGTTTTATTACAGCCAGGATTTATGATGTGTAAGAACCGCCATGTTATTCACTACTGGAGGAAGCAGGGGCGGGAGGGAAGCAGACAGAGCAAGAACTGCATGTGGCTGCCTGTCCCTGAACTGGCTCTGCACAGCAGGCTGATGCTAGGCGTGAGCGATGAAACCTTGGCCGGCTGATGCGTTTTATTACAGCCAGGCTTTATGATGTGTAAGCACTGCTGTGTTATTCACTACTGGAGGAAGCAGGGGCAGGAGGGAAGCAGACAGAGCAAGAACTGCTTGTGCCTGCCTGTCTCTGCCCTGTCTCTGCACAGTAGGCTGATGCTAGGCGTGAGCGATGAAACCTTGGCCGGCTGATGCGTTTTATTACAGCCAGGCTTTATGATGTGGAAGCACTGCCGTGTTATTCACTACTGGAGGAAGCAGGGGCGGAAGGGAAGCAGACAGAGCAAGAACTGCCTGTGCCTGCCTGTCTCTGCCCTATCTCTGCACAGTAGGCTGATGCTAGGCGTGAGCGATGAAACCTTGGCCGGCTGATGCGTTTTATTACAGCCAGGCTTTATGATGTGGAAGCACCACCGTGTTATTCACTACTGGAGGAAGCAGGGGCGGGAGGGAAGCAGACAGAGAAAGAACTGCTTGTCCCTGCCCTGGCTCTGCACAGCTAGGCCTAGTTCAAGAACTAGCCAGCTGTAAGATGGGCACCATGGCACACATTCTTACTGCCCTGAACCCCACGAGTAGGGCGTCTCCCGCAGACCTGAGTAATATATACGTACCTAATATTTATCCCTTTCGCAGGAAGTCCTTCGGAGGCGGAATCAGGGCTCCTATTAATAAACTAGAGTGCAGCCATCCATTGGACAACTTGGGTGCAATAAGATACAGCGATTAGCCGAACCCCACCACAAAAGAAGCAGTCCAGGTGCTGGGTCATAAGACCCGTGGGCAGAATGAGGTCTTCTTTGCACAAGGATGGCCCCACGTGCTCGTGGCACGGACGAGTCATGACGACACTGCTACTGAGGCCCAACAAGGCCGAAACAGGTCTGGGGTTCTTTGTGGCCCCTTCTGGACGTGTCCCCTCTCCAGCAGCTCAGGATGGACTGTTCCCATAAGGAGCAGGGTCAGTACTGATTTACATAAGGTGCCCCTCTGGCCAAATAAGATAGGGTTCAAATGCTACACAGCACATTACCAGTGCTTTCAACTATTTGCAAACTTTCTTCCCGTCATCGTTTGTGTTTCATTTTCCCTGAGATGTTGCAAATTAATTAAAATTTGCGGCAAACAGTCCCAGAGCACCTTCTGCTGTCTGCTTAGTCCCCCGCAGTGGAGGGGTCACAGCAAGACCTGACCCCCTAGATTTCTGTTCCAGAGCTCTGACTGGCTCGGCCCAGCAATTCCAAAAGCAAGACTGGGGCTGCTTATAGCCTACACGCCAATATTTCGGGACATTGAAGAGGGAACACATGGCCCCAAATAAGTTCGTGTGAAGAGAAGAAGTTTCATACAGAAAGCCAAAGTAAAGAGGTGAAAAAGGCTCTGTCAGCCTAAATTTAGGAGAGCTGGCATGTGTTAGCTCATTCACAGAGGACAAAAATCACAGGTTTCGCTCCACTTGAGGACTATTTTAGATCACTGTGCAGCATGTACTGGAACTTTACAAGAGCAAAGGGAGCTGGTAAGAATGGGGAGCAACAAAGTGGGTAGTAATTAAATACTCGAGACAATCAGCTATTACTGAGGCGGGACCAGAATCGGGCACGCCGCCGAGTATGGCGGTCGCGCCGGTCCCCCGCAGGCAGGCAAGGGGCGGGGCTGCGCCACGCACAGTAGTGACGCGGCGTCCCCTGACCTTGCCTGCAGCGGATTGGCTGGCTGGGCGTTGACCCGGAAGCGCAAGAAGTGCTTCCGGGTCTTACGTCGGGGAAACGGCCGAGAAAGCTGGTTCCAACCGGCTCCGGGCCGAAATTGGCTTAAAAGGTTGTGGAGCGGCAGGATCGGTCTCTTTCTCCACCGCTCCACAGCCTGAAGGGACACAAGGGCCTCGAGCTAAGGCTCCAACTTGCATCTTTTTTCTTTTGTTTCCCCTACAGGTTCTCGGCGGTCAAGAGCCATTCTCTGGATTTTCCCCCCCACCTTTCTTGTCGTTTTGGCAGGGTTTTTCTCCACGTATTGGTCAGCGTTTTGGTGGGAGCCTGCGGTCTGCCCCTACAGCCTGCAGCAGGAGAGTTTTGGGGCATCTCGAGCAGCACGTTAAGATTTCAGCCTGCCCCTTACCAGTGTACCTTTTGAGTCAGCTTGGAGCCACGCAGGCTGAGTTGATACTCGCCTGTCCCGCACTATTGGTGTTGCGGTGGTGGCTCCAGCTGGTGTTGTCATCCAGGCACACTGGGGGATTTTGTTAGGCGAACCTTGGCGACAAAAATTTCCAGGGTTTTATCAGGTGATGGGGTTTTGTGGCTGAGGAGGCTGGCACTGTTTTGTCCACGTGCTGGAGGCATATCTGTATAAAAGGGGCTTTGTTTTTTGGTTTGCTAAGCATTGTATGGCGGGATAGCCACAAGAGAGGGCCCCTGTGTTTTTCAGTATTTGGGTGAATTTGGGTGCGCAGTTTTTAAAACCCTATGTAGGCTGGGGTTGTTGGGAGTAATTTTCTTCTGGTGCTGTGTTACTTAGATTTTTAAGGAGTTGTAGCCAGGGGTATCAGTTTAAGGTTTTACAGAAAGGAGGTGAATTCTGTTGGTACAATGGCCCCTAAGGCAAAGAGGAGCGAGCAGCGCTCGCGCATGGACAAGTTTATGGAGTCCATGATGCAAAAAATGGAAGATATGGGACAAGCCATAGCTGAGCTGAGGAGCAAGGTGGATGGGCCGGATGGGGCAGAGGACAGGCCCAGACAGTCGGGAGTGGCCCCTAAGGCGGCATTCCCTCCAGTGCCCAAAAGGGCTAGAGCCAGGAGAGGGGGGGAACACCTGCCCCATCACCACTGAGGGTGGGGGGAGCAGAGGGAGGCTGCGGCACCAGCCCCAGCGGGGGCAGTGCAGCAGGCAGTAAGTTCTGTGCCGGTTCTAACAGTGGTGGTCTCTCAGAGCGCTGAAGGGGTTAGTCAGCCAGGTACATCTGATAGCAATCCCCCGCCCCAGACCCCAATCATCCCCACGGGGGGGCCCACCTGCTACCGCGGGGTGTAGTCAACCAGGTACATCAGGTACCACGCCCCAGGCCCCAATCATCCCTACGATAGGGGGCCCATCAGGGAGTGCGCCAGGGCAGCCTGATTTGGTAGCTAGTTTGGCAGCAGTTTTGCCATGGTTGGAGAAGGCAGGTACCTGGACCCCAGCGGCAGGGGCTGGTACGTTAGGTAGCGAAGAGAGCGCACTGGAAAAAGCTAAAATGATGGTGGCGCAGTTTGCTGGGGCTAAGACAGGAGAAGGGCAGACAGTACCAGCAGGGAGTGCAATGGCTAGTGGAACAACACCCACAGTGAATGATAAAGACCCGCTTGCAGTAAACACGCCATTGGACGCGGGAAAGGCAAAAGTATCGGAAACACCAACAGCAGGTACGCCTCAGACATTGCCAATGTTAGGTTTGGGCGAGTTGCGCTCTTCTAGGGAACGTTTGGGAAGGAATGTCTCACAGGAAGTAAAGGAAAAAATTTGGAAAGGGAGATATGGGAATATGTTTTCCTTGCTGGTAGATGAGGCTGAGAGAGCGGAAGCTAAAAAGAACAAAGAGTGGACGCACCCAAGAGAGTGGTCTAATTGGCTACAAAAGAAGAAGGTTGACGAGACCCTGGTCAATTGGTTTAAAGGCTTCTCAAATTATATGGCAATCATGTCTGAACGTTTCCCAGGCCTGGGCGCACAAATGACATGTTACCAGAATAGGATTGCTTGTGCGCATGATGAATATGGTGGTGTAGGATGAAAGAATATGATAAGGATTTTAGGAGAGCAAAGGCAACTGACCCTGCCCTTACTTGGGACCAAATTGACATGATTTTATGGTTTAGTCACATGAAATACGGGACACAGGACAGCTCAAGGGGACAGTCCTTTCGGTCAGGCCCCCCAGTCAGCTCGGGGAGCGGAGCAAAAAAGGGAGCATGTTGGGACTTTAATAGGCGTACATGCACCAGGGCGGCAGGCACATGTAAGTTTAAGCACGCATGTTCTTTCTGTGGCCAAACCTCACACCCTGAGTCCAAGTGTTTCAAAAAATCAAAGGACAAAGGAGGTAAAAAAACAAGATTGAGGGTGTATCCCTCACGAAGGCCTGGTCCCCCATCATAACCAGTGCTCTGATCCCATGGTTGAATAGATACAATTGCCCCACGTCAGCTAGAATTTTACTGGAAGGTTTCCAGGACGGTTTCAGAATCCCTGCGCCTGACTACATAGGAGTGTCACATTGTCAGAACCAGCTATCTGTGAGAGCCAATAATGGGGTGGCGGCAGCAAAAATTGAAAAAGAATTAAGGTTGGGCAGAGTAGCGGGTCCATTTGACAGCATTCCGGTGGGGGGTTTTGTGTGCTCCCCATTGGGGGTAGTTCCCAAGAAGGAGCAGGGGGAGTTCCGTCTGATTCACAACCTTTCGGCCCCCAAGGGCCAATCTTTGAATGACGCCATAGATGGGGAGCTGTGCACGGTCAGGTACGCATCCTTTGATCAGGCAGTTGAGATGCTTAGGGAGCTGGGACCCGGCGCACTCTTGGCAAAATCGGATATCGAATCAGCCCCCCGCCTCTTACCGGTACATCCGCTGGATTTCCACCTGCTGGGTTTCCAGTTCCAGGGGAAGTACTACATGGATAAATGCATGCCTATGGGGTGTTCTGTTTCCTGCTCTTACTTTGAGAAGTTCAGTTCTTTTTTAGAATGAGTTTTCAGACAGGTGACGGGCCACCAGTCAGTCCTACATTACCTGGACGATTTCCTTTTCTTGGGAGCACCAGGCTCCCAGGAATGCGGCCGGGCGCTGCAGAGTTTCTGTGCGCTCATGCATGACTTTGGTGTGCCTTTGGTGCAAGGTAAGACGGTCGGGCCAACCACAGAGATCGAATTCTTGGGGATAGAGTTGGATTCAATGCAAGGGGTGTCACGATTGCCAAAAGAAAAAAATCGCAGCATTCAGGTCAGCATTACAACACTGCTTGAGGAAGGAGAAGGTTACACTGCACCAGCTACAACAAAAAGTGGGACAGTTAAATTTTGCCTTGAAACTCATTCCCATGGCGCGGCCATTCTCACGCACCATTGCACAGGCTATGTCCGGCCTCAAAGAAAAACATCATCACACCAGGTTATCCAGTGAGGTCAGGCAGGACATGCGGATTTGGATGGCATTCCTGCGTGATTTCAATGGGAAGGTAATGTGGCCCAGCCCACCGAGATCCAGTCCGGTGATCGGGCTGATGACTGACGCGACAGGTAGCGAAGGATTTGGCGCCATTCTCGGTCCATCATGGGTGGCGCAACGCTGGCCGGCATGGTGGGTGGAAGCTGGGCTCACGGGGAACATTGGTTTCCTGGAGTTGTTTCCCATCCAAGTGGCATTGTCCATAAGGCCAGAGCAGCTGAGAAAACAATCTGTAGTCTTTTGGTCTGACAATAGGTCTGTGGTGGACTGCATCAATCAGCAAAGTGTAAGATGATCCTGCGTTTATTGAAAGAAATAATACTGTTGTGCATGAGGTTAATCCTTCTGTTTAGAGCAAAACATGTCCCAGGTGTATTGAACCATGCTGCTGATGCGCTCTCTCGCTTTAAGATGCAGGTTTTCAGGTCCCACCACACAGAAGCGGCAGAGAACCCAACGCCATTCCCAGACCAGCTTTGGCAGCTTGGTGCCCCCAATTACCGGACCTCCTGGCAGCTAGCCTAGCACCCAGGACCAGGACGGCATACGAAGGGGCGTTTTGGGCTTACTGCAATTTTTTGGGGGAAGGGTGGGAGGAGACCTGGCATGATACTGGGGCAGTGTTTTCCTACTTGAGAGCAATGAAGGATGGGGGGCGCTCAGTGGCATCGGCACAGCGACACATAGCAGCAATTTCCTTTTTCGCAAGAGTAAAAGGCAGGGGGGACCCCACTAGCACATTTATAGTGAGGAAAGCGCTGAAAGGGTGGCAGCGCTTGCAAGGCTCACAGCCAGATGTGAGGCGACCAATAGGTATCGAAATGTTGGCTGCACTGCTGGGCGTGCTGAATCAGGTTTGTGACTCAGCTGGCGAAACGCTCCGGTTTAAGACAGCTTTTTCCCTGGCTTTCTATGGCGCTTTCAGGATTGGGGAACTGGTGTCAAAAAATAAAAGGGACTGGCAGGGGGGTTTGCAGTTCAGCCACGTAAAAGTGCACGGAGACTCGTTATTTGTATCCATCCCCAGATCAAAAACCGATCAGGAAGGGAGAGGGGAAGGTGTGGTATTGCGAAGGGCGGAAGGGAGCACTTGCTGCCCCATCGCCAACCTTGAGGCATTCCTGGAACACAGGCCAAGGGGCGCGGGGGGCCATTGCTAATGCATGCAGATGGGACCCCGCTCACATCATTTCAATTCAGAAGGGTCATGGGCACGGCCATCAAGAAGGCCGGTTTAGACCCAGGCAATTTTGGAACCCACTCTTTCAGGATAGGGGCCGCCACTGAAGCGCGGCCAGGGGTTTTTTCCGGGAGCGCGGAACAGAGGATTGGTAGGTGGTCCTCAGATTGTTACAAGCGCTATGTACGGCTGCATATGCTCTAGAGTTGTGGTGTTTTTTCACTTACAGTTGTTTTTCTCTTCTTGGTTTGACTTGCAGTTTCTACATCCTGTCCCGCATGGGGGAAG
The DNA here is from genome assembly GCA_963921515.1 of Calotriton arnoldi. Taxonomy (NCBI): domain Eukaryota; kingdom Metazoa; phylum Chordata; class Amphibia; order Caudata; family Salamandridae; genus Calotriton; species Calotriton arnoldi. The sequence goes on along the minus strand of CAWUFW010000609.1, from coordinate 2,731,692 downwards.
CTTGCAGCGGTTCGTCGTCCGTCAGCACCTGTTGTGGACCAGGTGCCCTCCTGGGAGCACAGAGAAATGGACGTGTGGGTTATTGGCCACTCATATGTAAGAAGGTTGAGACAATTTTTCTTTGCAGGCAATTATGCGCATAGAGCACGGCAGGCCGATTTTAATGTTTCTTTCCACGGGCAGGGTGGGCTGCGCTTTGGCCAGCTTAGAGATATGTTGGTAGGCTTGCTGGGCAAGAACCAAGTACCCCCTGCAGCGTTTATCTTGCATCTAGGGGGTAATGACCTGGTGCACCTGGGCAGGAAGGGCGTAGTTGAGGCCCTGATTACAGAAGTCGGGTGGCTGGCAAAGAGATGCCCGGAAGCAATACTGGTATTGCTTCCGGTCACACATGATTCCCACAGGATTCCCAGATTTCAGTGGAGAGGGGGCAAGTCCGGGTGGGCCTTGAACCACTCGGTGAAAAGGATCAACAACCGGATTGATAAATTATTCTGATCCCCGAAATTGCAGACAATAGCGCATGGGTGCATCCGGGGGGAGCCGTTTTTCCTACAGGATGGCGTGCACCTCTCTAAACGGGGTCATGAGCTGTTCATAGAAAATTAATTTGCATGGCTAGTGGGGACACGGAGCAGGGCATGACCTTTCTGGAGGCAGAGGGGGGAGGCCAGATAGTCGGGCAACTATACTGGCCTCTGGCGGTAAGGTCATGATTGGTGAGCATAGTTTACGGTCCTTAGCAGGCATCACCATTGTCAAATGGGGACGCCTGAGGGGGGGACAGATGGTCTCTCATGGAACTCCAGGGGCAGTTACAGCCGGTAGGCTGGAAGGGTGCGCGGGGAGGGGAAGTTCCGCTTCCGGTAGGCTGGTTGGCCAACCCCCGCACACGCGCAAGGGCGCAAGTAAGCTGGGCATAACTGCACGGGCCCTTATGGAGATAATGTTGAGGGCGTAGGGGGTGCCCGGGGTGAGGTAACCTTCCGGTGAACTGGGACCCCTGCGCAAGGTCACTCCGGTAGGAGGGTGGGACCTAGCTTGATCTGGATCTTGGGCCAGTCATTGACCTTGCCATAGGCTCAAACAGGGATACGCAGAAAGATAATGTTGTTGATCACTTAGCTCATGATAGGAATGGCTATGTATTAGAAACATGTTAAGGATAGCCAAAAATGACACACTGTACCCATCAATGTAATGGACCGGACTTTCTGCGTATTGTATAAATGATGTAAATAATGTTTTAATGTCTTGTTTATTGTTATGAAATAAAATGCGTCCGGGGTTTACGACCCTTAATCCAAGCTGGTGTGGTGTTTAAGTTGTTGCCTTGGGGGGGGGGGGGGGAGGGGCGGTGGACCGCACGGAGGCTGGTAGGGGCCCCCACCCCAAGGGTTTTGAAGTAAAGGAGGAGGGGGACTCGGCAGTACCTGACCATACTCCATCCGTTAGGACGCCCTGTAATGCCAACGCTGAAGCACTCCAGCCACGCATGGTGAACTAGGCAGAGTGGCTCTTCTGAAAGTCTATTTAACACCCCTTGCGCAAACCGTGATCAATGATCACGCAGCCCATCCACTCGAGGGATTGCCTTGCGAGACATAATTAGCATGGTTGGAAGAGCCCAGTAAAGAACTTTTAATCTGAGAGTCATCGCCGGCTCCGCATGCTAGTCCGTTCGCGAGTGGTGAGGCTATTGTATCCCCATTGCGGTTTCTTATGGTACAAAAGTGGGCAAAGGCCATAGTGGGAAAGCGGTCTGGTAAGAGGACCAGCAGGTGGGTTGTGGCGAGGCTGCGCTGAAAGGAGGGACTGCATCAATGCTGTTCTGGGGAGAGGACCCCCATTAGGGCGCTCAGGAGTGGGACACTTCTACATCGTGCCGAAAAGAGGGACTGCATCTTTGCTGTTCTGGGGAGAGGATCCCCATTAGGCCAGTGAAGAGTGGGAGACTTCTACATCGCGCCGAAAGGAGGGACTGCATCAATGCTGTTCTGGGGAGAGGATCCCCATTAGGCCGATGAGGAGTGGGACACTTCTAGGCCGTGCCGTAAGAAGGGACTGCATCATTGCTGTTCTGGGGAGAGGACCCTCATTAGGGCGCTGAGGAGTGGGACACTTCTACATCGTGCCGAAAGGAGGGACTGCATCATCGCTGTTCTGGGGAGAGGACCCCCATTAGGGCGCTGAGGAGTGGGACACTTCTACATCGTGTCGAAAGGAGGGACTGCATCATCGCTGTTCTGGGGAGAGGACCCCCATTAGGGCGCTGAGGAGTGGGACACTTCTACATCGTGCCGAAAGGAGGGACTGCATCATCGCTGTTCTGGGGAGAGGACCCCCATTAGGGCGCTGAGGAGTGGGACACTTCTACATCATGCCGAAAGGAGGGACTGCATCTTCGCTGTTCTGGGGAGAGGACCCCCATTAGGGCGCTGAGGAGTGGGACACTTCTAGGCCGCGCCGAAAGGAGGGACTGCATCAATGCTGTTCCGGGGAGAGGATCCCCATTAGGCCAGTGAAGAGTGGGACACTTCTACATCGCGCCGAAAGGAGGGACTGCATCAATGCTGTTCCGGGGAGAGGATCCCCATTAGGCCAGTGAGGAGTGGGACGCTTCTACATCGCGCCGAAAGGAGGAACTGCATCAATGCTGTTCTGGGGAGAGGATCCCCATTAGGCCAAGGAGGAGTGGGACACTTCTACATCGTGCCGAAAGGAGGGACTGCATCATTGCTGTTCTGGGGAGAGGACCCCCATTAGGGCGCTGAGGAGTGGGACAATTCTACATCACGCCGAAAGGAGGGACTGCATCAATACTGTTCTGGAAAGAGGATACCCATTAGGCCAGTGCCGAAAGGAGGGACTGCATCATTGCTGTTCTGGGGAGAGGACCCCCATTAGAGCGCTGAGGAGTGGGACACTTCTAGGCCGCGCCGTAAGGAGGGACTGCATCAATGCTGTTCTGGGGAGAGGACCCCCATTAGGCCAATGAGGAGTGGGACACTTCTACATCGTGCCGAAAGGAGGGACTGCATCATTGCTGTTCTGGGGAGAGGACCCCCATTAGGGTGCTGAGGAGTGGGACAATTCTACATCACGCCGAAAGGAGGGACTGCATCAATACTGTTCTGGAAAGAGGATACCCATTAGGCCAGTGAGGAGCGGGACACTTCTACATCGTGCCGAAAGGAGGGACTGCATCAATGCTGTTCTGGAAAGAGGATACCCATTAGGCCAGCGAGGAGTGGGACACTTCTAGATCAGGATGAGGGGGCTGGAGGTGGCTAGGGCTATTCAGGACCGTTCAGTGAGAGGGCCGTGTACAGCCCTGGTGTTCAGGGCCTGCGGAATTATGCAGCAGGGGAGGGCCAAATTATGTGGCAGGGTAAATTATGAGTCAAGAAAAGGCAAATTATGCGGTGTACTGCACACATATTGTGATGGTATTACTTAATTATTTTGTCATTTTTACCCTGTCTGGGCATTGGTTGCACTTCATTAGTTCCAGTTTAACACCTAAATACAGCAATAAGCAAGAGGAAGGGAACTGGTCAACCTTTGCAAAGGGCTTCCCACTGTGCAGCAGCACGTGTTGCTGCATTTTTTGTAACTTTTGAACAGGTTGCGGTTGAAACAATAATTTTTTTTGTTAAAATCTGAGGATTATGCAGCAGATGATGGATTATTTGGCAAAGGAGGCAAATCTATAACTATGTCAAAAAGGCCGCGGCCGCACAATCGCATACTTCCAGTGGCCTTGCGTGTACTGAAGCTCCCAGTCAGTCAATGGCGCACAGCTCTGTGCACATGCCACTGCATTTCACACTTGCGCACTGACTGACATGCATGTATTTTTAATCTCCTTGTTTGCCAGAGTACAGCAGCGCTCAGGTTCAAGCGCCTCCCTAAACACTGGAGGGCTGGGCTGGAGTTAGGACCCTCTCCTGGGGTATTTTAAGCTCCTCCTCGGAGTGTCAGGGGAAGCCCAGAAGTACGTCAGAGAGGCACAGAGGGATTCGGAGCTGGCTTGGATGGTTTCCACACTGGGGGAGAGCTGCAGCTGTGACAAGGATCAGCCTAAGCCTCGCACCCAGGGCCCTCCTGCCATACCCAGAGTCCGTCCTCGAAGTCTTCAAGGGCGGTGAGAATGGCGCCTTTCCATAGGTCAGGCCTGAAAAAGGCGCCAAGGCGGGGACCGCCCCAGCAACAAATGGCACAAAGCAAACACGAGCTTGGGGAGGAAACCTGCCGCCTCTCGCTGCTTTACATTCTCGCCTCTCTCGATGGCTTGAACAGCACATTACTGTTGCCAAGGTAGCCGCCGCTCCCGGAAAGAGTTGAGCTCACCGGGGTTAAACGGGTACATTCCTTTTGGGGGGGACAGATGGTGCGCGAATTCCCAGCCCGCAGCCCCCTAACCCCGCTGATCATTTTAACTGACTGCCTCTTATTGCCAGGGAGGCGTATACTCTAAAAAAAAGTGCGTTGTAGCTCCCACACACACGGGTCAGGTGAGTAAAACTCTAACCCGTGCGGCTCCCAGCCCGAACGACCCGCTGCTGCAGTACACAAAAAGGCAGTCGATGCTGAATCCAGGCGAAACTTTTAAAATTCGCTCTCCGTCAGTAGATAGCTTCACTTGAGGTGGAGTGGCGAGGGGAAAAGACCGTCCCGCCACTCCACACCCTCTTTTATGGGGGGCTTCAGGTAAAAACCGGCAGGATCCAGATTTGGACCTGCCTCCCCATGCCCCGGAAGCACTTGAGTGCTTCCGGGTCATGCTCCCACTCCGTTCAAAACCCTTAAGGTGCACGATCGGGGCTGGTGCCGGCCTTGACAACATCCGCCGCCCCCAGCCCCGCCCTTCCAAAGGTGGCGAGGACCGGCATAACCGCCATAAGTGCGGCGTGCCAGAGTCCGGTTGTCGCCTTAGCATTGCCAAGGTAGCTGCTGCTCCCGGAAAGAGTTGAGCTCACCGGGGTTAAACGGGTACATTCCTTTTGGGGGGACAGATGGTGCGCGAATTCCCAGCCCGCAGCCCCCTAACCCTGCTGATCATTTCATCTGACTGCCTCTTATTGCCAGTGAGGCATATACTCTAAACAATAGTGCGTTGTAGCTATTTTTTTTTTTTTTAACAATAAACCAAACTTTGTAGGGACTCAGCATTAGTAGCTGTTGTCTTTGCTGGCACTCAAACCTCGAGAAACCGCAGCGGGCCTTTAACTCAAATTAGAGTTGAGAAGTTGTAAGCAGGAGGAAACTAAGAAAACCGCATTTCTTGCTTGTGAACCAGGAATATCGGCTACAACTGGGGTGTTGGCGTAAGATGGTGGAAGATCTGGTCTCCGGTCAACATTAATGATCATTTGGCCAATGGTTGTATCATCCGGAGCTCGAAGGAAAGCCACCAGCGGCGACTGATGGGCCTGTCAACGCTGGGGACTCGTGGGCGAGTGTTCTGTACTGGGGGGCAACGACCCGCGCCTCCATTCCCCTATCTACAAAAACAGAGTACTTGACGACAGGCAAGCAGACAATAATGCTCTCAGCACTGAATCCCTCTAGGCGCGGCCCTCAGAAGGCCCTCGTATACCATGCTGTACTTGTAGTCCAAGGGCTGCGTACACTACAGATTATTCGTCAGAGTGACCTTTGGATGGTCATTCTTTACTTCAACATCCTTGGGACGTTCAGTGCAACAGGCAGCAGCAGACACATAGTTGTGACCAACACAGAATCAATTAAAAGACAAAAGGTCAGGTGAATGAGTGGTGTAACCAGCTCAGGCCCGCCCCACTGTACACACCAGTGACAGCTTTCACTTGCTATCCACGTGGACAAAAGGAGAGACGTGGACAAGAGGACAGACGTGGTTGTTGTATGAAAGGGAATGTACACGTCTGACTACGATGAGTAACTCACACCGGCTGGGACGTATCGTCCTAGAAGACCATACATGTCCACTTCTGACAAAGGAGGCAGAGAAGGAATAGGGCTCCAAGAGGGAACCTGTGTCAGGAGTCCAAGGGCTGGCTGGGACTAGAAACTTTTATCACGGATCAGCCCAGCTTTCGTTTAACAGCAAGACTAACAAACAACCCGTTTCACAAAAGGTTTTGTGCCTAAGCTGAAGCTACATGCGCACACAGAGCACTTTCTAAAATTACATTTCACATCCTGATTTCAAGAGCCAAAATTGGTGGAATTTTACGTTTTCATGTGCAGTCACAAATGCAAAACGCGTGCAAGCATTGTAGGCGTGGTGCATTCACAATGAGAGTGTTAGGAGTGTGAATGTACCCATTTTGGGGCAGGGCACCCCGATAAAAGTCGGTGAAACACCTACAAAGCTGTAGGTTTGTGTTTGTTTGCATATGAACTCTGAGATGGTTTGGATTGTGGTTACTACCTCTTGGTTTCTCTAGTCATAGACCATTCCAGGTCAGAGTGATGTACCCACACTGTGTGATGTACCCACACTGTGCTGTTATCTTATAGGCCCCTGTACAGCCGACAGTCAGACATTAGCTTGGCTTTTCATCCAGAGTGCGTGGTAATGGTTATCGGCTCTAGGTGTCGGTCTCCGGCCAACAGGCAGTGAAAGTTAAAGCAATGACCCTACATTCTGCTGGGATGGTTACCAGTCCTAGCTGTCTACCTGCCTCTGGGCATGGGTAACAAGACTACAACTGCAGTGTATCAGAGCGGATGCCAGGTTGCCTGGCTAAAGTCATACAGTGAAGGGCAGCTGAAGGCCAGTTTATTGTTTTTCAGTCATGGGGCCAGTGACTAACAACTTATGCTCAAACTAGCCCTCATAAGATAAACTTACTCTGTCCCTAATTTAATTTTAAATAATGTTTAAATTTTAACCACTGAACAACTGCAATGGAAATGGAATGGACATTTTCTTTGGTCATTAATTACTGTCCAAGTTGTAGTGAAAGTCTAAAACTGGAATTGCACCAGTGGGCTAGTGTTTTACTGGATAGTATGTGGCTGCATCCGTGGTGTATTCTAAATGTAACACTGATGTGAGCTGTGTTACATGAAGGTGCTGGGAGGCTGTCTGGTGAGAGGGCCTGGATGCCACAATACCTCTTTCTTGGATCAGGTCTAAAAGATTTTTGATTCCAAAATGCCTGTCTGATGATGGGTTTTCAACAAAATACCCTTTGTTTCATGAGGCATGGTTAGGTTTTAGATTCTACTGTGTATATTTGTTTCATGAGGTCTGGTTAGGTTGTAGATTCCAGAACACCCTTTAGGGATGTCTGGTAGGTTTTAGATTCTACTGTGTATATTTATTTCATGATGTCTGGTTAGGTTGTAGATTTGAGAACATCCTTTAGGGATGTCTGGTAGGTTTTAGATTCTACTGTGTATATTTGTTTCATGATGTCTGGTTAGGTTGTAGATTCCAGAACACCCTTTAGGGATGTCTGGTAGGTTTTAGATTCTGCTATGCATATTTGTTTCATGATGTCTGGTTAGATGTTGGTTTCCAGAATACCCTTTAGTGCTGTCTGGTAGGTTTCAGATTCTACCATGTATATTTGTTTCATGATGTCTGGTTAGATGTTGGATTCCAGAATACCCTTTAGTGCTGTCTGGTAGGTTTCTGATTCTACTATGTATATTTGTTCCATGATGTCTGGTTAGGTTCTAGATCCCAGAACACCCTTTAGTGTTGTCTGGTAGGTTTCAGATTCTACCATGTATATTTGTTTCATGATGTCAGGTTAGGCGTTGGATTCCAGAATGCCCTCTGGGCATGTCTGTTAGCTTTTAGCTTCTAAAATGTACCTTTGTGTAATGAGGTCTGGTTAGGCTTTGGGTTCCAGAAGCAGGCTTCTTTAATGATGTCTGGGATTTCCATTCTGGAATTCTCATTTTTGCTGGTCTCCAGCTGTATTTTGTACTCCAGAGTGTCCATTGTTGATGTCTGATGGGGGTTTGATGTTAGCTGTGACATCATTCAACAGATTACCACTTTTATACTAATGTTCTGCCTTCTAGTTTCTTCTCTAAAGAGTGCCACTTCCACTTCTAAAGGATACTGAAAACATTCATATGTTGTAAGGTTCTCACCAAAGGCAATCAATTATCAAAGTCATCCGGCCACTCCTCTGTTCTACAACTTATGCCCTGGCGCTACGCTTGGCAAGTATGCAACATGTAGCAAAGCCAAATATAAGATCAATTATTTACTGCTCAGAGAAGCCATGAAACAGACTTCAACAGCGCACGGCAAACTCTACAAAGGAACAGCAAAACCTTGTATACATGGAACACTCTGACCAGCCATGTGTCCTGCTCTACTGTGGGAAGCGCTCTCCATGGGTCTGGGCACCACACTTTCCTCCATACACATCTTCCATACAACCTGGGCATTTTCCATCGTATGTACAGTGGCAAACAATGCATTAGACAGCACAAGATGTACAACAGCTGCAGCGACCGGACAAAGCGATGCTTTGAAAGACTTACAGTCCGTAGATCTGGGGCGCGATCTCCAGCCGGTTCAGGTGCATGTACAACTCAATGTCGTGCTTCTTCAGGAGCTGGTCCTGGATGAAGTTCACTTTGGTCACTATGGCAATAGATGGCCCATGGTCCTGGGGCCTGGCAAACGGTGCTGGCGTGATGAGCCCATCTTTATCCTAGACGTAAACCATCAAAAACACAACTAGAGCAAGTTCAACAAGTTGGCGGTCGCAACTAACTAGAGCAAGCTCAAGTGAAAAAAAATATTTGAACATGGGAAATGATGAAGCCCCCTTTTGATAAATATTAATAAATTAAAACTGAGCAGGTAAGATCTATTTAATTCATCCATTAAATGACATCTAAAAGAGTAGAATTCTTTATGCGCATTTAAATTTTATTTTCAAATCGTTTTATGTAAGATGTCCTCAAGATAACTTTACAGGAGCACATTAAATACCAACAATTGAAGAAAGGTCCCACTAAAAACACAAGTGAATATATTCAACTTATATAAGTGATTGCATTGAGTTTCTGTGTTTTATGTAAATTTAGCATCTATTAAAAAAGTAATAAGTAAAGGCATTTGTGTGTTTGCTAGTAACTAAATAAGAGGGATGAGCGAGTGCGCTAGGATATGCAAATTGTGTATTTTGATAAGCGCAGAATAGTCTGTATAAAATATTTTTAACTTAATGAAAGAATGAAGTCTTTGTTTTTTTGTGAAAGGTGTGAAATGTAACAATTTTTTTTTTAAAACAGGTTTGTGTGGTTTAAAATACCGCGACAAATATTTTTAAGTGTTGTTTGTGCCTTTTCTGTTTATAGTTGACTTAAAGCTGCATAAAAGATAAGTCACCAGAAGACTGTTAGACTTCTGATTAGGTCTTTTTTTTATTCTTCTGATGATGTTTGTTATTAAAAGTTGTTATATTCATATAAATATATGAAATATTTTAAATACATAAGAAAAACAAATCTGGGAGCATGTGTGTTTTGCACTAAATTTCGCAGCATTTTGATTGGTAGAGTATTGTATTTACCTCGTAAGTCTTTTTCTTATACTTTACCCTTTCTAATGGGCTCCTCCTTCTTAAATTAACCTGGGGTAATTTCTTGTTTGTGGGTTGTCATAGTGTCATCCAATCTTCTCACTTATACCCCTATATTGTTCACCCGCTGGGCTTTGAATGCAGGTGTACCCAGCGGCGAAGACTGTAAAATCATATTATAATAATTGCCCCGTGGTTGCTATGGTTATTTTCACAAATGTCTCTAAGGTGACGGGTGGCCGCTGGCTTAGAATGGTGATGCATAAGCCAATGCCCTAACTAGGAATAAAGATAACGTTCAGGTTTCAAGTTTAACAATACTTTATTTAGGCAATTAAGTCCATCAAAGTATAAAACAGCTTTCGACTTTGATGCACTTAATTGCCTAAATAAATTATTGTTAAACTTGCACTTGATAATGTTTAGTTTCATCCAACTGAAACTTCTACTTACAGGAATAAAAGGACAATATTCCGTGTCCACAAAACATATCCAATATATTCCATCTGTGGAAGGGGATGCGAGTAAGGCAGGGTTATGTTATGAAAATGTATACAGCGCACAGCTACTTCCAGGAGTGTTCCGGCGCTAGAGTCGGACGGCATCAACTTAAGAAACTTATACAGATTGCGTGAAAAGCCAGGTTTTCCGTTTCTTTTTAAAAACGGGAAGGACCCCAAATTTTTAAACCTTTAGATCGGGCCCTCAACCCCCTTTTCGAGTAGATAGCTTTCTCAAAATGATAGTTTGCCAATAAGCGGGACAGCCATTGCTGAAAGCCAGGAGGAGTTGAATCCAGCCAGGCAGAAGCTAGGCAGAGACGTAATATAGCCATGCCGATAAACACAAGGTACTCGCCAGGCTTCCCTTGTAATTGCGTATCAACCCCAAGACCGATCAGAGATGATGTATTAGGCCAACTGATTTTGATTTTGTTTTTTGTCCAACCCCTGGGGGGAGGGGAGGGTGGGGTCAAGGGACGAAGGGGTGGGGGGAGGGTTGTAAAATCATTAAAATGTGAAGGAAAAAAAACGGGAAGGACCCGTGTTAGGCGCAGTTCCCTCGGGAGCTTGTTCCAGTTGAGCGGCCCTAAATAGGAGAATGATCTGCCGCCTGTTCTAAGCCGGCAGATACAAGGGACATTAGCCAGGTGTGCCGAAGAGGGGTGCAGGCAGGGATGCAGTCATGGATCCCCTGTCTCAGATAGCCGGCTCATGGACCATACAGGGCTTTATGCATTAAAACCACGGCCTTAAATCGTATCCTCTTTCTCATTGGAAGCCAGTGAAGAGCGGTCATGTGCGATCTAGGGGGGAGATTGAGTAGGAGGAATGTGTAGGGGAATAGGAAAGTAGGCCCCTGTGTATAGAGAGAGGGTCCCATACCGATGACCGTGTACTGATGTAAACATTCACTGGTCTGTCTGCCTTGGGCTACCAAATGAGGTCTGGTAACCACAGCTCTATCATTGTGCACCCAGCGTTTATCAGTGACTCTGAGGGACTGGTCTGCTTTGGCTCGCAACTGTGCTGCTTAGTAATATAATCGGATCTCTGAAAGTGCTGGTCCTCCAGCCGCTTCGGGGAGTCGAAGCAATTCATGAGTCAGTCCTGCTTTGTGTCTTTGCCGTATAAAACATGGCACTTTTGATTTAAGCTCTTAAGAATTCTCTGTGTAACTAGATCACTACTGCTTGGAATAAGTGTAACATTTGCAGTAATAAATACATTTTAAATGTGTTGCGTTTATCCTCCTTCACCAAGAGAGAAAAAAAATGCAAATCTCCCTTTAAAGCTGTTAGGACTGTGTAGTTGGCCCCGTAGACATCAATGGGTTAGGTGTGATGCGAATTCACAAGTATTTGATAGAGTTACCTGCCCACTTAAAAGGGGCGTGAGCCGCTAAAACAGAACTTCAGCTGGTGGGAGGGTAAGTTTGAGGATCTCTGATTCTGTAGTATTTATTTCAACACAGGCCACCTCTTCAAATTCTTGCAGCCAAAATTGCAGTTGCAGTAATGATGTAGTCGGGGATGCCAAGGACAGAAGAATATCGTCTGCAAAGAGTGTAGTTTTATGTTATACCCAACTAACGACCTGCCCTCAATCTGCTCAGCCACTGTTCTCAATTGCCAGCAGCTCCACACTGAGCAGAAAGAGCAAATGGCAGAGTGGACAACCGTGAAAGAGGCCACGCTGCAGGAATACTGGATGGGAGTATCGCCCATTAACTTTTACTCTCCAGGTGGGCAACTGGTAACCTGGCGTAACCATTTTATTGTAGTTCGGGTCAAAGCCAAATCCTTGTAAGGTCTAGACCAGGAAATGGTCAAAAGTCTTTTCAGCGTCAAGCAAGGTCAACAAAGCTGGAATGACTTTCTTCTTGGCTTTTTCGATTAGGTGGATTATTCACCTTACATAATCATGCGTTCGAAAGCACAATATAAATCCAGACTGATCTGAGCGAATTAACAGTGGGGGTAGTGGCTCCGGCCTGGCGGTCAAGATTTTCATATACAATTTGGTGCCCTGGTTCAAAATTACTATCAGCCTGTATGATTAAAATAATCTAAATGTGGGCCTCCAACATTGTCTGGGTAACAGCCCCCCTTGCCTGACTGAGTTACAAAGATTGGTTAAATGAGGTGTGAGACTGCTGGCGAAATCTTTCTAAATATGACATGTGAAGCAGTCTGGGCCTGGAGCTATATGGAGTTTGAGTGAGTTGATGGCGGCCTTCACCTCCTCCTCTGCGAAGGGGGTTTCTAGATCTTCTGCTGATCATCTGTCAATCGCGTGAGATTGGCTGAGTGCAAACAGTAACTGTTTCCTCGTGCGGGATTCTTTAGCTTATATATCAGTATAAAAGTCTCTACAGGCCTCTAGCTTATCTGCCTCTGTTGCAGCTATTTGCTTCAAAGAGAATAGCCTTTAACTCGTCCCTAAGGGCCACCACCCTAGGCTGGAGGCTTCTCTTGGGATTTTGTGATCTTTCTCTGCCATTGCGAACTTTTCTTTCAACAGCTTCTTTGCACGTCTTAGTTTCTTACTGCTTCCTAGGGCACCTGTGCTTCTACCGCTTGTAATTGCCTTGAAGGCATCTCAGAGACATGCAGGGCTACTGTCACTAGGTACGCTATCTTGGAAGAAGTCAGTAATGTATTCCTTTAGTTCTGACTTTATTACTGAATCCGGAAGGACAGCCAGGTGGACTATCCGGCGTCCCCTCGGGGCACTGATTAGATCCAACGCCACTGATCACTCTCGTGGGCTTGGTCCGAAACTATTATCGGGCGGCATCTAGTATCAAGGGCCGCGAGCATAAAGCATTATTAACTGAGGAGGAAGTAGTCCATTCTAGAATGTCATAAGCTTATGTGAAAAAAGGTGCAGTCCACCCGTTCTATATGTTTTTCTAGCCGCAGCCCATATCTTTTAAAGAGTGTATGCCTCCTGGCCTACAGTGTGCTTGTAACTATGATATATCTGACTCCCATGTCCGATGTGGGGGAAATGGGCGTGAAGCAGAGCCTAGCATGAAAAACAAAGCCACCTTATTACATTTAGTTCTGGCCAAGGACCGGAAGACTAAGGGCACGATTTGTGCCATTGCTATGCTCGTCCTCTTGGTTTATGGAGGTGCGGGCAGAAATGTGTCACTTTTTTGCACGCAGCTGTCTGCACTGTACATCTCACTGTGGAAAGTGATATTTGTCCACAGAGGGTTGACCAAGCCAGGGGAGGAGAAATTCTTCGGTGGCTCCAAGACAGGCGGGCCTTCAGGTCTGTGTTGTCTCATCAGGTATGTATGTATGTATGTATGTATGCATGCATGCATGTATGCATGCATGTATGTATGTATGCATGTATGTATGTATGCATGCATGTATGTATGCATGCATGTATGTATGTATGCATGCATGTATGTATGTATGCATGCATGTAAGTATGTATGCATGTATGTATGCATGCATGTATGCATGCATGCATGCCTCCCACATGTTCAGTGGGCTTCTATTCCCAGCCATAATGATATTCATCTCTCCCAGTGAGTCTCGGTTTGCGCAGGTAAAATGCCGTCTCCAAGTATTCTTTGATTCTGAGAGATTTTAGTTCTAGGCCAAGCACATCGCTCTAGACTCAGTCTGTCATAGTCAAGCGGGTCTCCTGAGGCCTACGGTTCATGGAGCTCACACTTGCAGACTGCATATTGCTCAGCTCTGGTCTCCACTGTAGAGTAAGAGCCGCCGCCGCCGCGCTCCCCCTGTCCTGCATCAGTAGGTATTCCCATTGGCTTAGTTTCCTTCGGTGCTCCCCTCACTAGGCCACAGCGCGGTCTCCGCCGAGCTATTCATTCAGGCCCCCGCCAGCTGCGACACCTCCATGGCCACACCTCGACATCAGTTCCCCGCGTCGGTCTCACCCCCTCAGCTGTTGTCAGCTCTAGGATAGCTCCCTCCGAGGGCCAGCCGCGGATGCCACGATTCACTTCTTCAAACTATCACTCAAACAGTAGTTTCCAACAATTTCTACATTGGATCGCCTCTCCAAGGCTCAATATGAAGTGGATTTGAAGGGGCACTCACAGAACCCAAGAAGAACCCATCTAGGTGGCCATCTCACCCTACCAAAACCCTCAAATAGATGGTGAATACCTGCTCCCTGCGTCCCCTATTTTATGTGTTAAAAAAAAGTATTACTTATTTATTTTATTGGGGAGTTTTATTCATTAGACCGCAGAGGATGTCAACCTCTTAATGCACATGGCAAGTGGCCATTTGGAATGGTACATATAGTGAAGCGAGGCACAGGCGGCAGACACATTTTAGTATAGGAGCCTAGTTGTCAATGCATTGGGCATGAGCTACAGCACAGAAGTATTACTGCAACGGCAGCGAGCTTGGAACCATTGCGTACAAACACTGTGCTTTCTTCTCTGTAATACTGTTGTAAAGGTGTCCACCGGATATGAAAAGCAATAATGTAGTAAATGCAATAAATGGCTGTGCAAATTGTACAGGTACAGCTGTTCTTTCTTGGACCTCAGGCCAAGGTGATTCCAGCAGTGGGCAGATAATGAAGACCTTCAGGGCAAGCTGGCTCTTTTAAGAAAGACGTTAAACTAGAAAAACATTCCAGCAGGGTTGGTGGAAGACTAGCCCTATTTTCCGAGCCCAATCTATCCTATCTATCTACCTAATTCTATCCATCGAACGCCATCTAATTCTAATCAATGTGTTTTTGCATAGCTTGAAGTTTAGATACTGGCTGCCGAGTCAAGTTTCAACAGATATAGGAGGAACAGACAAAAAGTTTGGGGTGTAGGGGAATTAAGTCAAGTCCTTCTGGTCAGCCAAATGTGTATCTGGTCGAGTGAGTCGGAAACTGTATCAGAATCTCAGATGCGTTAGTTTTCAGACAGAGTTAGTTTTTGGGTCTCTGGTCCTTTTTGCCTAGCAGGCTGGAAGAGAAATGTTATGGACTTCAGGATTGTCTTCATTAGATCCATGATGATTTGGTTTCATCCACATATATTTGAAATCTCAGAGAATGAGCTGCAATGAGACCTTCCAGAGAGACCACATAGCTACTGAGAAGTAGTGGAGCAAGGGAAAACCCCATGACGAACCAACAGACCCATGAACTATACTCGGATATAAAATGACTGAGGTGGATTCACTAATGTCCACCTGTGGAAAATGAAGGAATCCACTGGAGATCTCAGCCCGATCCAAGTCTGCAATATGCAGCCCATGGTCCCAGAAGTTAAAGTCCAGAGGTAGATCCAAACAGATCACAGCAAGCCTCTGTCTCGGCTTTCAAGGAGTTGCTCTACTACGCCTGTACTTAGTTTGAGCATAAAACCGGATTTAAAACCTGAATAGAAGAGGTCCCATTCAAGGTATTCTTGCAGTCACTTTTGAATGAAGCTCTACTATTTTGGCCGAGAGAGGTATGGTGGGGATGGGTGTGTACTGAGCTGGAATGCTAGGATCCAGGCTGAGCTCTTTCACAGGAGAGACAAAAAGTCTAGTCTAAAGGGTCAGTGTAGGTCACTCACTGCAAGGAGGCATTCATTACCTGTAAAATAGCCTCAAATATTTCTGACCATATGCGGTGGTAGAACACTGATGGTGAGCCCGCTGAATGAAGTGTAGTAACTTGCATAATACCCATCAAGGTGGGACACAAGATCAAATTGTTTAAATTCCTAAATGGGGAAATGTTTTTGGTGGACGCCTTGGTCTCACTTATAGGTGATTCGTTTTCTATCTTGAGTTTGAGCTCTATGATGTTTTGGTAGAAGTCACTAATGTAGTTTAATAAATCTAGAGTAAGTTTGACTGAAGGGGGTTGACAGGAGGAGAAGTGAGTCCCAGGCCCTGCTTTCCCGTGCTGCTGCACTGCTCTGCTTCCTCCCAGTTTCTCGGATAGCTTTCTCCGACTTTTGCCTCGTTTTTACTGCTTCTCCTTCCTTTCACTCTGTTTTTCTGAGTGCTTTCTCCTGCTTTTGCCTCGTTTTTACTGCTTCTCCTTCCTTTCCCCCTGTTTTTCTGAGTGTTTTCTCCTGCTTTTGCCTTGTTTTTTACTGCTTCCCCCCCCCCATTTTTCTGAGTGTTTTATACTGCTTTTGTATTGTTTTTTACTGCTTTGTCCTCTCCCCCATTTTTCTGAGTGCTTTCTCCTGCTTTTGTCTCGTTTTTTACTGCTTTTCCCCCCCCATTTTTCTGAGTGCTTTCTCCTGCTTTTGTC
Organism: Calotriton arnoldi; assembly: GCA_963921515.1. Classification (NCBI taxonomy): domain Eukaryota; kingdom Metazoa; phylum Chordata; class Amphibia; order Caudata; family Salamandridae; genus Calotriton; species Calotriton arnoldi. The sequence continues at coordinate 2,715,392 of CAWUFW010000609.1, read as the reverse complement.
TAGTTTTTACTGCTTTTTCCTCCCCCCTTTTTCTGAGTGCTTTCTCCTGCTTTTGTCTAGTTTTTTACTGCTTTTTCCTCCCCCCCAATATTTTTCAGAGTGCTTTCTCCTGCTTTTGTCTCGTTTTTCACTGCTTCTCCTTGTTTTTTCCTCATTTCAGAGGGACCCAAGACATGGTTGTTTGAATGAACCGAGCCTAGCGAAGCAGCTAGCAACTCCAGCGCCTTGAGACTCTCACGGGTAATTTGCCACATTTTATAAATCCTGATTGATTGAGTCCTTTGTATAGTGAGTATCTTAAATAATTATTGAGTAGAGCTCTGGGCTTCTGTAATATACACTTTGAAGAAGGCACACTTGGCAGAGAAAATAATTTTTTTTTAAACTGCAATGATGAGCTCTACATTTTTGTTCTTACTCTGCGGAGGGGGTCTTCTGCCATTTGCGCTCTCGTTGACTGGTGAAGTTCGAGGGGACCCAGTAGCCGGAATCGACCCAGAGCTTGTACACATTACCGGTGTAAGGAAATCCTCTTATTGGCTTGCTCTCGGACTGCAGACTACTCATTTTTGCAATAAATACTTTTCAGACTTCATTTTATTTTGAGGAGGAGTTTCCTTCAACGCCTGAAGTGCATGCTGGGCCAAAGCTGGGTTTCATCCACTGAATGCAATTTCTGCACAAAGCTATTTCCTCGTTTTTCCTCTGCTCCCTACAACAAGTTTAAATTCTTAAGTGTTTGTTCTAAAGCCTCACCTTTACTTCAGTAGAACTAGCCCTTGTAAACTTACAGTTTACACCATAGCCCCCTCTTTTTCTGTATTTACGTCCATGCAGTTTTACCCACATCTGTCTTACCTCCCACTCCATGAAATAGTTCATACTCCGCAGTAAATCTATCAAATTACTCAAGTCCCTTGTTTATTACATTATATCCACTACATCATTTAAGTATTTCTCATATCTTCCTTCTTTTTCCCCCTGCTCCCTTTGAGGTATTCACGTCTCCTTCCTTCATATCTCCCCTCTCACTCCTTCCCTGCATCCTTAGCCATAAAGCATGTGTCTGCCCCATCTCTGCTCGTGCTCCTTTACTAATGCTTTACCCCCAGAGTGTTCAATCACCCACCCATCTCTCCTCACCATTCTCGTGTGATCTCTGGTGCCCACCTTGAATGTTCCCATTCCACCTGTGCTGCATAGAGTGCGAACCAGCCATATCACGGTTAAATAACCTTCAAGGATTCAAAGGTTTCCTGGTAGGTTACATCTCCATCTTTACAGGGCATGTCTACTCAGTGAGCCATCTTAATAGCATTGTATTTTGTGGCCTGCAGCTACTCAAGGATGTCTGCAACAAACGAAGATATCTTCCAATATAAACCTCTGGCCGGGTGATTACAGTAATGCGCTGCAGTAGGCACATTAACTCTCTGAGCTATTTTAAGGTGAATCACACCTATGACCACAGATTGGAGACAGATCTCTGCAGCAAGTGCGTTTCCCAGCAGTCCTGTCTTACCAGGAGTATACTCTGACACCGGCTAGATACACAGATGTCTACAGCAAGTACCTTAACCCTGCTTAAGCTATCCTAAAATGCTATTTGTCCCCCAAAAGTAAAAAAAAACTGCTTTACTACTGCATTTTTCATGTCTGTTTTTTTTTGGTCACAGTCTATAACAATACTGTACATGTACCGTTACACTGTAGGCTGACTTTCATCCAACTTTGCTGGCTCTTCCTGAGTGCACCACAATTCCGTCCCCGCCTACCTGCGCCTAATTTGAGGATTGCCCAGGTATCTTTTTAGTTCTGAGATTTGATGTCACAGCTGTCAAACTGACCTATTACTAACAATACAGAGTGGGATTTGGGTCCGCCCCTTTTGGCCATTGGCTCTCTTTAACAAGCTTCTTTCAGCCATTTATACTGTGTCAATCACATCCTGTACAGGCCCAGTGCAATAGACATCTCTTACCTGTGCAATTGGCTGTTTGGATGCATCATTCCACCTCCATTCGAGTGCTTGTATTAAACTGCATATGTGTGACTACTTTACAACTAGTCCCTCTCTCTCCCTGCTCCTGCTGACTGTCTCCTGTGTCCCCCAATCGAATGTGCTAGCGCTGGCTGTGTTGGCGCATTAAACCCAGACCTGTTGGCTTTGCCAAAGCTTGCTTCCATTTTCTGCAGTGATCTGTATCCCTCGGACAGACCTAGACTGATGTGCCACAGGGACCTAGTCAATGCAAGATCTGATCTGTTATTTTTTCTCATATTTCTGTACCCCAAGCTCCCCACTAAGAGCGAGGTACCACTGCCAGGCCCCACACACCTTATGGAGATCGTGCTCCAGCGAAGAAAACCAGGGCTCGGCCGTCTGCATCAGTTTGGAAAACACAGCACTGCGAAAGGAAAAGATAAATTAAGGAAAGACCAAGGAATGTGAACGTAAGCATGACAAATCGAAAGATACACCTATGCTGTTATACACAAGTACAAGGGCTTTCGGGACTACCCAGGACTATCGGTCTGTTGTACTAGGCACCAGAATGAATAGAGAAATAGGGCAGAAAGGACATCTGGCAGCAAGAAACAATGAGGTCATGTGAATGAAGCACATCTAGGCTTGAGGTGGTGAAGTATCGACCAGGAGCCACCACGAAGGCGGATCCGGCCTACCCTTCTAATGTACCATGCCCGCAGTGGGACAAGCAAGGACCTTAAGGGCCCTGAGAAACATACTGCACCCAACTAGTCTGAAGCCATGTAAACAGGCCGAGTAAATAATTCTATTCAGATTAACTGGATACAAATCTACCCAGGATGAAGGCCATGATAATTTGGTAACGGAGGAGCCATTGTTGCTACACTCTGAGTTTAGGAGGGGCTAAAATTATACATGCATGGTTTATAAGTACGCATGTACGGTATAGAGACTAATCCCACACAAGGTGGCCAGCCATGGTGGCCTAACACTACACCATTAAGAGTAGGGGGGACAAAAACCATACGTACAGAACCTCACCAAACCTCGCAGGAGTTGTTCACATCTTTCACAATTTGTCTTCTGTACTTATGGTTTATAAGAGTGCATGTATGGTATAGAAACCAATCCCACGCAAGATGACTAGCCATGGTGGCTTAACACTACACACTAACAGTTTAGGAGGGACTAAAACCAAACATACAGAACCTCACGTAACCTCACAGGAGCGGTTCACCTCTTTTACCGTTTGTCTTCTGTAACTATGGTTTAGAAGTATGCACGTAGGTTATAGAAACACATCCCACACATGGTGACCAGCCATGGTGGCCCAACACATCACACTAAGAGTAGGGAGGACTAATACCATACATACAGAACCTCACATAACCGCACAGGAGCGGTTCACCTCTTTTACCGTTTGTCTTCTGTAACTATGGTTTATAAGTATGCACGTAGGTTATAGAAACACGTCCCACACATGGTGACCAGTCATGGTGGCCCAACACATCACACTAAGAGTAGGGAGGACTAATACCATACATACAGAACCTTGCATAACCGCACAGGAGCGGTTCACCTCTTTTACTGTTTGTCTTCTGTACCTATGGTTTATAAGTATGCACGTAGGTTATAGAAACACGTCCCACACATGGTGACCAGCCATGGTGGCCCAACACATCACACTAAGAGTAGGGAGGACTAATACCATACATGCAGAACCTTGTGTAACCTCACAGGAGCAGTTCACCTCTTTTACTGTTTGTCTTTCGTACTTATGGTTTAAAAGTATGCATGTAGATTATGGAAACGCATCCCACACTCGGTGATCACAAGACTCGGGTCACCGAAACACCAGGTTGGAGGTGCCGGTGTCTGGTTGTCCGAAGTGATGGGTTGATATTTGTAGCCTTGGTTCCCTTCAGCTGGACCAGTGGGGCTAAAGTACCAGAATGGGGGGCTGGTGTCCTGGTAGCATGGAGACTTGGGGTCACGCCTTGATTCCCTTCAGCTGGACCAGTGGGGCTTCAGTAACAGATCAGGGGGGCCTGGTGTCCCGGTGACATGGAGACTTGGGGTCACGCCTTGATTCCCTTCAGCTGGACCAGTGGGGCTTCAGTAACAGATCAGGGGGGCCTGGTGTCCGGTGACATGGAGACTTGGGGTCACGCCTTGATTCCCTTCAGCTGGACCAGTGGGGCTTCAGTAACAGATCAGGGGGGCCTGGTGTCCCGGTGACATGGAGACTTGGGGTCACGCCTTGATTCCCTTCAGCTGGACCAGTGGGGCTTCAGTAACAGATCAGGGGGGCCTGGTGTCCCGGTGACATGGAGACTTGGGGTCACGCCTTGATTCCCTTCAGCTGGACCAGTGGGGCTTCAGTAACAGATCAGGGGGGCCTGGTGTCCCAGAGACTTGGGGTCACGCCTTGATTCCCTTCAGCTGGACCAGTGGGGCTTCAGTATCAGATCAGGGGGGCCTGGTGTCCCGGTGACATGGAGACTTGGGGTCACGCCTTGATTCCCTTCAGCTGGACCAGTGGGGCTTCAGTAACAGATCAGGGGGGCCTGGTGTCCCAGAGACTTTGGGTTACCTCTCGAGTCCCTTCAGCTGGAGCAGTGGGGCTGCAGTAACAGATCGGGGGCGGTTGTCCCAGGGACATGGAGACTTGGGGTCACGCCTTGATTCCCTTCAGCTGGACCAGTGGGGCTTCAGTATCAGATCAGGGGGGCCTGGTGTCCCGGTGACATGGAGACTTGGGGTCACGCCTTGATTCCCTTCAGCTGGACCAGTGGGGCTTCAGTAACAGATCAGGGGGGCCTGGTGTCCCGGTGACATGGAGACTTGGGGTCACGCCTTGATTCCCTTCAGCTGGACCAGTGGGGCTTCAGTAACAGATCAGGGGGGCCTGGTGTCCCAGAGACTTTGGGTTACCCCTCGAGTCCCTTCAGCTGGACCAGTGGGGCTGCAGTACCAGATCGGGGGCGGGTGTCCCAGGGACATGGAGACTTGGGGTCACCCTGATTCCCAGACGTCATTAAAGTGAACACAATTAGAGGGAACTTACTAAGCGTCGTTCTCCAGATACTCCGGGTCCAGAAGCGCTTTCATCTCTTCACTGTAAAGGGAGAAGTTTAGTTTTAATCACAAGGCAAACAACCATTCCCAAAAAGTACAAAAAGTATCACTGGAGAAAAAAAAGTTGGTCAGTCCTGAGCATGTTGTGTCCAAGAACTTCTTGTCAACTTTCGCACAAACACACAGGGCGTGATGGACCGGCCCGTTGTTTGTGTAATTAACAGAGTGGCTTCCATGCCCTTCCCTTGTGCAAAGATCAAAAACAAATTAGCTACCTTGTCTGCAGTTCAATGAAGTAACCGTCTAATTATGCAAAGTAACAAATTACCGCACGTCACCGGATATTCTCGCGCACCGGCGGCGGAGGAATTAATTACGGAACCATCTATCATTGTTTGTCCAAAAACAGAAAATATGGCGCGGGTTCAAATGTACAAACGCACAACATTCATTTATTTTGTTTTAATAGCTTATATTTCTATTGCTTCGGCAAGAGTAATTAATCAGTGATGACGTCTCCTGTCTCTAATTCTGGGCGGTGGGCGCTCGGCTCGAGCCTGTGTGGGGGAGGCGCAGCGCCAAGTTAGGTTGAGAGAACTGGACATACTAACTCGCTACCTACTAGAAGAGTGAGTGAAAACATCCCAAGGAGAAGACACGGAGTCCATAAACATAATTAATCTTAGTTTGTGTATCATAGCAGGGGGTGCCTCTGTACTTACTACAAGTCCAGAATATCACAGCATTTGTAACCAGAGGATGCAGAGGTCACCGCCTTAGCTACAAGTTTAACAATATTCCATGTCTGTACAGCACACTTCAATAATAAGCCTTAATGCTGGACAACTCCCCGGCCAGGTGTTATTGGCTTTAGGAGAGAGAGAGAGGTAAGGCCAAAGGGCCCTTACTAGTGTTTACAAGTATGAGCGGAAGGTTACAAAGAGGAGCCAGTGACAACATAACTTTACTAGTCTGGCCTGGGGAGAAACTGAAGTGTCAGCGGAGTCTGCCGGCCAGAATCTATGGGTCTGTGAGCACTCACTGTGTACTTATACATAATCACTTGGCCCTACAGAGAAGCCTTTTTCATCTGTAGCGCACCAAAGCATAGCAGTTTTAGTCTTTCTTCAGCATTCATGCAGTGAGGCGTGTTCTCACTGTCGCCTATGAAAGGCCATGACTCTGCAGACGTGAGTGTGTATAACACAGCTGGCGCAATGGGGTTCGAGATTTGAAAAGTAGTGCCAGAGGACTGCCCAATGTTCTGCTCCCACTCTTCTCTTTGAATGAATGATTGAATGAATCCAACACAGCACATCTCAATGTAGTAAAAAACCTTTAGCTTGGTTTGTTCAAGTGTTTGGATTCTAGACTGCAGACTTGTGCATTCACTAACTGGTCTCCCTAGGGCTCAAGTCCTAAAAAAAAGAAGTGGGGGGACTCACCAAGTTAGGCAGAATGGGTGACACATCACCGCCTGTGGCATCACAGGAAGTGACATCACAACCAATGGCCTCACAGGAAGCCACATCAGATCTTAAGACCTCACATATGTTTAGCAGGTCTATCATGAGTACATTTAAAAAAAAAAAAACTTTATTGAAAAACATAAGCTTTATACATCGTATGGTGAAGAGAGGGTTGACAGTCATTGAACATATACATAGCTTTAATTCATCCTACGGCAGATTCAGTGTTTCTCAGCATTTCACGAGTGGCGCTTTTACAGCCCAATAATTTGCAGCAAGCACACATTTCCCCCTCAGAACCCCACCCCCGGTGTCTCTCCCTCAGCATCCATCTGCCCTTACCCCCTATACTCGCTCCATGCCCCCACACTTTCTCCCACTTTGTAGGACAGCCTCTTGCTTTATATATCACTTGTTCCACCCTCTGGCACCAATCCCGGTCCGCTTCCCACTCCGCTATCTCCAGAGGGGCCGCAGCACCCCACGCTCTTGCTGTATTGCACTTGGCAACACCGCTGCCAACTTCAGCCAGGTCTCTGTGCTCTTTGGCCAACTCTCTTCTCCCTTAATCTCCAGGAGCAAACACTTAGCGTCAAGCGGGACCTCCAGTGCCGTAGCCCGGGCCATTTGTGCCATCACTCTGGCCCAACAGCTCTGTATAAGTGGGCACACCCAGAGGACGTGGGAAAACGTACCCTCGCTCCCACAACCCCTCCTGCATAGTGGAGACTCTGCCCTGCTAATTTTGTGAAGTATTGTAATTGCATTTATATAGCGCTTACTACCCCTGACGAGGCGTCGAAGCGCTTTTTCGGCGAGTAGCACGCTACTCCGGGACCCATAGAGGATTAGTGTTGAATTAGTATAGTGAAACATGCAAGTACATTTTAAGTGGTGGATAGGTTAGTCAGTTATTTGGATTTGGAATGATAGCAGAAGGATAGAGGAGGAAAAAAGGTTTGTATTTATATAGCGCTTGTTACCCCTGATGGGGTGTTGAAGCACGCTACTCCGGAAGCCCATAAAGGATTAGTGGTGAATTAATATGGTGAAATATGAAAGTAATTTCAGTGGTGGATATTAGTCAGTTATTTGGAGTGAGAAGGATAGCGGAGGGATAAAAAGTGAAGAAAGGTTTGCATTCATATAGCACTTGTTACCCCTGATGGGTGTTGAAGCGCTTTTCTGGCGAGTAGCACGCCACTCTGGAACCCATTAGGATTAGTGTTGAAAATTAGTATAGTAAAATATGAAGTAATTTGAGTAGTGGATATGTTATTCAGTTATTTGGGTAGAGAAGGGTAGGTGGCGGGATAGAAGAGGGATCCTTCTCCCACCTCGCCGCCAAGACCTGGAACACCCTCCCCACCAACCTCCGACAGACCCAAGACCTACTGGCCTTCAGAAGACTCCTCAAGACCTGGCTCTTCGATCAGTAGCAGCACCACCCCCTCTTCCCCCAGCGCCTTGAGACCCTCGCGGGTATGTAGTGCGCTTTATAAGTGACATGATTGATTGATTGATTGAAAGAGGTTTGCATTTATATAGCGCTTGCTACCCCTGATGGGGTTTTGAAGCGCAAGTAGCACGCTACTCTGCAACCCATAAGTATTAGTGTTGAATTAGTATGGTGAAACATGAAAGTAATTTTATTGGTGGATATGTTAGTCAGTTATTTGGATTGAGAAGGGTTGGGGAGGGTAGAAAAGGGAAAAGGTTTGCATTTATATAGCGCTTGTAACCCTGATGGGGTGTTGAGACGCTTTATTGGCGAGTAGCACGCTACTCTGGTACACATAAAGGATTAGTGGTGAATTAGTATAGTTGAATATGGAATTTGAGAATTGAACATGTTAGTCTGTTAATTTTGATTGAAAAGGATAGTGGAGGGATAAAAGAGTGAATGATTTTTTATTTTTTTTATTTTTTTTAGGTCTTAGCAGTAGGAGGAGGCTTTTGGATGAGTAAAAGGGAGTTTTGGAGGGGAGGAGTCTGAGGGAAGAGTTTAGAAAGGTTTGATTTAGGGGATCGGTATAGTAAAGAGGTGTCAGATGATGCAAGGAGGGTAGAGTAGGAGAGAGTCTAGAAAGGGTTATTTTGGGGATCATAGTAGTGGTATGGGGTTTGGGATAAATGAGAGTGTGGATGTAGAGGATATATTGATAAATGTATAGGATGAGAGATAGGGTAGTGCATTGGAAAGAGTAGTAGAGAAGTTTGAGTTGAGTCAGAAGGTTGGGCTAGAAGATATATTGAGAGAAATATAGGCTGAGAAATAGGGTAGTGCCTTGGAAATGCTAAATTAGAAGAAAGTGATAAATATATAGATCCATAAGTACATTGAAAGTATATAGATACATAAAGGAGGTAAGTATATGTAGATTAAAGATATTGATAGAGGCACAGGATGAGAAATAGGGTAGTGCATTGGATATGCTTTTTCAGGAGAAAAGTAACAGAGACACAGATCCAAGTACATGGAAGGTACATAGATGCACAATGGAAGTAAGTACATGTAGACCAAGGATGATTTTTTTTTTCTTCCCTCTCAACAACATAATTATTCTACATGTTTATACAAAGCAATACACAAAGATAGGTACATGTCTGTAGTGAAAACAAATGCTTATATACAGAGGGATATGCTGTAAATTTCTGTTTGCGTATGGTGCTTATGTGGGGAAGAGCCAATTCTTGAGTAGTTTTCTGAAGATAAGGTGGTTGTCGGTGGATCTTATGTTGGGGGGTAAAGAGTTCCATAGTTTGGCTGCTGAACAGAGAAGGATGTGCCACCCATGGTTTTTTTCTTGTATCTTGGGATCTTGAGGCGAGATGCTCCTTTAGAGCGGAGGTTCCTCTGTTGAATGTGTTTGGTGATTTTATTCCTGATGAAGAGCGGTCCCATTCCATGTATAGCTTTGTGGGTGATACAAAGCAGCTTGAACGTGGATCTTCTGGCAACCGGTAACCAATGCAGGGCTTTCAAGGCAGGGGAGATGTGGTCTCGCGGTTTGATATGCAAGAGTAGTCTGGCAGCCGAGTTCTGAATCCGTTGTAGTCTTTTCATGGTTTTTTAAGGTGATCCGTGGTAGAGGCTATTGGCATAATCAAGTTTGGACAGAACAAGGGAGATGGTAGCTTGGACCTTGTGCGGAAATCCCAAATGAGGGAAAATTCGTCGCAGCGTTTTTATAGTGACATAGCTTGATCTTGCTAGTTTGTCCACTTGGGCATTCATCGGCAGCTTGGAGTCCATGGTCATTCCGAGGTTTCTTACTTCCTTCGATACTTTAGGTGGTGATCCCAGTTCATTAGGCCATGCGGCAAGCGGGTTGTAATGTTTCCAATCGCCACACGTGAGTATTTCCGTTTTGAAGTATTCAATTTGAGATGGCTCCAAGTCATCCACTGATCCACGGCTCTGAGACAGCTGAAAATTGGTGATTTTCCAATGTCTTTGGGGCATTCCAGTTGAAGGAGTATTTGCGTGTCATCTGCATAGTTATAGCACGTAAGGTGAAATTGATTGATCAGTACTGGTAATGACTTCATGTAAATGTTGAAAAGCATGGGCGAGATGATAGAGCCTTGAGGGACCCCTGCTTTTGTGGAGTACGGTTTGGACGAGAAAGGTGGGGTATGGATGACATTAGTTCTGTTTCGAAGGTAGGACGCGATCCAGTCTAGAGCAGTTCCCTCTATGCCGGCTTCATAGAGTCTTTGTTTCAGAGTGTCATGGTCAACCGTGTCAAAGGCAGCCAAGAGGTCCATGAGGAGTAGCGCAGCAACTCCGTTGCGGTCAACTGTATTTTTCAGGTCATCCCAGATGGCAAGGAGGGCAGATTCAGTGCCTCTTCCCGGACGGAATCCTGTTTGGGAGTCTGAGAGTACGTCATTCTCTTCAATGAATTGTGACATCTGGGCGAACGCTGCTCTTTCTATCAGTTTGCCCAGGAAAGGTCCATTTGTAATGGGTCTGTAGTTGTCAGGGTTCAGCGGGTCCGAGTTTGTTTTCTTCAGTAAAGGGCGTATGTGTTATTTTTTGAGTTCTTCTGGAAATATTCCGGTAGTTAAGGAATCGTTGATGATTCTTCTTACTGGAGTGGCAGCAGAGGTTGTTAAAAGAATTGTCTTGAAAGTTTGTGGTGGACAGGGGTCAGAAGGGCTGCCGGCAGGCTTGCTTGCTTTGACCAGGTCCATAAATTCATCGTGTGAGATGTGTTGGAAGGAACGGAGGGGCTTGGTTAGAGTATTCTTGGATTGTTGTTTTGTACAAGGGTTAGTGCTGGTGCTTTGTTTCTGTTTTAAGTACGAGTCCAACGTGTCTGCTTTGTCCGTGTAATGATTTGCCAGTTTGTCTGTGAAATCTTGAGTAACATGATGAGTTCCTTCTAGGCAATTTGGTTTGCGAAATTCATTGAGTATTTTATAGAATTCTTTATTTGCACAATTAGCGTTTTGAATTCTGTCTGAATAGTACCTTTTCTTAGCTTTTTTGATAGCCGACTTGTATAATGTTAATTTTTTGTAGGTGAAGTTTGTCTTGTTTGGCGTTTGTTTTGAGCCAGGTACGTTGCAGCTTTCTAATTTGTTGTTTTATGTCTTTTATTTCTATGTTTCTCCAAGGTGTTTTTTTTCTTTTGTTCTGTTGTGTGGTTTTCAGTGGTATCAGGATGTCAAAAGCTTCTTGTAGCCACTCATATAGTTTTTGAACAGAATTTATTGTTTCCAGATTTGTACTTGATGTCAGTTGTGTTTCTAAATGTTCCAAATTGAGTTTGTTCCACGGCCGATAGGTGGATGGATGTAAGGTAGTTTTAGGTGAGTCGCTTAGTGTTGTTTTATGTTGGAAAGCAAGCAAGTGGTGGTCTGACCATGTGACTGGAGTTATAGTTTGAAAGGTAACTAGTTCAGTATTAGCAAAAATGACATCTAGGATATGTCCAGCGGTGTGTGTCGGTTTGTGGACAATCTGATGGAGGTTCAGTGCGTCTAGGCCAGTGATTATTGTTTTTGGATGGGTCATATTGGGTTTGTCAAACCAAATGTTGAGGTCACCCAGAACGCATAGGTTGGAGGGTATTGTTATCAGGTTTGAAACTGTGTCTAGAAGTGCGTCTGGGAATGTCGCCTTGCTAGGTGGAGGTCTGTAAAGGAGCAGGAAGTTACAGGAGGAAGACGGTGTAGGATTGCATCTTGTTAGAAGAGCCTCACAATTCTTTATGGAGATGTTGTCAATTTTAGTGATATGTATTGTTTGACTGAATACAACAGCTAGACCACCTCCTTTTTTGGCTATACGATTTTGGGTGATTGTTTGATAGCCTAGAGGAATGGCTTCATGCAGGACTGGGGCCATATCCTCTCCCAACCATAATTCGGTTATGAATAGTATGTCTGGTTTTGCATCTGTGAGAAGGTCGTAGATGTGATGCTTGTTTTTAGAGAGGGATCGAGCATTTATTAGTAGACAGTTTAGAGAGTAGCTTTTGGTGATAGTGATTCTTTGTTTTGTAGAAGAGTGGTCAGTATTGTGTGGGTTTGTAGCAGGTGTGTTTTTAGAGCTGGTAATAGCTGTATTAGGATAGCAATCGTGTAGCTGTTCTGTATCATGTTCCTCATCCAGCATGCTAAAAAGGCATTTTGATGGGTCTGCGTGTGTATGTGGTGGAGATGGTGTTTGAGAGTGAGTTGGAGTGCTGTGTTGTTTTCGTGGTGTAACATTGTTGTGAAGTAGACATGGGGAAGCGAAGTTGTGAGGTATGGCATGTTGCTTATATTGTTTGCGAGTGTTTAATGTGGAAGGTGTATGAGTCAGGGGTGGTGGTGCAGCATGTGGGTCATGTAGTAAGGTTCTAAATTGTCCAATGGGTGAGAGGCGGTTAGAAGAGAGTTGCTGTATCTGTGTTAGGTGTGGTGGAAGAGAGAAAGCTTGGCATTGGAGTTGGTTCCTTTGTGTTGTTTGAAAGGTGGGTGTATGTTTGTATTTTGTGATGGTAAGTATTATGGGGTGTTGTGCTTTGAAGATCTTGTGCTGGTGTGTGTGATACGTTTTGCTTTTGAGGAGTAGTGAAAAGGGGTGCTGATGTATATGTTTCATGCAATGGATTTGGTTGTATAGTATTGTTTGTGAGAGGAGGTTGTACGGTAGAGGGGTGGTGATGTGTTTATGAGTAGAGTGTATGATGTGTGTAGGTGGGAATGACATAGAGGTAAGAGTGTTTGTCTTAGACTGGTTTGTTGCAAGAGTTAAAAAGTGTGGTGGTCTGCAGTGTGTGTGTTGTACGTTAGTGTTATTATGGTAGAAGGGAGAGGAGGGTGTTTGTTGGACAAATGATGGAAGGATGATTATATGTTTGTTAGTGATAAAAGGTGGTACGTTAGGTGTAATTACAGCAGGGAGCGTGTGTCTGGATGGGATGTAGTTATGTATGGTGTCGATTGGCGTTGTGTTAGTGATGAGTGTATTGGTTAGTGGTATAGGATAGGGTTGTGTACTGTTTGTAGGTGATGGTGCATATGTGTGGTAGTTGGGATAGTAGGGTGTATAGATGTGGTTTGGTTGGGTTAGTAGTGCATGCTTAGTGTCTGTGACTAGTAGGACCTATGCAGGATTTTGAAATGGACCAATCTGTGAATCGTACTCGGATGGCTCTCTCTTGCGGGCTCTGGAGGGCCTCTATCCAATCCTCAGCCTCAAGCTCCCCAGGTCTCCCACCCACGCTAACCTCAGGGGACCCAGCGGATCGGGGGAACTGTTGGCTAGTTTCCGATATATCACCGACACTCCCTTCTCCGTCAATGCCTCGGTGAGTATTTGGTCCTCAGAGATGAAGACTCTGATACCTGCTCGCACTCCTGCAGGTGACCACGAAGGGCATGCCCCAGCTTATCTTGAGTACATTACAATATTTAACAAATTAGATTTTGAAATTGAGGTTGTGCCAAAATATTGACGCAACCCGACGCAAAATCTGGGCCTCAACTTGTACATTTATTTTTTAAAAGTCTGCCACAAAGAAATTGGCAATAAGGAGAAACAGTCCTGCTTAATTGGTTGCAATGTCTGTATTTTAAAATATCTTATGGGGTTAAGGCACTTGCTGCAGAGATCTTTGTATGCCAGGTAAACCTCAGTGAATAATAATGGTAAAATAACTCTGGAGGGTAACGTATTTGCTGGACAAATCTGTGCCTAGTCCTAGTTTTGAATCAAAGTAGCATAGAGGGTTAATATGTTTCCTGCAAAGCACATTATGTAACATGCAGATGACAGATTTTTATTTTATATAAATGGGCAAGTGGGTTACTGCTTTTAAGACAGAAGCCCTTTTGTTACTTGCAGTTCATAAATTGTAATCCTTCTAATATAGAACAGTGAGCGAGAAAGGACATGTGGCTCCTACACCTTGTAACCCTCACTGTCTTAATGTAACATATCCTTTACATTGATGGAAACACATATGATTTATTGTCAATGTATAATCTGTACATGTGATGTAAAGCGCTCTGACACTCTGCATTGGGATGAGTAATGCTAAAGCGCCATAAAAGAAATAAAACAAAATAATGGTATTTAAATTATTATTTGTGTAAATACCGGGGCGACCAACACATCTGACATTCTTACAGTGTTTGCAGTAGCGGTCGGTGGTGGGAGTGTCGCCGGCGCTGACGTGGGGCGGGGAGGGGCAGGGTGGGGGTAGTAAACTACGGATTACGGCCGATTACAGGTAAGTACACATATAAATAAATAAAACGAATTTCGTTGCGCCCGCTGCATCGCATTTGGCGATGCAGCGCGAGAAACAAAATTAGTTTTATTTATTTATATGTGTACTTACCTGTAATCCGTAGTTTACTACCCCCCACCCTGCCCCTCCCCCGCCCCACGTCAGCGCCCGGCGGCACTCCCACCACCGACCGCTACTGAGTGTTTGCCTATCTGTGATAAACAGGGACTGAACCAAGTCAAAAACATTTCTCTGTTAGGTACCTGTGAAGTGATCAGCTGTGAGCCTTTGTTTCCCCTTCATTCCATCTAGGTGTGAGGCTCCTGATGACTCCCAGCCAGGATAACCCAGCAAAAGGAGGCCTGATGGCCCCTTAACTTCGGTCTTTGTTACGGGTGAAGCTGGAATCTGATAAACCCTCTCCCCACCTGCACGTTGCTGCTCGGAACAAAAAAAGACAACATGCAGGCGCTGCTGAAAGTGTCCTGGTGTCAGGAAATTACCACCAGAATAAGTTTCAGTATATTTCTGTAGGGCACAACCTCTTGGCAGGGTATACGGCGTCTACCCTCTGAAAATAGTGGGTAGACTCTGTCTACCCGCGTCTACCCTGGACTCAAGCCCTGGGCGTCCCATGCTCCCTCTTCCTAATCGCTGCCCTGCAACGCTCGCCATTTACCCCCAGGGAGATACCCAGGTCCCAGGGCAGCAGGGATGGCATTTTCTGGGCACCATTCTCCTTATTATAGCTTGTGCGCAGAAGGGGCAGTGGGCCAGAGTTTGGGAGAAAGAAACAAGGATGAGGGCCACAGGGGCAGTTTGTGTAGGATCCCCAGTCATGGTGCTGGATGGGTGAGGACAGTGCGCCTCACTATAAAACACAATCGTCCTACAGAGAGATGGACTCTCTAGGGCCAAATTAAACAGTAAGACATCTGAAGAAAAAGTGACTTACCTTCGGCGACAATATTTCTGGTGGATTCCTAATCTTCCCACAGATTCCCCATCTCATGAACTATCCTTCCAGGCATTAGACTGGTCCAGAAAAGTTTGCCCACAGAAATATCACATCAGTGTTATCAGGTGGCACAATGAGGCTTCACCTGCAGCTCTGTCTCCAGACACTGAGGCAGGCAGAGAGGACGAGGAAAGCAAAGACAGCAACATATACATACATGTTGGCATATCTTGGGATCTTCTTAATTATTACACAAATTCCTCCATGCAGGAGGATGGGTGGTGACGGATATGCAGGAATATTATGTACCCACCAGAAATATTACTGAAGGTAAATAACTTTTTCTTATGATGGATACATCTTCACATAGATTTCTCATCTTATGAAGGAGTCCCAAAGCAGTACCTCCTTGGTATGTGCGACTGAGCAGCACTGGTTAACCAAAGATGTCATGCAACGCACCTCACACACAGTACCTATTACTGAGTGACAGACAAGACGCAAAATCGCCTGGCATACATATGCAAAGATAACTGTGTAGTCAAAAGGGAGGTGTCACACCTGGGATGTCCCTGGATACAGCCATATAGGCAGCCATGGCACTTGTGGAGTGGACAGTGAGAGGCCAGTAGAGAACTGTTCTTAGTCAGGGCATAGCAGGTCTTGATAGAGGATGACCCAACGTGAAATGGTACAACAGGTCACTGTCTTGCCATTTTCAGCTCTGGCGGAGCCCATAAAGAGCTGATCATCTAATATGTCTTCTCTCATGCAGTCGATGTAGTAGGACACCACACATCTCGGGTCCAGCCTATGCAACCATTCCTCCTCCTTAGTTGAATAAGTAGGGGGGAAGATCGAAGGGTAATAGAGTGGCCCATATGAAATGGAGAAACTACTTGGGGTAAAAAACAGTGGTGGCGGGATTCTGCCCCTCACTTTTCCAAGCAGTAATGAGTGTCTGTCATGCTAGGTAGAGGTCAACCTGACAGACACTCACCATGATAGGGTCAGGCAACCAGGAGTTTTATATGCACTAATGCACATGCACTTGGCAACCTTAGCCAAAATTTGCCAGGCTGAAGATCTCACAACCCTGAGGGTAGTGGCCTCGTCAGTCCTTCAAAGCCTTGTGAGACACTCCCCCTGATGAGGGGGTGGGGGGGATCAATGACAGATTCAGCCGAGTGCTTCAGGTTTAGGCCCTGCGGTCCATTGGGCTGACTGTATCAATGACGCTCACACAACCCTTTCCTAACATCACAGAATGGGGTGGGATTAGCAAGTCTCACTGAACCCACCCCACTCTGACGAGTTAGGGAAGGTCCTACTCTTATTGACTGACCCATAATAAGGTTCACTGACGAGAGGAGGTGGCAGGATCTTTAATTTTCATTCCAGCTTTTTCCTGAGCCAAGTACTTCTCCCTCCCGCTGGTCCTGCCTTTCACCACTTCAGCCCGGTAAGTGTCTTATTTGAATGTTTTGGTGTGTATGTATGTGTATTTGTGAGCGTGCAGTGTGTGCTATTATATGCTTTTGAATCAGTGGGTCTGTGTATGGGTGGGTGTGAGTATGTGCGCATGTGTGTGCTTGTGGTTGGGTGGAAGTGAGTGTGTGCCCACCCTATTATGCCTCAAAGTTATCTGTCGGCACTGATAAAAAGAATGGGTAGGTACAAAGGCCAAACTTGTCCTAGGAGAAAACTGTGAAAGGTGAACTAAACGAGAGGGGCTGAAGTTTTCGGACCCTATAAGCTGAAGTTATTGCCACTAACAATAGTGTCTTCAAGATAAGAAGCCAAACTGGGCAGTTATTCATTGGCTCAAATGGAAATGAGACAGAAAATGTCAACACAAGATTAAGATTCCACCAAGGCATAAAAACAGTGCGGGAGGAAAAAAGTAAAGCAAACCTTTTAGTAAATGTTTCACTAGTGGTGATATAAACAGGTGAGGCTGCTCAGGAAGACAACTGCCCAGAATCTCATAAGTGTAACGACCATCAGACCCTGTGGTCTGAAAATCATAAGACACCAGAAAGACTATATTTAAAGGGGTTGAGGCCCTTCCAACTCACACCACTGAATGAACGTGTTCCATCGACCAACATAAAAAGACAAAGCGGGCTTTCTCGTCAGTAAGATGATATCTGCGACTTCTTCATAAAGGCAGAAGGACTCTAGCTTGCATCGCTCAATCTCCAAGTGTGCAGCCTCAGCACCTGGGGACCATCTTGGTGGGAGAGTAGATCCACTCTGTGCAGAAGAGGAGGGGTGGCCAAATGCAGAGTGCCAAGAGATCTGCATACCAGATCTTCTTTGCCCACTCTGGAGTAAACAAAGCATATGGAAGTGTAGAGCCTCAGGAGGCATCTGTGTCAGGACCAGCAGAGTTGCCAAACAAGCGAGAAAGTTCTTCCCACTTGGGGTGGGTGGGAGTGGAAAGGGAGCAGTCCAGGGGGGCCGGAAGCTGCTCTGAGCAGAGACAGCACAGGAAGCCAGAAGGCCTCAAGCTGTGTGGGATCGAATGACGGTCCTGGAAGGTCTCTTCTCATGTCAGGATCTTATCCAACAATGAAAAAGGAACAGCATTGAGACTGCAAAGACCCATGAGCACAATGCTTTTGTGTGTGTGTGTTTTTTTTAACAGAAAGATCTTTTAGGAGAGCGTTCAGTTACAAGTGACTTACCTGTGGCAAATGAGGTTGCTTAGGGGTCTCCTTACAAGGCCTTAGCTAACAGTGCTTAATTTGAGCCGGTGGATTCAGGTGCTCGGCACCGGCACTTAATTGTCAACAAGGGCACTTATGACAGCCAGCCACATGGTGGTGCTGCTTGCCTAATTTTGTGTTGGAGACAATTGTTGTTTAATAATTCTATATATATTAAAAATGAATAATAACGCCCAACCAAAGCATAAAAGAATAGCTTGGATGGCAGGTGTTAGTCATTTTGAATGTATAAAAAGTCTGAATTGCCATTGGTAGCGCTGACATTGGCAATGGGTGGTGAAAAGCTGCTGTGGTCTACTGACAAGCGCCCTGGAACCTTTTTTTTTTACTTTACACAAATTAAGTACTGCCAGGGCTGAATTCGAGCTGGTGGTTTCCGGTGCTCAGCACTGGCACTTTGTCAACACCGGCTTTTACAGCAGCTGCCACATGGTGGCGCTGTTTGTCTAGTTTTGTGAGAAGCACAACAACAGTTGTTTAATAATTAAATATACATTAAAATAAGTAATACCTGCCACCCAAAGCTGTAAGAATAGCTTGGCGGTATGTGTTAGTAATTTTGAATGTTTATTTAAAGTCTGAATTGTCATACTTGTATGAGTGTGTTGGTTAGTTCTGATGGTACTGTCACTGGCAGCTCTGGCAGGCGCAACGGGTGGCGCAAGCTACAATGGCCTCCTGACGAGGGCCCTGGCACCTATTTTTTTTACAAATTGAGCACTTGCGCAGATAGTCTTGCTGCAGCCGAAGCAAGGCATCACTAGATTGACTTGCTGTGGGAGGGGCAGGAGAACCAGTGGAACACACAGGAAGTAGAAGACATGCATCTTAACAGCAGTGACATGTGGGCCAAAGGTTATGCTAGAGTCAGAGATAACCCACCGGTTGCCGACAGCAAAGACCTCTATGGCAGAACTGTGAGAAGTCAGAGTCCAGTTGTGTTAGAGAACTTCTAATGTGTGGGCATGACTGGGGAAGTGCAGATGTGAGTGCAAATCCAGCACGGAATACTCGCCATCTCAGCAGCTACTGAGAGAGAGGAAGGAACAGATAGAACTGTTGTCCTTCACTGCTAGTAACCATCAGGGTCTGTGCATGCAGTCCTTCCTCACACGGTCGTTAATGCATGTCACTGATCGAATACTTTTATCTCTCTTCCCATACCAGACGTCAGCAACCCACACACCTCAGGCTGTCCTTGTGTGGGGCTAATGGCTCACCTATGCCTGAAGAAATATGATCACACCACCCCCATCTTGGAAGAACTCCATGGCCCCTCTTGCTCGCTCACACCTTCTTCAAAACCAGCTGCATCATGTACAATGCCATCACGACCTGCACCCCAGCTTAACTTACAGACAAGCTCCCCAGCTCTGGGGGATCTCGGCATACCCGCAGCCAGGACTCCATCAGACTGCAGACTGAGGAGTGCAAAAAAAAAAAAAACAACAAGGCTGCCGACCTTCTATCTATACACCCAGGATCTGAAACAACATCCTGTATCCATCAGGATCGCCCAACACTGCTCCCATTTATTTATTTATTTTATTTATAAAGATTTGTATAGCGCGAACATGATCTGTGAGGGTATCAGAGCGCTTTACAGGGGGGAGGGGGAGTGAATAAACCAGTAAAAGACACAGTAATAAAGTGCAGTTACAACATAAATACAATCATAGAAGAATAACAAATCGAGGAGCGTGACCTCCCTAGGATATCAGAAAGAGGTAGTCGTGGTCAACAGAATAAGAGTACAACAGGTAAGGTCAATCGATATATGGTATGGTGACGAATTTTAGGCCAACCATTTATTCATCAGGAATGTTTTCACTTCTAATTTGAAGGAGGCGGTAGAGGGAATCAGACGGATTTCCTTCGGAACAGAATTCCAAATTTTCGGTGCAATGCCTGAAAAAGCTCGGTTGCAGGTTTACTTTTTGCAGAAAATCTTTGGTTTCAGCAGCATGGAGCTGTTACTTTGCGATGATCTACATCCACCAGATAGTTCCAACTTTTGTGCTAGGTATCTGGGAGTGTTGAAATGTAGGGCTTTATGGGCCACATGCAAGCGAGTTTTAGATGAATTTGTGCCTCATAAGGGAGCCAGTTTAGGGATTTCAGGTCAGGGGAGATGTGATTGTTTCTTTTTGTTGGGGTGACGAGTCTGGCCGCAGCGTTAAGAGAGGCCCGTAGAGGGGCCAGTTTGTATCTGGGAAGGCCACTTAGCGTAGCACTTCCGTAATAAAGCCTGGAGATGACCAGGGCTTGGACCGCAGATTTAAGGTCATCCTGGAGGAGGGAGGGTTTTAATTTCCTTAGAATGCTCATCTGGTAATTCGCTCCTTTGGTGGCGTTACTGATGTGGTTCTGCATATGAAGATGTTTGTCTAGTATAATTCCCAGAGATCTCGCAGAGTTTACAAAGTGAGGTGTACAATTGAGGGCAGTTAGAGGTTTCATCCAAAGGTCGATCTTAAGATTGTGTTTGGGTGGTGTAATGAGGAGGAATTCCGTTTTGATGCTTTTAAGTTTGAGATGGTTGAGTGTAAGCCAGTTGAGTATTTTGTAGAATAACGTTGAGGGTATTGAGGTCACCAGGGGAGGAGATTTTCAGGTACAGTTATGTCCCATCTGCATACATGTGATAATGAATGTTGAAGGATGCTAAGGAGTCTGCTAAAGGTTCCATGAATAAGGTGAAGAGAATGGGAGAGAGGGCAGATCCCTGTGGGACTCCCAGGGTGACCATAGAGGGCTTCAACAGAGTGGTTGACCTTGATTCTTTGGGTTCTGTTATGGAGTAATGAAGTAAACCATTGAAGGACGGTCCCTGATAACCCCATCCTTCTTTCAAGTAGGTTTAGAAGGTTGACGCGTTTCACAGTGTCAAATGCTGAGGATAAGTCAAGAAGAATGAGAAGACACGCTTCATTCTGATCCAACATTGATAGACCGTCATCCACTATGTGTGTGAGTGCTATTTCTGTGCTGTGATCTTGGCGGAACCCAGACTGGTATTGGTCTAGGAGTTAGTACTGATCTATGTGATTGCAGAGTTGGATCTGTACACATTTCTCGATAAGCTTCGCCAGAGTGGGAATGTTGGAGATTGGACAGAAATTGTTTAAGTCTGCACAATCTGCTGTTGTTTTTTTTTAGGATGGGGGTTACCTGTCCTACTTTAAGACAAGCATGGATGGTTTCTTGAAGGAGAGAGGCATTTACGGTCTTGGTCCATGGAGGGGGAATAGACAATTTGATCTCCTTATGGATAATCGGAGGTAAAGGGTCGATGAAGTGATTTGACGGTTTCAGCACTGTGAGCAAATAGTGAATGTCACTTTCCTTGAGGGGGGTGAATGTGTGCCAGGAGGCATTGTTTTTGGGGGAGAGCTCAGGGTGACAGATAGGGATAGCAGATTGTGATGGATGACTAATGGTGGGTAAGTTAGATGGTATCAGCTCCCTCATTGTCTGTAACTCCTTTTCAATAATGACCGTTTTTCCATGAAGAAGGAAGCAAATTCTTCGCAATTAGGAGGCTTGTTGGAACCGATACAGGGAAGGTAGGGTTTGGTTGTTGGATTGTTGCTTGACAATTTAAAAATATTTTTTGGGACGATTTCTGGCTTGGTTTAGTTGTGTTCTAAAGAAATTGGCTTTCGAGTTTCTGATTCATTTGATGTAGGTGTTTCTCGCTGACCTAAACCTTTCCAAGTTTTCCATGGGAGGTGAGGATCTCCAGGCTCTTTCTGTTAGTCTCAAATTGCGTCTTTCAGTATTTAGGTTTTCGTTGAACCTGCGTTTAGAAACTTTGGTGGATACATTTTTTAGTTGCAGGGGAGAGATCGAGTCAAGGATGTTCAAGATGGAGGTATTGTAATGCTCTGTAAAGTCGTGGACATCCACCATGTCTGCCTGGGGGGGGGAGGGGGAGGGTCAGGTAATTGTTACTAAGGGCTGATAAGTCATTGAGGTTTACGTTCTATAGATTTTTTTCCCAATGTTTTTGTTTTCTTACTTGAGCTTTTTTTGGGGTCACATTGGCATTGATTAGGAAGGTAATACGGTAGTGGTCTGTAGTGATGCCCTGTTTTGCGATGATTAAGTCTAGGGTCTTGCCTTTATTGTGAGTAGGGCGATCACAAATTGGGGTCAATTCGAGGTCTGATAAGAAGGCTTTGAAGATGTTGACTATCTGACCGTTCAGGTCATTCCAGTGAAGGTTGAAGTCTCCAAGGAAGATCTGAGTAGTTTGTTGATCAGCGTCGGTTGAGATTAATACCATGATTAGTTCGATGAAAGCTACGTTGTCTCCAGGAGGGTGGAAAATTAGATGAAGTTTGAAAATAGGTCTGTCATTGCTGACAATATTGATGCAAAGGTATTCTTCTGCATGAAGGGCACCCGAAGCTGCCTGAGTTACTGCTAGGGTATTACGGTAAATGCATGCAACCCCCCCCACCAGTTCTTAGTATTTAGGAAAGAGAATGACGACAAACCTTTCAAAGGACAATAGTTGCAATGCAATAACCGTCCACAAGCCAGCCACCACTCCTATCACTTGGATTTGGTGCTTCTCTTTGATCCTATAGATTACTCTGCTGCCTTTTGCCAGGTTCGTGCTACAGTAATACCACATTCGTGCCCCCATTTTGGTTACATTTAACAAAAAGAGTTTCTCTACTTTTTGTTTTAACGGTCCCAAGTCGGTTAATTCCGACAGTTGAGCTCCCTCATCTGAGGTGCTGTGTATCCGAGGGAGGGGCAGACAGATAAACAAGCCTTCCTGCCTGGGTGCCTGCTACCTGAAAGAACTGTGAATGTGTGCAATTGGTTAATCTGCAAATGCAAAGGGTCCTTGGAAGCCGGTATTGGTTTTAACTGATGGAGCTCATTAGGGGGGCCTTTGATCCCTTCCTCTGGGTTGGGTCTGGGGCTACCGTTCCCAGGGACCCTGGATGTCCCTCCTCCTCTTGTGCACCTGCAGCCTACTCAGGACATTCGCGAGTGGAGGGTGGGCCCTTGTGGGCAATATCGGGGTAGCTAGTCGTGTCAGGCTCTTGTGGCTTTTTGTGTTACCTTCTCTTTCCTGGTGATACGAGGGTGCAGTCAACGGTCCAGAGACCCTCCCCCTTCTGAAACGAATGTACGGATGGTGTCCTGTTGTGCCACATTGCACTGTGGTTCATGCTGACCATCTTCTCGCACAGTAGTGGATATGTGCGTGTTGTCCTTAGTATGGCTGATGTACAGATGTCGGGCCTGTATTGTTATGCTCAGACAGTTGCTTTGTATATTGTAAAAACCTTAATAAAATGTTTCACAAAAAAAAAATGGATGGGTGCAGTTCATTGATGCACATTCTTTTTGAGATGTATTGTAAAGGTGTTACCGGACGAGCTGTGGAGTGTGTGTTTTCAAAGGACAGCTATACGAATTGTTTGCAGTAGGTACTGTCAGTCTATTACTAAAATCTATCATTTGGAAGCATTTATTTTTTACCTTAAACCTACATTTTCTGCGCATTTTGTGGCAGCCTATCTTCTACTGTGTGGAATGGCAATTTAAAATAATAACTTGCATATTAACAGTGCTTTCTGTCACATGCTGGGACCGCGTAGGTTTCATAACGTAAAATAGTACATTTCCCATGGATTACTTTAACATACATTTATTTTATGCAATTACATGAAGGTGAAAGACCAACGATAGTAATAGAATATTTCCTTCTGTTTTAGCCTCACCTTTGACTCGCCCACAATTTTGGCTCCGCCCCAGTGAACTCAGGATCACAGTTCCCATATGTTTGGTGCACTTTGACTGCTAATATGCCTTTGCTTCGATGGCCAATGACATGCCACGTTGTACATGTACCCCCTGCATGGCGGCCGCGTTAGTGGAGCGCATATGTCTCTTAGACTTGAGAGACAGTTATGGAGACACTGGCCTCATTAGACTGCCCATTACCACCCCTAAATGTGCCAGCCTCAGAATCCCAGTTGCAGAAGGTCCTTCTATTGTAAGAACATTTATTGTACATTTTTGGTGGATCTGCGAGTCCAGACGGCTGATGCATGCTTTCTCCCGAGTTTCATCTCGGCTGCTCGTTCTCCATACGAAATAAAACTTTTGATTGCAATAGGCGGGTGAATCCTGCTTCTGGGCCCAAGGAATTTACAGGCTGCTCCTATTGGGGGGCGCAGAGTCTATGTCTAATGTGGCAAAGACTACGTTAGCCCCTTCATTACTCTGTTCCCCTTGTGTTAGCCCCTTCAATGCTCTGTTCCCCTTGTGTTAGCCCCTTCAATGCGCTGTTCCCCTTGCGTTAGCCCCTTCATTACTCTGTTCCCCTTGTGTTAGCCCCTTCAATGCTCTGTTCCCCTTACGTTAGCCCCTTCAATACTCAGTTCCCCTTGCGTTAGTCCCTTCAATACTCAGTTCCCCTTGCGTTAGTCCCTTCAATACTCAGTTCCCCTTGCGTTAGCCCCTTCAATGCTCTGTTCCCCTTGCGTTAGCCCCTTCAATGCTCTGTTCCCCTTGCGTTAGCCCCTTCAATGCTCTGTTCCCCTTGCGTTAGCCCCTTCAATGCTCTGTTCCCCTTGCGTTAGCCCCTTCAATGCTCTGTTCCCCGTGTTCGCCCCTTCAATGCTCTGTTCCCCGTGTTCGCCCCTTCAATGCTCTGTTCCCCGTGTTCGCCCCTTCAATACTCAGTTCCTCTTGTGTTAGCCCCTTCAATGCTCTGTTCCCTTTGCATTAGCCCCTTCAATGCTCTGTTCCCCTTGTGTTAGGCCCTTCAATGCTCAGTTCCCCTTGCGTTAGCCCCTTCAATACTCAGTTCTCCTGGCGTTAGCCCCTTCAATACTCAGTTCCCCTTGCGTTATCCCCTTCAATACTCAGTTCCCCTTGCGTTAGGCCCTTCAATGCTCTGTTCCCTTGCGTTAGGCCCTTCAATGCTCTGTTCCCCTTGTGTTAGGCCCTTCAATGCTCAGTTCCCCTTGCGTTAGCCCCTTCAATACTCAGTTCCCCTTGCGTTAGCCCCTTCAATACTCAGTTCCCCTTGCGTTAGCCCCTTCAATACTCCGTTCCCCTTGCATTAGCCCCTTCAATGCTCTGTTCCCCTTGCATTAGCCTCTTCAATACTCAGTTCCCCTTGCGTTAGCCCCTTCAATACTCAGTTACCCTTGCATTAGCCTCTTCACTGCCCTGTTCCCAATGTGTTAGCCCCTACAATGCTCTACTCCCCTTGCGTTAGCCCCTTCAATACTCAGTTCCCCTTGTGTTAGCCCTTTCAATGCTCTGTTCCCCTTGTGTTAGCCCCTTCAATGCTCTGTTTCCCTTGCGTTAGCCCCTTCAATGCTCTGTTCCCCTTGCATTAGCCTCTTCACTGCCCTGTTCCCAATGTGTTAGCCCCTACAATGCTCTACTCCCCTTGCGTTAGCCCCTTCAATACTCAGTTCCCCTTGTGTTAGCCCTTTCAATGCTCTGTTCCCCTTGTGTTAGCCCCTTCAATGCTCTGTTCCCTTTGCGTTAGCCCCTTCAATGCTCTGTTCCCCTTGCGTTAGCCCCTTCACTGCCCTGTTCCCAATGTGTTAGCCCCTACACTGCTCTACTCCCCTTGCGTTAGCCCCTTCAATACTCAGTTCCCCTTGTGTTAGCCCCTTCAATGCTCTGTTCCCCTTGTGTTAGCCCCTTCAATGCTCTGTTCCCCTTGCGTTAGCCCCTTCAATGCTCTGTTCCCCTTGCGTTAGCCCCTTCAATGCTCTGTTCCCCTTCCGTTGGCCCCTTCAATGCTCTGTTCCCCGTGTTCGCCCCTTCAATACTCAGTTCCACTTGCTCGCCCCTTCAATACTCAGTTCCCCTTGCGTTAGCCCCTTCAATACTCCGTTCCCCTTGCGTTAGCCCCTTCAATGCTCTTTTCCCCTTGCGTTAGCCCCTTCAATACTCAGTTCCCCTTGCGTTAGCCTCTTCAACGCTCTGTTCCCCTTGTGTTAGCCCCTTCAATGCTCTGTTACCCTTGTGTTAGCCCCTTCACTGCCCTGTTCCCAATGTGTTAGCCCCTAAAATGCTCTACGCCCCTTGGGTTAGCCCCTTCAATACTCAGTTCCCCTTGCATTAGCCCCTTCAATGCTCTGTTCCCCTTGCGTTAGCCCCTTCAATGCTCTGTTCCCCTTCCGTTGGCCCCTTCAATGCTCTGTTCCCCGTGTTCGCCCCTTCAATACTCAGTTCCACTTGCTCGCCCCTTCAATACTCAGTTCCCCTTGCGTTAGCCCCTTCAATACTCCGTTCCCCTTGCGTTAGCCCCTTCACTGCCCTGTTCCCAATGTGTTAGCCCCTACCATGCTCTACTCCCCTTGCGTTAGCCCCTTCAATACTCAGTTCCCCTTGTGTTAGCCCCTTCAATGCTCTGTTACCCTTGTGTTAGCCCCTTCACTGCCCTGTTCCCAATGTGTTAGCCCCTAAAATGCTCTACGCCCCTTGGGTTAGCCCCTTCAATACTCAGTTCCCCTTGCATTAGCCCCTTCAATGCTCTGTTCCCAATGTGTTAGCCCCTTCAATGCTCAGTTCCCCTTGCGTTAGCCCCTTCAATGCTCTGTTCCCCTTGTGTTAGCCCCTTCAATGCTCTGTTCCCCTTGTGTTAGCCCCTTCAATGCTCTGTTCCCCTTGTGTTAGCCCCTTCAATGCTCAGTTCCCCTTGCGTTAGCCCCTTCAATGCTCAGTTCCCCTTGCGTTAGGCCCTTCAATACTCAGTTCCCCTTGCGTTAGGCCCTTCAATACTCAGTTCCCCTTGCGTTAGCCCCTTCAATACTCAGTTCCCCTTGCGTTAGGCCCTTCAATGCTCTGTTCCCCTTGCGTTAGGCCCTTCAATGCTCTGTTCCCCTTGCGTTAGCCCCTTCAATGCTCTGTCCCCCGTGCGTTAGCCCCTTCAATACTCAGTTCCCCTTGTGTTAGCCCCTTCAATGCTCAGTTCCTCTTGCATTAGGCCCTTCAATGCTCTGTTCCCCTTGCGTTAGCCCCTTAAATGCTCTGTCCCCCTTTCGTTGGCCCCTTCAATGCTCTGTCCCCCTTATGTTAGCCCCTTCAATGCTCTGTTCTCCTTGTGTGATCCCCTTTAATGCTCTGTTCCCCTTGCGTTAGCCCCTTCAATGCTCTGTTCCCCTTGCGTTAGCCCCTTCAATGCTCTGTTCCCCTTGCGTTAGGCCCTTCAATGCTCGGTTCCCCTTGCGTTAGCCCCTTCAATACTCTGTTCCCCTTGTGTTAGGCCCTTCAATGCCCTGTTCCCAATGTGTTAGCCCCTTCAATGCTCTCTTCCTCTTGCGTTAGGCCGTTCAATGCTCAGTTCCCCTTGCGTTAGCCCCTTCAATATTCAGTTCCCCTTGCGTTAGGCCCTTCAATGCTCTGTCCCCCGTGCGTTAGCCCCTTCAATACTCAGTTCCCCTTGTGTTAGCCCCTTCAATGCTCTGTTCCCCTTGCGTTAGCCCCTTCAATGCTCTGTCCCCCTTATGTTAGCCCCTTCAATGCTCTGTTCTCCTTGTGTGATCCCCTTTAATGCTCTGTTCCCCTTGAGTTAGGCCCTTCAATGCTCTTTTCCCCTTGCGTTAGCCCCTTCAATGCTCTGGTCCCCTTGCATTAGCCCCTTCAATGCTCTGTTCCCCATGTTCGCCCCTTCAATACTCAGTTCCCCTTGCGTTAGCCCCTTCAATACTCAGTTCCCCTTGCGTTAGCCCCTTCAATACTCAGTTCCCCTTGCGTTAGTCCCTTCAATACTCAGTTCCCCTTGCATTAGCACCTTCAATGCTCTGTTCCCCTTGCATTAGCCTCTTCAATACTCAGTTCCCCTTGCATTAGCCCCTTCACTGCCCTGTTCCCCTTGCGTTAGCCCCTTCAATGCTCTGTCCACCGTGCGTTAGCCCCTTCAATACTCAGTTCCCCTTGTGTTAGCCCCTTCAATGCTCAGTTCCTCTTGCATTAGGCCCTTCAATGCTCTGTTCCCCTTGCGTTAGCCCCTTAAATGCTCTGTCCCCCTTTCGTTGGCCCCTTCAATGCTCTGTCCCCCTTATGTTAGCCCCTTCAATGCTCTGTTCTCCTTGTGTGATCCCCTTTAATGCTCTGTTCCCCTTGCGTTAGCCCCTTCAATGCTCTGTTCCCCTTGCGTTAGCCCCTTCAATGCTCTGTTCCCCTTGCGTTAGGCCCTTCAATGCTCGGTTCCCCTTGCGTTAGCCCCTTCAATACTCTGTTCCCCTTGTGTTAGGCCCTTCAATGCCCTGTTCCCAATGTGTTAGCCCCTTCAATGCTCTCTTCCTCTTGCGTTAGGCCGTTCAATGCTCAGTTCCCCTTGCGTTAGCCCCTTCAATATTCAGTTCCCCTTGCGTTAGGCCCTTCAATGCTCTGTCCCCCGTGCGTTAGCCCCTTCAATACTCAGTTCCCCTTGTGTTAGCCCCTTCAATGCTCTGTTCCCCTTGCGTTAGCCCCTTCAATGCTCTGTCCCCCTTTCGTTAGCCCCTTCAATGCTCTGTCCCCCTTATGTTAGCCCCTTCAATGCTCTGTTCTCCTTGTGTGATCCCCTTTAATGCTCTGTTCCCCTTGCGTTAGGCCCTTCAATGCTCTTTTCCCTTGCGTTAGCCCCTTCAATGCTCTGGTCCCCTTGCATTAGCCCCTTCAATGCTCTGTTCCCCATGTTCGCCCCTTCAATACTCAGTTCCCCTTGCGTTAGCCCCTTCAATACTCAGTTCCCCTTGCGTTAGCCCCTTCAATACTCAGTTCCCCTTGCGTTAGTCCCTTCAATACTCAGTTCCCCTTGCATTAGCACCTTCAATGCTCTGTTCCCCTTGCATTAGCCTCTTCAATACTCAGTTCCCCTTGCGTTAGCCCCTTCACTGCCCTGTTCCCAATGTGTTAGCCCCTTCACTGCCCTGTTCCCAATGTGTTAGCCCCTACAATGCTCTACGCCCTTGCGTTAGCCCCTTCAATACTCAGTCGCCTTGCGTTAGCCCCTTCAATGCTCTGTTCCCCTTGTGTTAGCCCCTTCAATGCTCTGTTCCCCTTGCGTTAGCCCCTTCAATGCTCTGTTCCCCTTGCATTAGCCTCTTCAATACTCAGTTCCCCTTGCATTAGCCCCTTCACTGCCCTGTTCCCAATGTGTTAGCCCCTACAATGCTCTACTCCCCTGCATTAGCCCCTTCAATACTCAGTTCCCCGTGTTAGCCCTTTCAATGCTCTGTTCCCCTTGTGCTAGCCCCTTCACTGCCCTGTTCCCAATCTGTTAGCCCAAACAATGCTCCACGCCCCTTGCGTTAGCCCCGTCACTACTCAGTTCCCCTTGCGTTAGCCCCTTCAATGCACTGTTCCCATTGTGTTAGCCCCTTCAATGCTCTGTTCCCCTTGTGTTAGGCCCTTCAATGCTCTGTTCCCAATGTGTTAGCCCCTTCAATGCTCAGTTCCCCTTGCGTTAGCCCCTTCAATGCTCAGTTCCCGTTGCGTTAGGCCCTTCAATACTCAGTTACCCTTGCGTTAGGCCCTTCAATACTCAGTTCCCCTTCCGTTAGCCCCATCAATACTCAGTTCCCCTTGCGTTAGGCCCTTCAATACTCAGTTCCCCTTGCGTTAGGCCCTTCAATGCTCTGTTCCCCTTGCATTAGCCCCTTCAATGCTCTGTTCCCCTTGCGTTAGCCCCTTCAATGCTCTGTTCCTCTTGCGTTAGCCCCTTCAATGCTCTGTTCCCCTTGCGTTAGGCCCTTCAATGCTCTGTTCCCCTTGCGTTAGCCCCTTCAATACTCTGTTCCCCTTGTGTTAGGCCCTTCAATGCCCTGTTCCCAATGTGTTAGCCCCTTCAATGCTCTCTTCCTCTTGCGTTAGGCCGTTCAATGCTCTGTTCCCCTTGCGTTAGCCCCTTCAATGCTCTGTCCCCCTTTCGTTAGCCCCTTCAATGCTCTGTCCCCCTTATGTTAGCCCCTTCAATGCTCTGTTCTCCTTGTGTGATCCCCTTTAATGCTCCGTTCCCTTGCGTTAGGCCCTTCAATGCTCTGTTCACCTTGCGTTAGCCCCTTCAATGCTCTGTTCCCCTTGAGTTAGCCCCTTCAATGCTCTGTTCCCCGTGTTCGCCCCTTCAATACTCAGTTCCCCTTGCGTTAGCCCCTTCAATACTCAGTTCCCCTTGCGTTAGCCTCTTCAATACTCAGTTCCCCTTGCGTTAGCCCCTTCAATACTCCGTTCCCCTTGCGTTAGCCCCTTCAATGCTCTGTTCCCCCTGCATTAGCCTCTTCAATACTCAGTTCCCCTTGCGTTAGCCCCTTCAATACTCAGTTCCCCTTGTGTTAGCCCCTTCAATGCCCTGTTCCCCTTGTGTTAGCCCCTTCAATGCTCTGTTCCCCTTGCGTTAGCCCCTTCAATGCTCTGTTCCCCTTGCGTTAGCCCCTTCAATACTCCGTTCCCCTTGCGTTAGCCCCTTCACTGCCCTGTTCCCAATGTGTTAGCCCCTACCATGCTCTACTCCCCTTGCGTTAGCCCCTTCAATACTCAGTTCCCCTTGTGTTAGCCCCTTCAATGCTCTGTTACCCTTGTGTTAGCCCCTTCACTGCCCTGTTCCCAATGTGTTAGCCCCTAAAATGCTCTACGCCCCTTGGGTTAGCCCCTTCAATACTCAGTTCCCCTTGCATTAGCCCCTTCAATGCTCTGTTCCCAATGTGTTAGCCCCTTCAATGCTCAGTTCCCCTTGCGTTAGCCCCTTCAATGCTCTGTTCCCCTTGTGTTAGCCCCTTCAATGCTCTGTTCCCCTTGTGTTAGCCCCTTCAATGCTCAGTTCCCCTTGCGTTAGCCCCTTCAATGCTCAGTTCCCCTTGCGTTAGGCCCTTCAATACTCAGTTCCCCTTGCGTTAGGCCCTTCAATACTCAGTTCCCCTTGCGTTAGCCCCTTCAATACTCAGTTCCCCTTGCGTTAGCCCCTTCAATACTCAGTTCCCCTTGCGTTAGGCCCTTCAATGCTCTGTTCCCCTTGCGTTAGGCCCTTCAATGCTCTGTTCCCCTTGCGTTAGCCCCTTCAATGCTCTGTCCCCCGTGCGTTAGCCCCTTCAATACTCATTTCCCCTTGTGTTAGCCCCTTCAATGCTCAGTTCCTCTTGCATTAGGCCCTTCAATGCTCTGTTCCCCTTGCGTTAGCCCCTTAAATGCTCTGTACCCCTTTCGTTGGCCCCTTCAATGCTCTGTCCCCCTTATGTTAGCCCCTTCAATGCTCTGTTCTCCTTGTGTGATCCCCTTTAATGCTCTGTTCCCCTTGCGTTAGCCCCTTCAATGCTCTGTTCCCCTTGCGTTAGCCCCTTCAATGCTCTGTTCCCCTTGCGTTAGGCCCTTCAATGCTCGGTTCCCCTTGCGTTAGCCCCTTCAATACTCTGTTCCCCTTGTGTTAGGCCCTTCAATGCCCTGTTCCCAATGTGTTAGCCCCTTCAATGCTCTCTTCCTCTTGCGTTAGGCCGTTCAATGCTCAGTTCCCCTTGCGTTAGCCCCTTCAATATTCAGTTCCCCTTGCGTTAGGCCCTTCAATGCTCTGTCCCCGTGCGTTAGCCCCTTCAATACTCAGTTCCCCTTGTGTTAGCCCCTTCAATGCTCTGTTCCCCTTGCGTTAGCCCCTTCAATGCTCTGTCCCCCTTTCGTTAGCCCCTTCAATGCTCTGTCCCCCTTATGTTAGCCCCTTCAATGCTCTGTTCTCCTTGTGTGATCCCCTTTAATGCTCTGTTCCCCTTGCGTTAGGCCCTTCAATGCTCTTTTCCCCTTGCGTTAGCCCCTTCAATGCTCTGGTCCCCTTGCATTAGCCCCTTCAATGCTCTGTTCCCCATGTTCGCCCCTTCAATGCTCTGTTCCCCGTGTTCGCCCCTTCAATACTCAGTTCCCCTTGCGTTAGCCCCTTCAATACTCAGTTCCCTTGCGTTAGCCCCTTCAATACTCAGTTCCCCTTGCGTTAGTCCCTTCAATACTCAGTTCCCCTTGCATTAGCACCTTCAATGCTCTGTTCCCCTTGCATTAGCCTCTTCAATACTCAGTTCCCCTTGCATTAGCCCCTTCACTGCCCTGTTCCCAATGTGTTAGCCCCTTCACTGCCCTGTTCCCAATGTGTTAGCCCCTACAATGCTCTACGCCCCTTGCGTTAGCCCCTTCAATGCTCTGTTCCCCTTGTGTTAGCCCCTTCAATGCTCTGTTCCCCTTGCGTTAGCCCCTTCAATGCTCTGTTCCCCTTGCATTAGCCTCTTCAATACTCAGTTCCCCTTGCATTAGCCCCTTCACTGCCCTGTTCCCAATGTGTTAGCCCCTACAATGCTCTACTCCCCTGCATTAGCCCCTTCAATACTCAGTTCCCCGTGTTAGCCCTTTCAATGCTCTGTTCCCCTTGTGCTAGCCCCTTCACTGCCCTGTTCCCAATCTGTTAGCCCAAACAATGCTCCACGCCCCTTGCGTTAGCCCCGTCACTACTCAGTTCCCCTTGCGTTAGCCCCTTCAATGCACTGTTCCCCTTGTGTTAGCCCCTTCAATGCTCTGTTCCCCTTGTGTTAGGCCCTTCAATGCTCTGTTCCCAATGTGTTAGCCCCTTCAATGCTCAGTTCCCGTTGCGTTAGGCCCTTCAATACTCAGTTACCCTTGCGTTAGGCCCTTCAATACTCAGTTCCCCTTCCGTTAGCCCCATCAATACTCAGTTCCCCTTGCGTTAGGCCCTTCAATACTCAGTTCCCCTTGCGTTAGGCCCTTCAATGCTCTGTTCCCCTTGCATTAGCCCCTTCAATGCTCTGTTCCCCTTGCGTTAGCCCCTTCAATGCTCTGTTCCCCTTGCGTTAGCCCCTTCAATGCTCTGTTCCCCTTGCGTTAGGCCCTTCAATGCTCTGTTCCCCTTGCGTTAGCCCCTTCAATACTCTGTTCCCCTTGTGTTAGGCCCTTCAATGCCCTGTTCCCAATGTGTTAGCCCCTTCAATGCTCTCTTCCTCTTGCGTTAGGCCGTTCAATGCTCTGTTCCCCTTGCGTTAGCCCCTTCAATGCTCTGTCCCCCTTTCGTTAGCCCCTTCAATGCTCTGTCCCCCTTATGTTAGCCCCTTCAATGCTCTGTTCTCCTTGTGTGATCCCCTTTAATGCTCTGTTCCCCTTGCGTTAGGCCCTTCAATGCTCTGTTCACCTTGCGTTAGCCCCTTCAATGCTCTGTTCCCCTTGAGTTAGCCCCTTCAATACTCAGTTCCCCTTGCGTTAGCCCCTTCAATACTCAGTTCCCCTTGCGTTAGCCTCTTCAATACTCAGTTCCCCTTGCGTTAGCCCCTTCAATACTCCGTTCCCCTTGCGTTAGCCCCTTCAATGCTCTGTTCCCCCTGCATTAGCCTCTTCAATACTCAGTTCCCCTTGCGTTAGCCCCTTCAATACTCAGTTCCCCTTGTGTTAGCCCCTTCAATGCCCTGTTCCACTTGTGTTAGCCCCTTCAATGCTCTGTTCCCCTTGCGTTAGCCCCTTCAATGCTCTGTTCCCCTTGCGTTAGCCCCTTCAATGCTCTGTTCCCCTTCCGTTAGCCCCTTCAATGCTCTGTTCCCCGTGTTCGCCCCTTCAAAACTCAGTTCCCGTTGCTCGCCCCTTCAATACTCAGTTCCCCTTGCGTTAGCCCCTTCAATACTCAGTTCCCCTTGCGTTAGCCCCTTCAATACTCAGTTCCCCTTGCTCGCCCTTTCAATACTCAGTTCCCCTTGCGTTAGGCCCTTCAATACTCAGTTCCCCTTGCGTTAGGCCCTTCAATGCTCTGTTCCCCTTGTGTTAGCCCCTTCAATGCTCTGTTCCCAATGTGTTAGCCCCTACCATGCTCTACTCCCCTTGCGTTAGCCCCTTCAATACTCAGTTCCCCTTGTGTTAGCCCCATCAATGCTCTGTTACCCTTGTGTTAGCCCCTTCACTGCCCTGTTCCCAATGTGTTAGCCCCTAAAATGCTCTACGCCCCTTGGGTTAGCCCCTTCAATACTCAGTTCCCCTTGCGTTAGCCCCTTCAATGCTCTGTTCCCAATGTGTTAGCCCCTTCAATGCTCAGTTCCCCTTGCGTTAGCCCCTTCAATGCTCTGTTCCCCTTGTGTTAGCCCCTTCAATGCTCAGTTCCCCTTGTGTTAGCCCCTTCAATGCTCAGTTCCCCTTGCGTTAGACCCTTCAATACTCAGTTCCCCTTGCGTTAGGCCCTTCAATACTCAGTTCCCCTTGCGTTAGGCCCTTCAATACTCAGTTCCCCTTGCGTTAGGCCCTTCAATACTCAGTTCCCCTTGCGTTAGGCCCTTCAATGCTCTGTTCCCCTTGCGTTAGCCCCTTCAATGCTCTGTTCCCCTTGTGTTAGCCCCTTCAATGCTCTGTTCCCCTTGCGTTAGCCCCTTCAATGCTCTGTCCCCCTTTCGTTAGCCCCTTCAATGCTCTGTCCCCCTTATGTTAGCCCCTTCAATGCTCTGTTCTCCTTGTGTGATCCCCTTTAATGCTCTGTTCCCCTTGCGTTAGGCCCTTCAATGCTCTTTTCCCCTTGCGTTAGCCCCTTCAATGCTCTGTTCCCCTTCCGTTAGCCCCTTCAATGCTCTGTTCCCCGTGTTCGCCCCTTCAAAACTCAGTTCCCGTTGCTCGCCCCTTCAATACTCAGTTCCCCTTGCGTTAGCCCCTTCAATACTCAGTTCCCCTTGCGTTAGCCCCTTCAATACTCAGTTCCCCTTGCTCGCCCTTTCAATACTCAGTTCCCCTTGCGTTAGCCTCTTCAATACTCAGTTCCCCTTGCGTTAGCCCCTTCAATACTCCGTTCCCCTTGCGTTAGCCCCTTCAATGCTCTGTTCCCCCTGCATTAGCCTCTTCAATACTCAGTTCCCCTTGCGTTAGCCCCTTCAATACTCAGTTCCCCTTGTGTTAGCCCCTTCAATGCCCTGTTCCACTTGTGTTAGCCCCTTCAATGCTCTGTTCCCCTTGCGTTAGCCCCTTCAATGCTCTGTTCCCCTTGCGTTAGCCCCTTCAATGCTCTGTTCCCCTTGCGTTAGGCCCTTCAATGCTCTGTTCCCCTTGTGTTAGCCCCTTCAATGCTCTGTTCCCAATGTGTTAGCCCCTACCATGCTCTACTCCCCTTGTGTTAGCCCCATCAATGCTCTGTTACCCTTGTGTTAGCCCCTTCCCTGCCCTGTTCCCAATGTGTTAGCCCCTAAAATGCTCTACGCCCCTTGGGTTAGCCCCTTCAATACTCAGTTCCCCTTGCGTTAGCCCCTTCAATGCTCTGTTCCCAATGTGTTAGCCCCTTCAATGCTCAGTTCCCCTTGCGTTAGCCCCTTCAATGCTCTGTTCCCCTTGTGTTAGCCCCTTCAATGCTCTGTTCTCCTTGTGTGATCCCCTTTAATGCTCTGTTCCCCTTGCGTTAGGCCCTTCAATGCTCTGTTCACCTTGCGTTAGCCCCTTCAATGCTCTGTTCCCCTTGAGTTAGCCCCTTCAATGCTCTGTTCCCCGTGTTCGCCCCTTCAATACTCAGTTCCCCTTGCGTTAGCCCCTTCAATACTCAGTTCCCCTTGCGTTAGCCTCTTCAATACTCAGTTCCCCTTGCGTTAGCCCCTTCAATACTCCGTTCCCCTTGCGTTAGCCCCTTCAATGCTCTGTTCCCCCTGCATTAGCCTCTTCAATACTCAGTTCCCCTTGCGTTAGCCCCTTCAATACTCAGTTCCCCTTGTGTTAGCCCCTTCAATGCCCTGTTCCCCTTGTGTTAGCCCCTTCAATGCTCTGTTCCCCTTGCGTTAGCCCCTTCAATGCTCTGTTCCCCTTGCGTTAGCCCCTTCAATACTCCGTTCCCCTTGCGTTAGCCCCTTCACTGCCCTGTTCCCAATGTGTTAGCCCCTACCATGCTCTACTCCCCTTGCGTTAGCCCCTTCAATACTCAGTTCCCCTTGTGTTAGCCCCTTCAATGCTCTGTTACCCTTGTGTTAGCCCCTTCACTGCCCTGTTCCCAATGTGTTAGCCCCTAAAATGCTCTACGCCCCTTGGGTTAGCCCCTTCAATACTCAGTTCCCCTTGCATTAGCCCCTTCAATGCTCTGTTCCCAATGTGTTAGCCCCTTCAATGCTCAGTTCCCCTTGCGTTAGCCCCTTCAATGCTCTGTTCCCCTTGTGTTAGCCCCTTCAATGCTCTGTTCCCCTTGTGTTAGCCCTTCAATGCTCAGTTCCCCTTGCGTTAGCCCCTTCAATGCTCAGTTCCCCTTGCGTTAGGCCCTTCAATACTCAGTTCCCCTTGCGTTAGGCCCTTCAATACTCAGTTCCCCTTGCGTTAGCCCCTTCAATACTCAGTTCCCCTTGCGTTAGCCCCTTAAATGCTCTGTACCCCTTTCGTTGGCCCCTTCAATGCTCTGTCCCCCTTATGTTAGCCCCTTCAATGCTCTGTTCTCCTTGTGTGATCCCCTTTAATGCTCTGTTCCCCTTGCGTTAGCCCCTTCAATGCTCTGTTCCCCTTGCGTTAGCCCCTTCAATGCTCTGTTCCCCTTGGTTAGGCCCTTCAATGCTCGGTTCCCCTTGCGTTAGCCCCTTCAATACTCTGTTCCCCTTGTGTTAGGCCCTTCAATGCCCTGTTCCCAATGTGTTAGCCCCTTCAATGCTCTCTTCCTCTTGCGTTAGGCCGTTCAATGCTCAGTTCCCCTTGCGTTAGCCCCTTCAATATTCAGTTCCCCTTGCTTTAGGCCCTTCAATGCTCTGTCCCCCGTGCGTTAGCCCCTTCAATACTCAGTTCCCCTTGTGTTAGCCCCTTCAATGCTCTGTTCCCCTTGCGTTAGCCCCTTCAATGCTCTGTCCCCCTTTCGTTAGCCCCTTCAATGCTCTGTCCCCCTTATGTTAGCCCCTTCAATGCTCTGTTCTCCTTGTGTGATCCCCTTTAATGCTCTGTTCCCCTTGCGTTAGGCCCTTCAATGCTCTTTTCCCCTTGCGTTAGCCCCTTCAATGCTCTGGTCCCCTTGCATTAGCCCCTTCAATGCTCTGTTCCCCATGTTCGCCCCTTCAATGCTCTGTTCCCCGTGTTCGCCCCTTCAATACTCAGTTCCCCTTGCGTTAGCCCCTTCAATACTCAGTTCCCCTTGCGTTAGCCCCTTCAATACTCAGTTCCCCTTGCGTTAGTCCCTTCAATACTCAGTTCCCCTTGCATTAGCACCTTCAATGCTCTGTTCCCCTTGCATTAGCCTCTTCAATACTCAGTTCCCCTTGCATTAGCCCCTTCACTGCCCTGTTCCCAATGTGTTAGCCCCTTCACTGCCCTGTTCCCAATGTGTTAGCCCCTACAATGCTCTACGCCCCTTGCGTTAGCCCCTTCAATACTCAGTCGCCTTGCGTTAGCCCCTTCAATGCTCTGTTCCCCTTGTGTTAGCCCCTTCAATGCTCTGTTCCCCTTGCGTTAGCCCCTTCAATGCTCTGTTCCCCTTGCATTAGCCTCTTCAATACTCAGTTCCCCTTGCATTAGCCCCTTCACTGCCCTGTTCCCAATGTGTTAGCCCCTACAATGCTCTACTCCACCTGCATTAGCCCCTTCAATACTCAGTTCCCCGTGTTAGCCCTTTCAATGCTCTGTTCCCCTTGTGCTAGCCCCTTCACTGCCCTGTTCCCAATCTGTTAGCCCAAACAATGCTCCACGCCCCTTGCGTTAGCCCCGTCACTACTCAGTTCCCCTTGCGTTAGCCCCTTCAATGCACTGTTCCCCTTGTGTTAGCCCCTTCAATGCTCTGTTCCCCTTGTGTTAGGCCCTTCAATGCTCTGTTCCCAATGTGTTAGCCCCTTCAATGCTCAGTTCCCGTTGCGTTAGGCCCTTCAATACTCAGTTACCCTTGCGTTAGGCCCTTCAATACTCAGTTCCCCTTCCGTTAGCCCCATCAATACTCAGTTCCCCTTGCGTTAGGCCCTTCAATACTCAGTTCCCCTTGCGTTAGGCCCTTCAATGCTCTGTTCCCCTTGCATTAGCCCCTTCAATGCTCTGTTCCCCTTGCGTTAGCCCCTTCAATGCTCTGTTCCCCTTGCGTTAGCCCCTTCAATGCTCTGTTCCCCTTGCGTTAGGCCCTTCAATGCTCTGTTCCCCTTGCGTTAGCCCCTTCAATACTCTGTTCCCCTTGTGTTAGGCCCTTCAATGCCCTGTTCCCAATGTGTTAGCCCCTTCAATGCTCTCTTCCTCTTGCGTTAGGCCGTTCAATGCTCTGTTCCCCTTGCGTTAGCCCCTTCAATGCTCTGTCCCCCTTGCGTTAGCCCCTTCAATGCTCTGTCCCCCTTATGTTAGCCCCTTCAATGCTCTGTTCTCCTTGTGTGATCCCCTTTAATGCTCTGTTCCCCTTGCGTTAGGCCCTTCAATGCTCTGTTCACCTTGCGTTAGCCCCTTCAATGCTCTGTTCCCCTTGAGCTAGCCCCTTCAATACTCAGTTCCCCTTGCGTTAGCCCCTTCAATACTCAGTTCCCCTTGCGTTAGCCCCTTCAATACTCCGTTCCCCTTGCGTTAGCCCCTTCAATGCTCTGTTCCCCCTGCATTAGCCTCTTCAATACTCAGTTCCCCTTGCGTTAGCCCCTTCAATACTCAGTTCCCCTTGTGTTAGACCCTTCAATGCCCTGTTCCACTTGTGTTAGCCCCTTCAATTCTCTGTTCCCCTTGCGTTAGCCCCTTCAATGCTCTGTTCCCCTTGCGTTAGCCCCTTCAATGCTCTGTTCCCCTTCCGTTAGCCCCTTCAATGCTCTGTTCCCCGTGTTCGCCCCTTCAAAACTCAGTTCCCGTTGCTCGCCCCTTCAATACTCAGTTCCCCTTGCGTTAGCCCCTTCAATACTCAGTTCCCCTTGCGTTAGCCCCTTCAATACTCAGTTCCCCTTGCTCGCCCTTTCAATACTCAGTTCCCCTTGCGTTAGGCCCTTCAATACTCAGTTCCCCTTGCGTTAGGCCCTTCAATGCTCTGTTCCCCTTGTGTTAGCCCCTTCAATGCTCTGTTCCCAATGTGTTAGCCCCTACCATGCTCTACTCCCCTTGCGTTAGCCCCTTCAATACTCAGTTCCCCTTGTGTTAGCCCCATCAATGCTCTGTTACCCTTGTGTTAGCCCCTTCACTGCCCTGTTCCCAATGTGTTAGCCCCTAAAATGCTCTACGCCCCTTGGGTTAGCCCCTTCAATACTCAGTTCCCCTTGCGTTAGCCCCTTCAATGCTCTGTTCCCAATGTGTTAGCCCCTTCAATGCTCAGTTCCCCTTGCGTTAGCCCCTTCAATGCTCTGTTCCCCTTGTGTTAGCCCCTTCAATGCTCAGTTCCCCTTGTGTTAGCCCCTTCAATGCTCAGTTCCCCTTGCGTTAGACCCTTCAATACTCAGTTCCCCTTGCGTTAGGCCCTTCAATACTCAGTTCCCCTTGCGTTAGGCCCTTCAATACTCAGTTCCCCTTGCGTTAGCCCCTTCAATACTCAGTTCCCCTTGCGTTAGGCCCTTCAATACTCAGTTCCCCTTGCGTTAGGCCCTTCAATGCTCTGTTCCCCTTGCGTTAGCCCCTTCAATGCTCTGTTCCCCTTGCGTTAGCCCCTTCAATGCTCTGTTCCCCTTGCGTTAGCCCCTTCAATACTCTGTTCCCCTTGCGTTAGCCCCTTCAATGCTCTGTTCCCCTTCCGTTAGCCCCTTCAATGCTCTGTTCCCCGTGTTCGCCCCTTCAAAACTCAGTTCCCGTTGCTCGCCCCTTCAATACTCAGTTCCCCTTGCGTTAGCCCCTTCAATACTCAGTTCCCCTTGCGTTAGCCCCTTCAATACTCAGTTCCCCTTGCGTTAGCCCCTTCAATACTCAGTTCCCCTTGCTCGCCCTTTCAATACTCAGTTCCCCTTGCGTTAGGCCCTTCAATACTCAGTTCCCCTTGCGTTAGGCCCTTCAATGCTCTGTTCCCCTTGTGTTAGCCCCTTCAATGCTCTGTTCCCAATGTGTTAGCCCCTACCATGCTCTACTCCCCTTGCGTTAGCCCCTTCAATACTCAGTTCCCCTTGTGTTAGCCCCATCAATGCTCTGTTACCCTTGTGTTAGCCCCTTCCCTGCCCTGTTCCCAATGTGTTAGCCCCTAAAATGCTCTACGCCCCTTGGGTTAGCCCCTTCAATACTCAGTTCCCCTTGCGTTAGCCCCGTCAATGCTCTGTTCCCAATGTGTTAGCCCCTTCAATGCTCAGTTCCCCTTGCGTTAGCCCCTTCAATGCTCTGTTCCCCTTGTGTTAGCCCCTTCAATGCTCTGTTCCCCTTGTGTTAGCCCCTTCAATGCTCAGTTCCCCTTGTGTTAGCCCCTTCAATGCTCAGTTCCCCTTGCGTTAGACCCTTCAATACTCAATTCCCCTTGCGTTAGGCCCTTCAATACTCAGTTCCCCTTGCGTTAGCCCCTTCAATACTCAGTTCCCCTTGCGTTAGGCCCTTCAATACTCAGTTCCCCTTGCGTTAGGCCCTTCAATGCTCTGTTCCCCTTGCGTTAGCCCCTTCAATGCTCTGTTCCCCTTGCGTTAGCCCCTTCAATGCTCTGTTCCCCTTGCGTTAGCCCCTTCAATACTCTGTTCCCCTTGTGTTAGGCCCTTCAATGCCCTGTTCCCAATGTGTTAGCCCCTTCAATGCTCTCTTCCTCTTGCGTTAGGCCGTTCAATGCTCAGTTCCCCTTGCCTTAGCCCCTTCAATATTCAGTTCCCCTTGCGTTAGGCCCTTCAATGCTCTGTCCCCCGTGCGTTAGCCCCTTCAATACTCAGTTCCCCTTGTGTTAGCCCCTTCAATGCTCAGTTCCTCTTGCATTAGGCCCTTCAATGCTCTGTTCCCCTTGCGTTAGCCCCTTCAATGCTCTGTCCCCCTTTCGTTGGCCCCTTCAATGCTCTGTCCCCCTTATGTTAGCCCCATCAATGCTCTGTTCTCCTTGTGTGATCCCCTTTAATGCTCTGTTCCCCTTGCGTTAGGCCCTTCAATGCTCTGTTCCCCTTGCGTTAGCCCCTTCAATGCTCTGTTCCCCTTGCGTTAGCCCCTTCAATGCTCTGTTCCCCTTGCGTTAGGCCCTTCAATGCTCTGTTCCCCTTGCGTTAGCCCCTTCAATACTCTGTTCCCCTTGTGTTAGCCCCTTCAATGCTCTGTTCCCCTTGCATTAGCCCCTTCAAAACTCTGTTCCCCCTGCGTTAGCCCCTTCAATGCTCTGTTCCCCTTGCGTTAGCCCTTCAATGCTCTGTTCCCAATGTGTTAGCCCTTTCAATGCCCTGTTCCTCGTGTTCGCCCCTACAATGCTCTGTTCCCCTTGCGTTAGCCCCTTCAATGCTCTGTTCCCCCTGTGTTAGCCCCTACAATGCCCTGTTCCCAATGTGTTAGCCCCTACAATGCTCTACTCCCCTTGCTTTAGCCCCTTCAATACTCAGTTCCCCTTGCGTTAGCCCCTTCAATGCTCTGTTCCCCTTGTGTTAGCCCCTTCAATGCTCTGTTCCCCTTGTGTTAGCCCCTTCAATGCTCTGTTCCCCTTGTGTTAGGCCCTTCAATGCCCTGTTCCCAATGTGTTAGCCCCTTCAATGCTCTGTTCCTCTTGCGTTAGGCCGTTCAATGCTCAGTTCCCCTTGCGTTAGCCCCTTCAATATTCAGTTCCCCTTGCGTTAGGCCCTTCAATGCTCTGTCCCCCGTGCGTTAGCCCCTTCAATACTCAGTTCCCCTTGTGTTAGCCCCTTCAATGCTCTGTTCCCCTTGGGTTAGCCCCTTCAATGCTCTGTCCCCCTTTCGTTAGCCCCTTCAATGCTCTGTCCCCTTATGTTAGCCCCTTCAATGCTCTGTTCTCCTTGTGTGATCCCCTTTAATGCTCTGTTCCCCTTGCGTTAGGCCCTTCAATGCTCTGTTCCCCTTGCGTTAGCCCCTTCAATGCTCTGGTCCCCTTGCATTAGCCCCTTCAATGCTCTGTTCCCCATGTTCGCCCCTTCAATGCTCTGTTCCCCGTGTTCGCCCCTTCAATACTCAGTTCCCCTTGCGTTAGCCCCTTCAATACTCAGTTCCCCTTGCGTTAGCCCCTTCAATACTCAGTTCCCCTTGCGTTAGCCCCTTCAATGCTCTGTTCCCCTTGCATTAGCCTCTTCAATACTCAGTTCCCCTTGCATTAGCCCCTTCACTGCCCTGTTCCCAATGTGTTAGCCCCTTCACTGCCCTGTTCCCAATGTGTTAGCCCCTACAATGCTACACGCCCCTTGCGTTAGCCCCTTCAATGCTCTGTTCCCCTTGTGTTAGCCCCTTCAATGCTCTGTTCCCCTTGCGTTAGCCCCTTCAATGCTCTGTTCCCCTTGCATTAGCCTCTTCAATACTCAGTTCCCCTTGCATTAGCCCCTTCACTGCCCTGTTCCCAATGTGTTAGCCCCTACAATGCTCTACTCCCCCTGCATTAGCCCCTTCAATACTCAGTTCCCCTTGTGTTAGCCCTTTCAATGCTCTGTTCCCCTTCTGCTAGCCCCTTCACTGCCCTGTTCCCAATCTGTTAGCCCAAACAATGCTCCACGCCCCTTGCGTTAGCCCCGTCACTACTCAGTTCCCCTTGCGTTAGCCCCTTCAATGCTCTGTTCCCCTTGTGTTAGCCCCTTCAATGCTCTGTTCCCCTTGTGTTAGGCCCTTCAATGCTCTGTTCCCAATGTGTTAGCCCCTTCAATGCTCAGTTCTCCTTGCGTTAGCCCCTTCAATGCTCAGTTCCCGTTGCGTTAGGCCCTTCAATACTCAGTTACCCTTGCGTTAGGCCCTTCAATACTCAGTTCCCCTTGTGTTAGCCCGATCAATACTCAGTTCCCATTGCGTTAGGCCCTTCAATACTCCGTTCCCTTTGCGTTATGCCCTTCAATGCTCTGTTCCCCTTGCGTTAGCCCGTTCAATGCTCTGTTCCCCTTGCGTTAGCCCCTTCAATGCTCTGTTCACCTTGCTTTAGGCCCTTCAATGCTCTGTTCCCCTTGCGTTAGCCCCATCAATACTCAGTTCCCCTTGCGTTAGGCCCTTCAATACTCCTTTCCCCTTGCGTTAGGCCCTTCAATACTCCGTTCCCCTTGCGTTAGGCCCTTCAATACTCAGTTCCACTTGCGTTAGGCCCTTCGATGCTCTGTTCCCCTTGCGTTAGCCCCTTCAATGCTCTGTTCCCCTTGCATTAGCCCCTTCAATGCTCTGTCCCCCTTGCGTTAGGCGCTTCAATGCTCTGTTCCCCTTGCGTTAGCCCCTTCAATACTCAGTTCCCCTTGTGTTAGCCCCTTCAATGCTCTGTTCCCCTTGTGTTAGCCCCTTCAATGCTCTGTTCCCCTTGTGTTAGGCCCTTCAATGCCCTGTTCCCAATGTGTTAGCCCCTTCAATGCTCTCTTCCTCTTGCGTTAGGCCGTTCAATGCTCAGTTCCCCTTGCGTTAGCCCCTTCAATATTCAGTTCCCCTTGCGTTAGGCCCTTCAATGCTCTGTCCCCCGTGCGTTAGCCTCTTCAATACTCAGTTCCCCTTGTGTTAGCCCCTTCAATGCTCAGTTCCTCTTGCATTAGGCCCTTCAATGCTCTGTTCCCCTTGCGTTAGCCCCTTCAATGCTCTGTCCCCCTTTCGTTAGCCCCTTCAATGCTCTGTCCCCCTTATGTTAGCCCCTTCAATGCTCTGTTCTCCTTGTGTGATCCCCTTTAATGCTCTGTTCCCCTTGCGTTAGGCCCTTCAATGCTCTGTTCACCTTGCGTTAGCCCCTTCAATGCTCTGTTCCCCTTGAGTTAGCCCCTTCAATGCTCTGTTCCCCGTGTTCGCCCCTTCAATACTCAGTTCCCCTTGCGTTAGCCCCTTCAATACTCAGTTCCCCTTGCGTTAGCCTCTTCAATACTCAGTTCCCCTTGCGTTAGCCCCTTCAATACTCCGTTCCCCTTGCGTTAGCCCCTTCAATGCTCTGTTCCCCTTGCATTAGCCTCTTCAATACTTAGTTCCCCTTGCGTTAGCCCCTTCAATGCTCTGTTCCCCTTGAGTTAGCCCCTTCAATGCTCTGTTCCCCGTGTTCGCCCCTTCAATACTCAGTTCCCCTTGCGTTAGCCCCTTCAATACTCAGTTCCCCTTGCGTTAGCCTCTTCAATACTCAGTTCCCCTTGTGTTAGCCCCTTCAATGCTCAGTTCCTCTTGCATTAGCCCCTTCAATACTCAGTTCCCCTTGCATTAGCCCCTTCACTGCCCTGTTCCCAATGTGTTAGCCCCTAGAATGCTCTACGCCCCTTGCGTTAGCCCCGTCAATACTCAGTTAACCTTGCGTTAGGCCCTTCAATGCTCTGTTCACGTTGCGTTAGCCCCTTCAATGCTCTGTTCCCCTTGCGTTAGGCCCTTCAATGCTCTGTCCCCCGTGCGTTAGCCCCTTCAATACTCAGTTCCCCTTGTGTTAGCCCCTTCAATGCTCAGTTCCTCTTGCATTAGGCCCTTCAAT
Organism: Calotriton arnoldi; assembly: GCA_963921515.1. Classification (NCBI taxonomy): domain Eukaryota; kingdom Metazoa; phylum Chordata; class Amphibia; order Caudata; family Salamandridae; genus Calotriton; species Calotriton arnoldi. The sequence goes on along the minus strand of CAWUFW010000609.1, from coordinate 2,671,055 downwards.
GCTCAGTTCCCCTTGTGTTAGCCCCTTCAATGCTCAGTTCCTCTTGCATTAGGCCCTTCAATGCTCTGTTCCCCTTGCATTAGCCCCTTCACTGCCCTGTTCCCAATGTGTTAGCCCCTACAATGCTCTACTCCCCTTGTGTTACCCCTTCAATACTCAGTTCCCCTTGGGTTAGCCCCTTCAATGCTCTGTTCCCCTTGTGTTTGCCCCTTCACTGCCATGTTCCCAATGTGTTAGCCCCTACAATGCTCTACGCCCCTTGTGTTAGCCCCTTCAATGCTCTGTTCCTTGTGTTAGCCCCTTCAATGCTCTGTTCCCCTTGCGTTAGCCCCTTCAATGCTCTGTTCCCCTTGCGTTAGCCCCTTCAATGCTCTGTTCCCTTTGCGTTAGCCCCTTCAATACTCAGTTCCCTTTGCCTTAGCCCCTTCAATACTCAGTTCCCCTTGCGTTAGCCCCTTCAATGCTCTGTTCCCCTTGCATTAGCCTCTTCAATACGCAGTTCCCTTTGCATTAGCCCCTTCACTGCCCTGTTCCCAATGTGTTAGCCCCTTCAATGCTCTGTTCCCCTTGAGTTAGCCCCTTCAATGCTCTGTTCCCCGTGTTCGCCCCTTCAATACTCAGTTCCCCTTGCGTTAGCCCCTTCAATACTCAGTTCCCCTTGTGTTAGCCCTTTCAATGCTCTGTTCCCCTTGTGCTAGCCCCTTCACTGCCCTGTTCCCAATGTGTTAGCCCATACAATGCTCTACGCCCCTTGCGTTAGCCCCGTCAATACTCAGTTCCCCTTGCGTTAGCCCCTTCAATATCCAGTTCCCCTTGCGCTAGGCCCTTCAATGCTCTGTCCCCCGTGCGTTAGCCCCTTCAATACTCAGTTCCCCTTGTGTTAGCCCCTTCAATGCTCTGTTCCCCTTGGGTTAGCCCCTTCAATGCTCTGTCCCCCTTTCGTTAGCCCCTTCAATGCTCTGTTCCCCGTGTTCGCCCCTTCAATACTCAGTTCCCCTTGCGTTAGCCCCTTCAATACTCAGTTCCCCTTGTGTTAGCCCTTTCAATGCTCTGTTCCCCTTGTGCTAGCCCCTTCACTGCCCTGTTCCCAATGTGTTAGCCCATACAATGCTCTACGCCCCTTGCGTTAGCCCCGTCAATACTCAGTTCCCCTTGCGTTAGCCCCTTCAATATCCAGTTCCCCTTGCGCTAGGCCCTTCAATGCTCTGTCCCCCGTGCGTTAGCCCCTTCAATACTCAGTTCCCCTTGCGTTAGCCCCTTCAATATCCAGTTCCCCTTGCGCTAGGCCCTTCAATGCTCTGTCCCCCGTGCGTTAGCCCCTTCAATACTCAGTTCCCCTTGTGTTAGCCCCTTCAATGCTCTGTTCCCCTTGCGTTAGCCCCTTCAATGCTCTGTCCCCCTTTCGTTAGCCCCTTCAATGCTCTGTCCCCCTTATGTTAGCCCCTTCAATGCTCTGTTCTCCTTGTGTGATCCCCTTTAATGCTCTGTTCCCCTTGCGTTAGGCCCTTCAATGCTCTGTTCCCCTTGCGTTAGCCCCTTCAATGCTCTGTTCCCCTTGCATTAGCCCCTTCAATGCTCTGTTCCCCATGTTGGCCCCTTCAATGCTCTGTTCCCTGTGTTCGCCCCTTCAATACTCAGTTCCCCTTGCGTTAGCCCCTTCAATACTCAGTTCCCCTTGCGTTAGCCCCTTCAATACTCAGTTCCCCTTGCGTTAGCCCCTTCAATGCTCTGTTCCCCTTGCATTATCCCCTTCAATGCCCTGTTCCCAATGTGTTAGCCCCTTCACTGCCCTGTTCCCAATGTGTTAGCCCCTACAATGCTCTACGCCCCTTGCGTTAGCCCCTTCAATACTCAGTTCCCTTTGCGTTAGCCCCTTCAATGCTCTGTTCCCCTTGTGTTAGCCCCTTCGATGCTCTGTTCCCCTTGCGTTAGCCCCTTCAATGCTCTGTTGCCCTTGCGTTAGCCCCTTCAATGCTCTGTTCCCCTTGCATTAGCCCCTTCAATGCTCTGTTCCCCATGTTGGCCCCTTCAATGCTCTGTTCCCTGTGTTCGCCCCTTCAATACTCAGTTCCCCTTGCGTTAGGCCCTTCAATACTCAGTTCCCCTTGCGTTAGGCCCTTCAATACTCCGTTCCCCTTGCGTTAGGCCCTTCAATGCTCTGTTCCCCTTGCGTTAGGCCCTTCAATGCTCTGTTCCGCTTGCGTTAGCCCCTTCAATGCTCTGTTCCCCTTGCTTTAGGCCCTTCAATGCTCTGTTCCCCTTGCGTTAGCCCCTTCAATACTCAGTTCCCCTTGCGTTAGCCCCTTCAATACTCAGTTCCCCTTGCGTTAGCCCCTTCAATACTCCGTTCTCCTTGCGTTATCCCCTTCAATGCTCTGTTCCCCTTGTGTTAGCCCCTTTAATGCTCTGTTCACCTTGTGTTAGGCCCTTCAATGCCCTGTTCCCAAGTGTTAGCCCCTTCAATGCTCTCTTCCTCTTACGTTAGGCCGTTCAATGCTCAGTTCCCCTTGCGTTAGGCCCTTCAATGCTCTGTCCCCCGTGCGTTAGCCCCTTCAATACTCAGTTCCCCTTGCGTTAGGCCCTTCAATGCTCTGTTCCCCTTGCGTTAGCCCCTTCAATACTCAGTTCCCCTTGCGTTAGCCCCTTCAATACTCAGTTCCCCTTGTGTTAGCCCCTTCAATGCGCAGTTCCTCTTGCATTAGGCCCTTCAATGCTCTGTTCCCCTTGCGTTAGCCCCTTCAATGCTCTGTCCCCCTTTCGTTAGCCCCTTCAATGCTCTGTCCCCCTTATGTTAGCCCCTTCAATGCTCTGTTCTCCTTGTGTGATCCCCTTTAATACTCTGTTCCCCTTGCGTTAGCCCCTTCAATACTCTGTTCTCCTTGTGTTCTCCCCTTGCCCTTCAATGCCCTGTTCCCCGTGTTCGCCCCTACAATGCTCTGTTCCCCTTGCGTTAGCCCCTTCAATGCTCTGTTCCCCCTGCGTTAGCCCCTTCAATGCCCTGTTCCCAATGTGTTAGTCCCTTCAATGCCCTGTTCCCAATGTGTTAGCCCCTACAATGCTCTACTCCCCTTGCGTTAGCCCCTTTAATAGTCAGTTCCCCTTGCGTTAGCCCCTTCAATGCTCTGTTCCCCCTGTGTTAGGCCCTTCAATGCTCTGTTTCCAATGTGTTAGCCCCTTCAATGTTCTCTTCCTCTTGCGTTAGGCCGTTCAATGCGCAGTTCCCCTTGCGTTAGCCCCTTCAATATTCAGTTCCCCTTGCGTTAGCCCCTTCAATATTCAGGCCCCTTGCGTTAGCCCCTTCAATGCTCAGTTCCTCTTGCATTAGGCCGTTCAATGCTCTGTTCCCCTTGCGTTAGCCCCTTCAATGCTCTGTTCCCCTTGCATTAGCCCCTTCAATGCTCTGTCCCCCTTATGTTAGCCCCTTCAATACTCAGTTCCCCTTGCGTTAGCCCCTTCAATGATCTGTCCCCCTTGTTTTAGGCCCTTCAATACTCAGTTCCCCTTGCGTTAGCCCCTTCAATACTCAGTTCCCCTTGGTATAGGCCCTTCAATACTCAGTTTCCCTTGCGTTAGGCCCTTCAATGCCCTGTTCCCCTTGCGTTAGCCCCTTCAATGCTCTGTTACCCTTACGTTAACCCCTTCAATGCTCTGTTCCCCTTGCGTTAGCCCCTTCAATACACAGTTCCCCTTGCGTTAGCCCCTTCAATACTCCGTTCCCCTTGGTTTTGCCCTTCAATGCTCTGTTCCCCTTGGTTTTGCCCTTCAATGCTCTGTTCCCCTTGCGTTAGGCCCTTCAATGCTCTGTTCCCCTTGCGTTAGCTCCTTAAATACTCAATTCCCCTTGCGTTAGCCCCTTCAATACTCAGTTCCCCTTGCGTTAGCCCCTTCAATGCTCTTCTCCCCTTGCATTAGCCCCTTCAAAACTCTGTTCCCCCTGCGTTAGCCCCTTCAATGCTCTGTTCCCCTTGCATTAGCCCTTCAATGCTCTGTTCCCAATGTGTTAGCCCTTTCAATGCCCTGTTCCCCGTGTTCGCCCCTACAATGCTCTGTTCCCCTTGCGTTAGCCCCTTCAATGCTCTGTTCCCCCTGTGTTAGCCCCTTCAATGCCCTGTTCCCAATGTGTTAGCCCATACAATGCTCTACTCCCCTTGCTTTAGCCCCTTCAATACTCAGTTCCCCTTGCGTTAGCCCCTTCAATGCTCTGTTCCCCTTGTGTTAGCCCCTTCAATGCTCTGTTCCCCTTGTGTTAGGCCCTTCAATGCCCTGTTCCCAATGTGTTAGCCCCTTCAATGCTCTGTTCCTCTTGCGTTAGGCCGTTCAATGCTCAGTTCCCCTTGCGTTAGCCCCTTCAATACTCAGTTCCCCTTGCGTTAGGCCCTTCAATGCTCTGTCCCCCTTGTGTTAGCCCCTTCAATGTGCAGTTCCTCTTGCATTAGGCCCTTCAATGCTCTGTTCCCCTTGCGTTAGCCCCTTCAATGCTCTGTCCCCCTTTCGTTAGCCCCTTCAATGCTCTGTCCCCCTTATGTTAGCCCTTTCAATGCTCTGTTCTCCTTGTGTGATCCCCATTAATACTCTGTTCCCCTTGCGTTAGGCCCTTCAATGCTCTGTTCCCCTTGCGTTAGGCCCTTCAATGCTCTGTTCTCCTTGTGTTATCCCCTTCAATACTCAGTTCCCCTTGCGTTAGCCCCTTCAATGCTCTGTTCCCCTTGCATTAGCCCCTTCAATGCTCTGTTCCCCATGTTGGCCCCGTCAATGCTCTGTTCCCTGTGTTCGCCCCTTCAATACTCAGTTCCCCTTGCGTTAGGCCCTTTAATGCTCCGTTCCCTTGTGTTAGCCCCTTCAATGCTCTGTTCCCCTTGCGTTAGCCCCTTCAATGCTCTGTTCCCCTTGCGTTAGCCCCTTCAATACTCTGTTCCCCTGTTGCATTAGCCTCTTCATTGCTCTGTTCCCCTTGCTTTAGCCCCTTCAATGTTCTGTTCTCCCCGAGTTAGTCCCTTCAATGCTCTGTTCCCCCTGGGTTAGCCCCTTCAATGCTCTGTTCCAAATGTACAATTTCTGTCAGTTTCCGAATCACAGGTCAGTGTCATTCAAGCACTTCATGTGACACTTAAAATTCTTTGTTAACTGCTGTTATCGTAAACCTCCCACTATAGACAGTCGGTATTTAAAACCTGCAAAAACATCTTAATAAAACCACGTTCTCGTTCCTCTGCTCTGCTTATACCTCATGGGTATCTAAACGGCTCTCCCCGTTATTGCATATTTATACTAATGTGTCATTTAAATGTCTTTCTCCTTCTCTGCTGTCTTTATACCGTGCAGGTACGTCCATGTATCTCACATTTTAATCCTCTGCTGCATTTATACCCGAGGTATTTAAATATCTTTCTCCCTCTCTGCTGTCTTTATACCCTGGAGGTACGTACTCGTTTCTCTCTTACCCTCATCCTCTGATGCATTTATACCTGATGTATTTAAAAGCGTGTCTCTCTCATATTTCCAGTCTCCCTGCAGATGTCTAAATGTCTATCATACGTTTCTTCTCCATCCTATGTTGTATTCATACCACAGAAGTATTTAAATGTCTCTCGTACATCTCCAGTCTCTCTACTCTGCTGTATTTATACTTCAGGTGTATTTAAATCTCTAACATCCTTGGTCCATAAGTTGCTCGACTGTTGATCATACACAGCTGACTATTCGGAGAGCTACAAATGCGGACTCACTGTTATACACTACACGCTGTTACTACTGCCATCATGATCCAACTCACTGTTATACACTACACGCTGTTACTACTGCCATCACGATCCGATTCACTGTTATACACTACACTGCCATCATGATCCAACTCACTGTTATACACTACACACTGTTACTACTGCCATCATGATCCAACTCACTGTTATACACTACACGCTGTTACTGCTGCCATCACGATCCGATTCACTGTTATACACTACACGCTGTTATACACTACACGCTGTTACTGCTGCCATCACGATCCAACTCGCTGTTATACACCACACGCTGTTACTGCTGCCATCACGATCCGACGCACAAGTTACTAACTTTTGTAACGATATATCTGTAAGAGACAGTAGTTAGTGACAGATTCCTTACCTTAGAATATCCCCAGGCGTCACGCTGGATCCGGAAAGTTTTTGCGTAGCAATACCCTTGCGCGTCGGTAGGCGGCGTTGTGCGGCTCCACGTCCGTCGTCGGGACCGCCGAGATGACGTCGCGGGCAGTACTTAGACGCCGCCCCTGCACGCTGACGTCAGTTCTGTACACGACTTTCCGCGCCAGGAACGCAGAGCCATGCAAGAAGCTGACATAGGTGTCTGAAAAATACTAGGGCCCTGAAAGGGATGTCCTTAACCCTAGAAATCAGTTCGCAGAACTGGGAGGATGGGTGGGGCGGTAAGGAATCTGTCACTAACTACTGTCTCTTACAGATATATCGTTACACAAGTTAGTAACTTGTGCATCTGAAAGAGACACGTTAGTGACAGATTCCTTACCTTAGAATAGATACCCCAGCAATACCAACCCCGGTGGTGGGTCTGCGAACAGATTCAGACAAGGAAGTCCCGGAGGACAGAACGGCCAAAGAAGCCGTCCCTCCGGACCTGACTTTCAAGGCAGTAATGTTTGGTAAACGTGTGCAGCGAGGCCCACGTAGCTGCCTGACATATATCCTGTAACGGAACACCGCGGCCTAAAGCCGTGGTAGCAGCCGTAGCCCTGGTGGAATGGGCACGCAGCCCAACAGGAGGCTCCTTCTTAGCAAAAGAATAGCAGGCTTTGATACACAAGGTGACCCAGCGGGAGATGGTCCTTTTGTGTACCGCCCGACCTTTTTTGGCGCCCACGTAGCCAACAAAGAGCTGGTCATCCACCCGGAACTGTTGTGTGCGGTTGATGTAACAGGAAAGCGCACGTTTTGGGTCCAGACGGTGGAGCCTCTCTTCCTCTCTGGAAGGATGCGGAGGCGGAAAGAAGGTGGGCAAAGTGATGGTCTGCCCAATATGGAAGGCAGTAACCACCTTTGGCAAGAAGGACGGACGCGTCCTAAGAACAACCTTGTCTGGATGAACAGACAGAAAGGGAGGTTTGCATGAAAGAGCCTGGAGCTCACTCACCCGCCGAGCGGAGGTGATGGCCACCAGAAATGCTGTCTTCAGAGTAAGAAGACGAAGAGGACAGTTATGTAGAGGCTCAAAGGGAGCGCACATTAAGAAGGTAAGAACCAAGTTCAAGTCCCACTGAGGCATTACAAACGGAACAGGAGGAAAGAGGTGTGTAATGCCTTTAAGAAACCTGTTAACAACAGGGGTCTTGAAAAGGGAGGGCTGATCAGGAAGCCTGAGGAAGGCCGATATCGCACAAAGATAGCCCTTGATGGTACCCAGGGCAGAACCCTGTTGGGCCAGAGAAAGAAGGAACAGAAGAACCTCAGAAAGAGGGGCAGAAAGGGGATTCACAGCCTTTGCTGTGCACCATGCCACAAACTTGTTCCACCTGCAGGCGTATACCACCTTAGTGGAGGGACGCCTGGCTGCCAGAATCACATCACAAACTTCGGGAGGCAAGTCGAAAGGAATCAACTGCCGCCGCTCAATCTCCACGCAAGCAGGTGTAGACTGGACAGGTTCGGGTGGAGGACCGTCCCCTGCTGCTGCGACAGAAGATCCTCCCGAAGAGGCAGACGGATCGGGGGATCGACGCTCATACTGAGTAGCTCGGGATACCAAACTCTTCGAGCCCAGTCCGGAGCCACAAGAATGACTTGGGCCCGGTCGCGCCGAATCTTCTTCAACACTCTGGGTAGAAGTGGTATAGGCGGAAAGGCGTACAACAGACCGCAACTCCACTCGCGACGAAAAGCGTCGCCGAGCGAGTGCCGCCTTGGAAATTCCAACGCGCAGAACTGCTGACATTGCGCGTTCTCTTCGGTGGCGAACAGATCTAACCTAGGCTCTCCCCACTGCTGAAAGAGACCTTGCGCCACCTCCGAGTGAAGACGCCATTCGTGATCCATCATGCACCTGCGGCTGAGTTCGTCCGCCCTGGCGTTCAGGGAACCTGCCAGGTGTTGAACCATCAGGAATATGCCCTGATGTTCGAGCCATGTCCAGAGGTGCAGAGCCTCCTGACATAGGGTCCACGACCCCACCCCGCCCTGTTTGTTGCAATACCACATGGCGGTGGTGTTGTCTGTGAACACCTGCACTACCTTCCCTTTGACAGAGGGAAGGAATGCCTTGAGTGCAAGTCGGATCGCCCGGAGCTCCAGAAGGTTGATATGGAGCCGGGACTCCGCCGGAGACCAGAGGCCTCTGATCTCCGCCTCTCCCATGTGACCGCCCCATCCCAGAAGGGACGCGTCCGTCACAACTGTGTGCTCTGGCTGGGGAAGGGAGAGGGATCTGCCCATGACCCATTGCCGGTTCGAGAGCCACCACTGCAACTGTTTTGCAGTCCCCTCCGAGATCTGGACGTGATCGGACAGGTTGCCCTGGTGATGCGCCCACTGGAACTTCAGGTCCCACTGCAGAGCCCGCATATGCCATCTGGCATGATCGACCAGCAGGATGCAGGAGGCCATGAGGCCCAGCAGCCTCAGGGTCATCCGTACCGAAACCCAGGATAAAGGCCGAAAGATCGGAATCATAGCCTGAATATCCCGGACTCGCCGTTCGGGAGGATAAACCCGAAACTGCGTCGTGTCCAGAACTGCTCCGATGAAAAGGAGCTGTGGAGAAGGAATCAGGTGCGACTTCGGCACGTTGATGGAGAACCCCAGCGAGTGCAGGAGTTCGGCCGTTGTCTGGAGGTGGGAGACGACTGCCTGGGACGAGCCCGCCTTCAGCAGCCAGTCGTCGAGGTAGGGGAAGACTGGAACCCCTGCCCAGCGCAGATGGGCTGCGACCACCGCCATCACTTTCGTGAACACCCGAGGGGCGCTGGTAAGGCCAAAAGGAGCACGGTGAACTGAAAATGCTCGAGGCCTACCGTGAACCGCAGGTAACGCCGGTGGGCCGGCAGGAGGGGATGTGGAAATATGCGTCCTGCAAGTCCAACACTACCATCCAGTCTCCAGGGTCGAGAGCAGTCAAGACCTGAGCTAGGGTGAGCATCTTGAATTTCTCCTTCCGGAGGAAGCGATTGACGTTCCGGAGGTCCAAGATAGGACGCATGTCCTCCTTGTCCTTTTTGGGCACCACAAAGTAGTGGGAGTAGCAACCACGTCCTACTTCTGGGGTCGGAACACGCTCGATGGCCCTCTTGGCCAAGAGGGCCGCAACTTCCTTTTGAAGAAGCACCAAGAGATCCCCTGACATGCGGTGGAATTGAGGTGGCATGGCTGGGGGGATGGTCACGAAGGGGAGGGAGTAGCCCCTTTGGACAATATCCAAGACCCACTTGTCCGAGGTGATGGCACGCCAGTGGTGAAGGTAATGGCGGACCCTGCCCCCTACTGGCGTGCCGTGCACCTGAAAGGAAGGACTAGGAGGGCTTGGAGGCCGCGGACGGGGCGGGGTTGGTGGCCTGAGCCGCACGCTGGTTGCCTGACCCGCCACGGCGGGAGCCACGTCCTCGGCCACGCGAAGACACTTGCTGCGCGGGCCGGTGGCTGGGCAGCGGACGTGACTGGGCGCCCCTTCCGTGGCCACGAAAGGGGCGAAAAGCAGACTGTTGCTGAGGGCGCACAGCAGAAAGGCCCAGGGACTTGGCTGTAGCCCGCGAGTCCTTAAAGCGCTTCAGCGCATGGTCTGCCTTTGTCCCAAAAAGACCGACTCCATCAAAGGGCATGTCCATAAGAGAGTTTTGGACATCACCCGAGAAACCAGTGGTCCTCAGCCAGGCGTGACGGCGCAGCGCCACTATCGTCGCAAGCGATCTGCCTAGCGAGTCGGCGGTATCAAGGCCACATCTGATGGTGTACTTTGCCGCATCTCTTCCCTCCGCAATGGAGCGGGGAAGCAGTGTCTGGACCTCCTCAGGACACTGGGGCAGAACTTGCGCCACCGAGTCCCACAAGGAGTGGGAATATCGGCCCAAGAGGCAAGTGATGTTGACTGACCGCAAGCCAGCACTGGCGGAAGAAAAAACCTTCTTCCCAAATTGATCCAGGCGTTTGGATTCCCTATCCGGGGGAGCGGTAGGGAAGGCGCTTTGGGAAGCAGAGGCTTGGACCACCAAGCTCTCAGGGGTGGGGTGTAGAGAGAGGAACGGGGGGTCGCCCGGAGCAGGGCGATGGCGTCGGGCCACGTTCCTATCCACAGGAGCCCCTGTGGTGGGCTTGGACCAGGTGCCCAAAAGAACGTCTGAAAGCGCCTCGTTGAACGGCAGCAGTGGCTCCGAGGAGGTAGCCGCCGGCTGAAGCACTTCCGTCAGGATGTTAGTCCTGACAGCCACTGTAGGCAACTGGAGGTTTAAGGCCCCAGCTGCTCTACGCAACACCGTTGCAAAGTTTGCTCCCTCCTCCGTTGCCACGGATGGAGGAGATAGCATGCCAGAGTCAGGGGAGGTGTCCAGCCCACTGGCATCCCTAAGTTCCTCAGTCCAGTCCTGATGAAACTCACACTGTTGTGTGAGAGGGTCATCAGACCCCTCCCAGTTATCTCCGTCCTCCAATTCAGGTTCAAAATAAGGAGGAGGAGGGACATGTGGGACCCAAAGTCCCAGCGGCGTCGGAGCCGGCGTCGTGCGACGCCGGTCCGGCGCCATGTCCGGATCCGGAGAGAACCGGGGAACGACGCCGCCCGGAGCCCCGGGCGGCGTCGGGAACGGCACCGGAGACATCGGCGCCGGCGGAGGTGTAGTTAGGTCAACCGGCGTCGATGGGGGTTGCGGCAGCACCGGAGCCGGGATCGAGGCCTGGGCCGAGGCTGGTGTTACAGGCGGCGCCGGGACCGGAGTCGCCGGCGGTGCCGGGGAAACCCCATCAGGGCCCGCGGGGCCCGAAGGCGCACCAGGGGGACCTTGAGGCCCGAAGAGGCGGGCCATGGCCGACAGGAATTCCTGTATCTCGGCCGGAGTCGCCCCCGAACCCAGGAAGGACGGGTAATGCGGGGGCGGCTCCACAGGCACTCCCGGAGCCGCGGGGACGGTGCTGATAGGAGCCTCAGCCGAGTCGCGAGACCGGCGTGGCGAAGCCGTCGAGCGATGACGCTTCTTAGACTTTTTATGCTTTGACTTACCGGAGGAGTGCGAAGACTTGGACCCCGACGACCAATGAGGACTCCGCGACCGGCCCCTCGACCTCTCACGTGACCGGGGCTTGGTGTGGCGCGGAGCCGACTGCCGGACCTCGAGGAGCTTTCGAGACCGCTCTCGCAAAGCCTTCGGGTGCAAGGCCCGGCAGTCGGGGCACGACTTCGTGTCGTGGTCGCGGCCGAGGCAGTAGAGACACTCTAAGTGCGGGTCTGTGATCGACATCATGCGACCACAGACGTCGCAGGGCTTGAAGCCGGGCATCCCTACCGACACCTTCGGAGTCGAGAGACTCGTGTTGAAAAACAGTGAAAAATCACCAAAAAGTTAGTCAAAAAAGATGACTAGGGCACTGCTCTTCCCGGATCTGCGTTTACTGGCGCGGAAAAAGAATAACTGACGTCAGCGCGCAGCAGCGGCGTCTAAGTACTGCCCGCGACGTCATCCCGGCGGTCCCGACGACGGACGCGGAGCCGCACGACGCCGCCTACCGACGCGCAAGGGTACTGCTACGCAAAAACTTTCCGGATCCAGCCTGACGCCTGGGGATATTCTAAGGTAAGGAATCTGTCACTAACGTGTCTCTTTCAGATTCACTGTTATACACTACACGCTGTTACTACTGCCATCACGATCCGACTCACTGTTATACACTACACTGCCATCATGATCCAACTCACTGTTATACACTAGACTGCCATCACGATCCAACTCACTGTTATACACTACACGCTGTTACTGCTGCCATCACGATCCAACTCACTGTTATACACTACATGCTGTTACTACTGCCATCACAATCCGATTCACTGTTATACACTACACGGTGTTACTGCTGCCATCACGATCCGACTCACTGTTATACACTACACGCTGTTACTACTGCCATCACGATCCGACTCACTGTTATACACTACACTGCCATCATGATCCAACTCACTGTTATACACTACACTGCCATCATGATCCAACTCACTGTTATACACTACACACTGCCACTACTGCCATCACGATCCGACTCACTGTTATACACTACACGCTGTTACTGCTGCCATCAAGATCCCGCTCGCTGTTATACACTACACGCTGTTACTACTGCCATCACGATCCAACTCACTGTTATATACCACACGCTGTTACTACTGCCATCACGATCCGACTCACTGTTATACACTACACGCTGTTACTGCTGCCATCATGATCCAACTCACTGTTATACACTACACACTGCCACTACTGCCATCATGATCCAACTCACTGTTATACACTACACGCTGTTACTACTGCCATGATCCCACTCCCTGTTATACACTACATGCTGTTACTACTGCCATCATGATCCCACTCCCTGTTATACACTACACTCTGTTACTACTGCCATCATGATCCAACTCCCTGTTATACACTACACACTGCCACTACTGCCATCATGATCCAACTCACTGTTATACACTACACGCTGTTACTACTGCCATCATGATCCAACTCACTGTTATACACTACACACTGCCACTACTGCCATCATGATCCAACTCCCTGTTATACACTACACTGCCACTACTGCCATCATGATCCAACTCACTGTTATACACAACACGCTGTTCCTGCTGCCATCATGATCCTAATCTGTTCATGCCAGAGACACTGGCTACTCATCATGCCAGTAACAAATAAGATCATCAGTGACATCACGTTGAGATCATGAACAATGCATGACTGGGGTATGAGCTATGGTTTTATTTATTTATTATGTCTGGGGGTTATCATTAGGTCTCACCTATCAGACCGCCCAAGCTGTCTGGTTACGCAAGACCTATTGTGGGCTTACAGTGAGGAGCTTTCAGGCCACCCACTGCCTACCAATGCTTGTTTTATTTGTCACGGTCATATTCTTGCTTCTTATTCAGTGCTTTCTTTCATCTTCGTGTGCTTGTCCCACCCCTGGAGCAAGCCCTCTGTACCGTGCTTTTGATTGGTTTACTTGTTGTATCCATCCAAAGCTCACTTTTAGAGAACTACTTTTTAGATCTCACCTGAGACAGCGAATGCACTGCTGCTTCCAAGACATTTTGTTACCTTACAGGGGGCTTAGAGCCCGCCCATTGCTTACCATTGGTTGGCTTCATCGTCCCTCTCACTTCATTGCTTCTCTTTGGTCAGTGCGTGTCAGCTTCACTTCCTCTTCGTGTGTTTGTCCCACCCCCCCCGCCCAGAAACTTTACCCCAGTACTGCTTAATTTTGGCATCTAGAATCTTTCCACTGCTTGCGCATTTTAGGGGGGTACTTACATTTTTTTTTAGTTGTAGCACTCCAAAAGAATGCATGTGTTTACAGGCTGTCTCCCCCACCCCCTCTCACTCCACGTTGTTGTTGCTAATTTCTTTTGTTGTGTCACTAGCCCCGTTGATGTTTACCTCGCCCTCCCATCGTGTTCCTACTTGCCCCTAACGTCACGCCCCTCCCACGTTCTTGCATGGCCCACTGCCTTCCGCTCTGTTTCTTACCCTGACCCCTCTTCCCACGAAAAACAAGCATTAGCAGCGCCAATAGTTCTCACCTATGCAAGATCTCTGGCTTTATCAATCTGTTTTTAAGCCATGTTGTACTGCAGCAGAACAGCTGTGCAGCATGGTTGAAAAGTAAAAGCAAACAAGAACAGTATCAAGCCGTCAGCATATACTTTTTTTGTTTGTTTACACTTTCCGCTCTGCTGCTGTACGTGATAGCAAAGAAATTTGACAAAGCAAAAAGATCTGGCATATGCAAGACTTACTGGCTTTGCCATTGCTTGTTTCTTTTTGGCTAAGCATTCCCCGAGTGCACATTTATTCCAGATCTCGTCCTAGTGTGCTGCTCAGCCTGCCAAGTAACCGCACCCGTGATCCCTGTTGCTCTTCCATGTTGCTCTCTCCCTCATCGGCTTCTCCCTTCCCACTCTACCCCTTCACCACGTGCTCTTCTCTCCTTTATGCTTCTTTTCTTCCACATGCTCTTCTCTCCTTTGTATGCCTCTTTTCTCCCTTCCTCCGCCTGCTCTTCTCTCCTTTATCTGCTTCTCCTCTCCCTTCCGCCACCTGCTCTTCTCTCCTTTATATGCTTCTTCTCTCCCTTCTTCCACGTGCTCTTTCTCTCCTTTATATGCTTCTTCTCTCCCTTCTTCCACGTGCTCTTCTCTCCTTTGTATGCCTCTTTTCTCCCTTCCTCCGCCTGCTCTTATCTCCTTTGTATGCTTCTTCTCTCCCTTCTTCCACCTGCTCTTCTCTCCTTTGTTTGCCTTTTTTCTCCCTTCCTCCGCCTGCTCTTCTCTCCTTTATCTGCTTCTCCTCTCCCTTCCGCCACCTGCTCTTCTCTCCTTTATATGCTTCTTCTCGCCCTTCTTCCACCTGCTCTTCTCTCCTTTATATGCTTCTTCTCTCCCTTCTTCCACGTGCTCTTCTCTCCTTTGTATGCTTCTTCTCTCCCTTCTTCCACGTGCTCTTCTCTCCTTTATCTGCTTCTTCGCTCCCTTCTTCTGCGTGCTCTTCTCTCCTTTATATGCTTCTTCTCGCCCTTCTTCCACCTGCTCTTCTCTCCTTTATATGCTTCTTCTCTCCCTTCTTCCACGTGCTCTTCTCTCCTTTGTATGCTTCTTCTCTCCCTTCTTCCACGTGCTCTTCTCTCCTTTGTATGCTTCTTATCTCCCTTCTTCCACGTGCTCTTCTCTCCTTTATATGCTTCTTTTCTCCCTTCTTCCACGTGCTCTTCTCTCCTTTATATGCTTCTTCTCTCCCTTCCTCCACTTGCTCTTCTCTCCTTTATATGCTTCTTCTCTCCCTTCTTCCACGTGCTCTTCTCTCCTTTACATGCTTCTTTTCTCCCTTCTTCCACCTGCTCCCCTGTGGCCCAACCCACTCATGCGGTTCTTTTTTTTTCTCCATTTTGCGTTTTGCACAAAAAAAAGTCTTTATGGATCCAAGTGGTGTCCACCATTTTGCACAGGTGGATAAAAATAAAAGTAAAATGGAGCCCCCGCCCTTCTGTAGGTGCGCACATGCTTGGTGATGCATGCACGCTTACAGAATGATGGAACCTGCAGCAGCATTACATTATTGTGTCATTTCTTCGTTTTTTTTTTGCTGCTGCTCGTAAGCATCTGCAAACAGTCCAAAAAGTGAGATGCTTTGGCAATACTTGTTAGACTTAGTATTCTAACAGAAACATCACCTTAAACACGTTGTAGGGCATTTCTGATTTTTTTTAGGAAATATGAAATTTCTTTTGAGTAAAGGTAACCATAACTTAGTTTTCAGAAACTTTTTAAGTGAATTTTTATAAGATACTGCATTCAATTTCATTCCCACGCAGTCAGCTGTGCACCATCTTTGCACAGCTGGTTAAGGGGGCTGGCTCAGCGCGTGCACTCTGACCTCACCTGGGCGAAGCCCTTGTGTGGACCTGACCCACTGGGTAGAGCCATTGGCTGTGGGTGCAGGACCTGGCCCGTACCCAGCCCCACTCCACCCAACCAATGCGCATGGCCTTTATTCCATGAGCATCTATCTCTGTGCAACTATGCTCTGAGCCAGAGCCTCTCCCACTGCAACTAGCTGTGGACAACCTTTGGCTGTGCTCAGTGGGGTATGTGCACACAGCCTTACCCAAGGCCAGGCCCAGCACCAACTTTGTCCCACCCAAGGCCAGGCCTAGCACCAGCTTTGTCCCACTCAAGGCCAGGCCCAGCGCCAACACCAGCTTTGTCCCACCCAAGGCCAGGCCGTGCACCAGCATTGTCCCACCCAAGGCCAGGCCGTGCACCAGCATTGTCACACCCAAGCCAGCCGCGCATGTACTTTGGCTGTGCTCAGTGGGCTACGGGCACACAGCCCCACCCAAGGCCAGGACGTGCACCAGCATTGTCCCACCCAAGCCAGCCGTGCATGTACTTTGGCTGTGCTCAGTGGGCTACGGGCACACAGCCCCACCCAAGGCCAGGACGTGCACCAGCTTTGTCCCACCCAAGCCAGCTGCGCATGGACTTTGGTCACGTGCAAGGGACTTTGGCTGTGCTCAGTGGGCTATGGGCACACAGGCTCACCCAAGGCCAGCACCAGCTTTGTCCCACCCAAGGCCAGGCCATGCACCAGCTTTGTTCCACCAAAGCTAGCCGCGCATGGACTTTGGCTGTGCTCAGTGGGCTTTGGGCACACAGCCTCACCCAAGGCCAGGCCCTGCACCAACTTTGTCCACCCAAGCTATCCGCGCATGGGCTTTGGCCATATGCAAGGGACTTTGGCTGTCAGTGGGCTATGGGCACACAGCCTCACCCAAGGCCATGCTCTGCACCAGCTTTGTCCCACCCAAGCTTGCCGCGCATGGACTTTGGTCATGAGCAAGGGAGTTTGGCTGTGCTCAGTGGGCTATGGGCAAACAGCCTCACCTAATGCCAGGTTCCGCACCAGCTTTGTCTCACCAAAGCCAGCCGCGCATGGACTTTGGTTATGTGCAAGGGATTTTGGCTGTGATCAGTGGGTTATGGGCACACAGCCTCACCCAAGGTCAGGCCGTGCACCAGCTTTGTCTACCCAAGCTAGCCACGCACAGGCTTTGGTCATGTGCAAGGGGCTTTGGCTGTCCTCAGTGGGCTATGGGCACACAGCCTCACCCAAGGACAGGCCCTGAACCTGGTTTGTCCCACCCAAGATAGCTGCGCATGGACTTTGGCTGTGGGCACACAGCCTCACCCAAGGCCAGGCCCTGCACCAGCTTTGTCCACCTAAGCTAGCCGCGCATGGGCTTTGGCTGTGCTCAGTGGGCTTTGGGCACCCAGCCTCCCTAAGGCCAGGCTCTGCACCAGCTTTGTCCCACCCAAGCTAGACGCACATGGACTTTGGTCATGTGCAAAGGACTTTGGCTGTGCTCAGTGGGCTAGGGGAACACAGCCTCACCCAAGGCCAGGCCCTGCACCAGCTCTGTCCCACTTCATGCTAGCCGTGCATGGACTTTGGTTGTGCTCAGTGGGCTATGGGCACACAGCCCCACCCAAGGCCAGGCCGTGCACCAGATTTGTCCCACCCAAGCCAGCTGCGCATGGACTTTGGTCATGTGCAAGAGACTTTGGCTGTGCTCAGTGGGCACACAGCCTCACCCAAGGCCAGGTCCTGCACCAGCTTCGTCCCACCCAAGCCAGCTGCGCATGGACTTTGGTCATGTGCAAGGGACTTTGGCTGTGCTCAGTGGGCTATGGACACAGCCTCACCCAAGGCCAGGCCCTGCACCAGCTTTGTCCGACCCAAGCAAGCCGTGCATGGACTTTGATCATGTGCAAGGGATCTCTGAGCGAAGGGCTGGCAAATGGTACTTAAAGTAGAAACTAAGTTAAACAAAAGACACCTGAAAAAGTGACCTCAGACAATTATTGAGAGCTTTACACATTTAACAAGTAACACACTTTGCACTGGCAGTGATAAAAGGAGCACATTTGGTGTTATTAATCAAGTCTCACCTTGGGTTGGCAGATTCGCAGGCATGTTGAAAGGCCTGGTGGTCACAGTGCAATATGAAGAGCAGGGGTGCCAGCAGCTCGTGCATGCCCTGGAAGAGACCAAGAGCAGAAGATCAGAACAAAATAATGTTATAAGAGTGTAGTGCTAGAGGCACTCCTATGTTTTGAAACCACGTGATGACCTTTGACTACCATTATTTTAATTGACTTTTGGTGTTTTATTTTACCCTAGCTTGAATATACAACATAATTTTTTCCTGAATGTGCCTTTCTTGCCTTGAAGATTTATTTCGTATCTCTTTGTAGTTTTAGAGTGGGAGCTTTCACAGAGTAGAACAGCCTTGCCAAGAACAGAACGTGTGGGATGTGCATTTGAAAGCAAGAGAGAGAGATGTGGAATGTACTTCTTGGTCTCGGAGTGCAGTGTTATAAACAATGGTGCTCAAATGTGCATTATACTGTACATTGGGAGATGAAGTGTGTGATGCTATAGGCAGTGGTGCACAAATGAGCATTGTGTTGTACATTGGGAAGTATTATGAAGTTCTTACTATTGGCTTTGACATGCCCTCATGTCATCTTGAATTCTGACTCTGTCTAGCTTGAGCTTTTTGCGCGCACAGGCAGGCCCCCAGATTACTCAAGTTGATTAGGTTATTCACATTCAAGGTTGTTTGGTTTTCTGCTGGATGGAGGCTTTCGTAAGCTTCGCTGGGATAATGTGTGGGAAGTGTGCTTGGTGCATTTCGGAGCAGAGATTGTTGCTGCCAGAGAAATGTGTGGAATGTACAGCTCTGTCTCGGAGTCCAAATACAGGGGCCTGGCCAGCTTCTGTCTTGACCTTGACACAGACCAGTACGGTCAGCTCGGTTTTTCGTAACAGAAGAAAGGGGGAGAGGTTTCTAGAAGCTTCACCTCAGGTTGAGTAAAGGTATTAAAAGCAGGGGATCTTGGCACCCAGATGGGAGCTCGCTTGTGGGGCAGACATGTCATCACAAGGGAACTGGGGTCCCGATCGAGAATCCTGCCTGGCTGTCAAAGGGCTCCTCCAGCTTGAGTTGGCAAGGATGTCGAGTGAACGATTGGGGAGGTGTTTTGTTTTTGAGTATTGACTTTGTGATGTGTGAGTGAGTTTGTCTGCACATCCTAGTCTCCAGTGGTTATAATCATCTGAAGTGTTTTCATTGTGATGTGCGAGTGTCTGTGTGCACATCCAAGTCTTCAGTGGTTGTAACATCTGATGTATTTAGTGTATATATATCTTTCTGATTTCTTGCAGGATGTCCAGTATTATCTGCTTGAGTTTCATATCATATTATTAGGTTGCATTTCATATTATCCATGGATTACTTATAAGTGTGATATTATTGCTTGCATATATACATATATATATATATATATCTCTATATACATTTGAATGTTGTTCATTTAACATCAGGGAAAGCCTTTTTGTTAGAGAGTGTTGCACTAAAAAAAAACATGCCTTATTCTGAGAACCGTGTTTGATGTGTTTCATTTTATAAAAGTGAAATCCCTTTCCAGGTGGTGTTTTGTTTTTATTGCTTCGTCGTGTTTGAGCCTCCATGTGGGAGGGCAGTATTTTCTATTATCCGGGAGTGCGAAGCAATACAAAGAGTTACGAAGGACAACCAGGTCATGTTACCTCAGGTTCACTTGAGCTTCTGATTCAGTATTGATAAAGCCTGGACTGTGAGGTCAGAGAGGCAGAGCGTGGAATTAGTAATCAAAGAAGGAATGTGCACTCGAAGAGCCAGGGCTACGTCAGTGTGAGCTCAGGTGAGCTTCTTATTCTATATAATGGATTGTATGGTCTGAGAGATGAGGCATGGCACTGAGAGTCAATGAAGGAGTATGCACTCCAAGACCCAGGGATACGTCAGTGTGGTCTCAGGCGAGCTTTGTATGGTCTGAGAGACGAGGCGTGGCACTGAGCGTCAGCGAAGGAGTATGCACTCAAAGACCCAGGGCTACGTTAGAATGGACTCAGGCGAGCTTCTTAGATATAATGGATTGTATGTTCTGAGAGAGACGAGGTGTGGCACTGAAAGTAAATGAAGGAGTATGCACTCAAAGAACCAGGGTTATGTTATTTTGGGCTTGGCTGAGCCAACTCTGTAAATTAGTCCATGAACCTGGAAGCAGTGTTGATGATGTCCAGATACATCATCACTTTCTGCTTAGCAGCATCTCTGCCCAGGTGAACAAAAAAATGCATAACAGGCTGCAGAGCACAGTTGACCAGTCTTTCAGAAATACACCAATGAGAAATTCAAAAAGGGCAGCATAATAAGCTTATCAAAACATAAACGTATACTCTACTTCTCCTGGGCACAGACTAGGGATGAGGAGGAGCTCTACAACGGATATAGCCTGTGGACGGCCATGACAATATTGGCCTGCCCAAGAGAGAGACCACCAGATTGGTACATCTTTTCCTACAAATCTTAAGATATTTTGCCTCTTCAAACGCTCTGCACTTTACAGAAGCAGCCACCATGGGAAGAGACTTTGCCGTCTTAGGGAGTCCGATATGTACTGTAAGCAGTGAGATGGTAAAATGTGGTTACCTTCTGAGCTCCTGAGCCTACTTAAGGAAGGAGTTAGGAATCAATTGTCAGACTTAGAATTTGGTGAGGAAGTGATGCTGCCACCACAGCATAGATGCCCTTATCCTGTGAGGCACTGCTGCATCGATGGACATCTCTACTAGGGCTTAGTATTAGCACACTCCGATAGGGGAGCTAGGCTACACCTTCTACTGCAACAAAGTCTGCACAGTTCAGGAGGGTGTTATCAATGAAGACGTCATGATAGACACATGTTCAGCACCACTTCCCAGGAACATAAGTGGATATGGCGAGGATGGATGGGTATGTGACTCGATGCTTCCACCTTCCCTGGATTACTCACACATTGTACTAGGGGTCAGTGATGGAGACCTACACACAAAGGGAGAAGGGTTCCCCTAGTATGGTGGTTCCATCCTTCCCCAACAGTAAGGATACTGTAGTACTATAGGCACTCCCATGTATTGGGACCATGTGATGACCTTTGAATAAAACCAGGTTATTCCTGATTCGCCGGAAACGAGGTCCCACGCCAAGACCCCTTTTTATAATTGTATTTCTAACAACACAAATATTTAATTATACTAACAAATACAATCGTTTTCAGGCCGTTTACAAACAAGCATTGGCACAACCAGTGTGTCTTGGTTTCATGCGGTAATCCATGTGGCAATCACATACTGGGATTAGAGACATGGGGGAGCCAGAAGTGGCGGGCAGAAACGGCCATAGCTGTAGAGGAATATCTGATGCAATTCAGTGCAAGCACTCGAGTGGAGGCGGGAGAACACACAAATGCAGTGGGTGAGAGAGGGATACTCCACAGGGCTGGGCCAAGGCATGATTAATAAAGTCTTAAGCAAATGGCAGAAAGGTGCCCATCGAAGAAATCCAATGGTTGAAACGAGGTCGCAAAGCCCGCGTTATGTATGTTAGTAATATTAGGTCTGTTAGACAGCCCTGCGGTCAAAGCCCAGACTTAAACAAAATGGGTATTTTTTTATTTTTTTTTAAGCGTCAGACAACTTTAACACCTTTAGGCTATTTTTGTAGCCATTTGAAAACGCGGACTGAATCATAAAACCTCTGGGTGTGTTGGCAATAGAAAGGCCAGCCATCCGCCTTTTCAAGGCATTTTAAAGTTAACAGTAGAGTTAAAAAGAACTGCGTGCTTCAACATTTAATAGGTTGCCTACTATATGAATAGAAGTCCAGCTAGCACCGTTCAAACAGTTATGTGCTGCTCTTCCTTTATCTGCTTGTGCTTAGCCTTCTCTATCAGTCGTTTGGAAATCGGCTAAACCACATTATTAAACATTGTATTTCTTTTAAAAAGCCTCTAAACCATTCCGTTCAGCCTACGCCCTTAGAAATCTACAAGTTTACTCATTCACTCAGCTGGTGATACTGCAGTACTTTCTCACCTCACCTTTTCTTTTATATAGTGAGGTAGTGGGAACTTAGACTTTCACTGTGCTGACTGGTAAATTATTTGCTAGTTACTTGCTATCTTTCGAGGATGTTGAACAATCGAATCAGTTTTTGCCTGAAAAATCTCTAGTGTTTGCTGGTAAAGTTGGTGACGCTGTTTCAGAAGTGCAGCGTGCCCTGCTGTCTCTCTGCTGTACAGGTTCTGTTCTGTAAGTTTCTACTCTTTGGTATTTCCCCATACGGAATCCCTGAGCATAGGTTAAAAATGCCTTTATTTGGATGGATTTGTAAAACAGAATAATGGGACCCTTAGTATGTATTCCCTTTCGATGTATTAAACTGTTCTTTAAAGAATTTGGGTATGTAAACTGGGATCTTCACAGAAACCTACCTCATTCTGCCTATGCATATAGATGCTGTGCGCATCCCACTGTGGAAACCATCTTGCCTTATTCTCCTCTACCCCGCCACACCGCTGCATAAAAAGCAATCAAGATGGCTGCTGCGGTTCATCATGACTATTTCGGACTTACAAAGTTTTGCTGTTTTCAGACTTTATGCAAATTGTTGCAGACTTCAAAGATTATTGTAATGTGTGGGGAGACATTTGTCAATTGTTTGCATGTGTGAAAAACATCCCTACTCACGTAGACGCAGGAGGTGTATCAACCTTCTCTAGTACCTCTTCTCAACCGGATGCGATTAGGCACAGTACAGAAGTATCTCTCCACATCCTCTCAGGAGACTGGGTGGGGCTGCATGCCAGGGGAGGGACGTTGGAACAAACATCTCCAAAGTGCTGCACATCTGTGTAAGTAGCTCATCCCGTCCAGGGTTTTTAGTTCGAGCCTGGCCACCGCATGCGTGGCTCTGCGAGGCATGCTGTATTAAGGTATGGCACAGAAGCTCTGCCCATTACCCGCCCATCTTTTCAATTGGCTCCTGTTACTGTCCTTGCGAAATCGTCGCTTTTCATTTGTGAATAGGCTTAGTCGTCCCTCCTTGGTACCGCATTTTTTTTTTTTTTCTTTTTGTTTTTTTTTTATCCTCATCTCACCAATAGGCTTCTGCAGGTTTGAAAAGCCGACATCTTCCATCTGGGCGCCTCACGGCTAACTGCACTAGCCTAGGTCAACCCGACCAGCCCCGGGTAGTAGGGGCTTGGTGTAATCATAGGACCCGGGGGGAGGTGGGGGAAGGAGGGATAGGGATAGCACAATATCAGGTACTCTCAAGGAGGAAAAACGAACCTCAACTCCCTGCCCCATCTCAATAGAGGCTGCCAAATATTAGTCAATGTTTCCCCGTTCCCCTCTTGCTCCAATCGTGCCATAGCAAAAGAGGCTTTAAGCCAATCCTCCCTATTTGGGGGGGTGGGGTCTTTCCACTTTATACAAAGCTCTCTCCGCGCTAGCAAAATCAGATATAACAACAGCCCCCTATGAAACTGTGGTAAAACAGAATTAGATGCATCGTTGCCCCCAAAGAACACCAACGAGTGATTAACCTCTATGTTAGTTTCAAAGATACCTGACAGGAATCTCCCACCTCCTTCCAGTAAGGTCTTAGCTCCGGGCACTCGAAGAAAATGTGAATATCATCCGCAATAGGTAGTCTACACCTGGGACATTTCGGGGAGGTAGCGGGGCAAACTTAGCTATCCTGGCCAGGGTGTAATATAGTCGATTTACAACAAAAAAAAGATTCTTTTTAAGCTAGCTGATTTAATATATCTGTAGAGCAATTTTAAAGAAGACTCAAAAAGAACTTCAGCGTTGGACTCAAGGGGAGATTGATTCCAGACCGATGATTGAGGTAAGAGGTCCAAGTCTTCTGCATCAAGGAGCCTCATGTACCACATGGATATCTCTTTCTTTTTTGGTTGAACACTTTGCAGTATCCTCTCAAATTCCCAATCCCCCCTGATTTCTCTACCTTCTGCCTCGTACCATGATCTAAGTTGTTAATACTTAAATTTGGAGAAGGTAGGACCTATCTTCGCTCTTAATACCTCCCATGGGAGGATTCCTTCTACATCCATTAGATCGGACCAGACAGCCACACCCGCTCTCTTGATTGACATCGCCAGGCTACCTTAAAACAAAGTGGAGTCCCGGGAGAGTCCCATATAAGGGCAAAATCAGAGAAGTATCCCAGCCCCCATCTGCATCTAACTTTATACCATGTTTCCAGGGCGGCCTTAAGAACCTTAAGACGCACACGTTTAAAGTATCTCGGGGCCCCGAACTTATATAGAAACCCTCCTCCTCCGCTCCCCCCCTCAACCATGGCCATCTCACCCAGAAGTCTACCCCACGACGTCTCATCTGGATTTGAGAGCAACATCCTAATACCCTTGAATTGAAAGGCAATTAAATACCATCTAATGTCCGGGAGTGCCAGCCCTCCTTTGTTTAGCCTCCTCCTCAGCTTCTTCCAGGACATCCTGGCGCCTTTATCACCCCAGATGAAACTCCCTATTTTACCCTGGATCTTGCTGATACTCTACTAGGGAAAGCCAGGGGAACTGCATTAAACAGGTAGGTCACCTTAGGGAGAACGACCATCTTCACCAGGTTGACCTTCCAATAGATCGTCAAGGGAAGGTTCCTCCATCTGGCGAAGAGGTGATCGATCTCCTTTGTGATTTTTTCCAAGTTGATCATAGGGATTTTGTCTAGATCTTTTACAATTTTGATACCCAAATACTTGAATTCATTACTAATAGGGCCTCCCCAATGATTAATATTCCAGCACATTACTTCCGTTTTGGAGGAATTAGCTAGGTAACCAGAAATTGAGCCAAATTCCTCCAAAAGGTCTTCGAGCCGTGGAATAGATGCCTCTAGGTCGCTGGTATAGATGCTAATATCATCGGCATATAGTGCTACCTTACAGTGAGAAGTTTGCGATCTAAAAGGATGGATTAAGTCATCTAGTCTAATGGCTTACGCCAACGGCTCTATGTAGATGTTAAATAACAAGGGGGATAAGGGGCACCCTTGCCTAGTCCCCCTCTGGATATCAAAACTTCGGGTCAGCATACCATTCAGCAAGATCTTTGCTGAGGCTCCCTGGTAACATTTCTTCAGGGTTTGGACAAAGACAGGGCCAAAGCCCATTCCCTCTAGTACCTCCCAGAGGTAGCTCCAACACACTCTGTCAAAAGCCTTGGCCGCGTCCAAGGCCACCACTGCCAAGGGATCTGATCTTACCACGGCCAGGTCAATGTTCCCAATCAACAATTGTGTTTGTTCCTGAATAAACCTCCCAGCTATAAAACCCTTCTGATTGATGTTAACCAGACTAGGGACCAATTTAGCCAATCTCCCCGCCAGAATGCCCATAAAGATCTTATAGTCGGCATTCAGCAGGGAGATCGGACGATTGGAATCGGCTTTTAGTGGGTCCTTCCCCGGCTTCAAAATCAGGACGATGGTAGCTTCCTTCCAAGATCTAGGGATCTCACCCACTGATCTATATATTAAGTTAAATAGAGTTTCCAACACTGGGGCCAATTCATCCAACAGAAGTTTATAAACTTCGTTCGGAAGAGCATCCAAAGGCTTTATTTTTTTTGGACTTCTTAATTTGGTTCCTGATTTCTTCTACGGTGATTGGGGCTTCCAGAAGGGCACGACTAGCTTCTGTTAAGATTGGCAAAGATTTGCCCGCTAGCCAAGATTGTATTTTATCTTTTGGGGGGACCAGGTTCTCCTTATACAGGTCCGAGAAAAGAGCAAGAAGACACGTTTGCATTTCCTCTACCTTGCTGGACCTATCTCCGTTGTTGTTAATTATCAGTTCGTTGATGTTATTTCTTGATCTATCCACTCTGGCTTTCCATGCTAGCAGAGCACCAGCTTTTTCCCCATATTCAAAGTTTCGCATGTTTTTAACAAGCCATTGTGCCCTACACTTCTGGTCCAACAAGCTCCTAAACTCCTGCTTAGCCACCTCCAAAGCCTTCTGAATTTGTATCGATCTATCAGTACCCTCCTGGATAAGGCCATTTCTTTCGGCTTCTAATTCCAAGATCTTTTTCTCTAGAACATATAGTTCCTGGGCTTTAACCCGGTTTTTAGAGCAAATTAGACCATGCAACCTGCCTCTCAGGCTGGCTTTGTACGCGTCCCATACGTACTCCATGGTCGTAGAACCAATATTCAAAATAAAAAATTCTGACGAAAATGCTTTAATAGTCTGAATGATTCCAGAATCTAACAACATTGCTCTGTTTAGCGTCCATCTAGTTTGTAAAATACTACCTATCCTAGAGTATGAGAATAAAACTGGGGCATGATCAGAGAGGTGGGTAGGTAGTACAGATATCCTGAACAGGTTGCCCAATACATCTCTGTTAACTAAGATGTAATCTATTCTCGAAGCATGGTGATATTTTTTACTATAGAATGTAAACCCCTGGAGATCTCCCTTCTTAGCCCTCCAAACATCGACCAGATCCATATCATGCAGCATGTTTTTCATAGACCGACGGGTTCTCGGTGCTCCTATTATACGGCTCAAATTAGACCTGTCCTTAACTGGGTCAAGGAGAACATTAAAGTCACCTCCTAACAACAAAGGGGGGGTCGCCGATATCAACTTAGCTTGCAATTTACATATATATGAAGGGTCACCCACATTAGGACCATAATAAGAAGAGCAAGCTAGCTCTAACCCCCCAAAATCCATCTGGGCCACTATCCATCACCCTGTTTGGTCCGTCTGGACAGATTTAATTACACAAGGGGTCCCTCTCTTCACCACTATTGCGACACCTCTGCTATTAATTGATTGCTGTGAAAAACAAAAACAATCTATCCAAGGGATTTTGGAAAAGATTGAGCGAAATTCTGCAGGTGTCAAGTGAGTCTCTTGTAAAAAAAAGACCTGAGCTGGGCAAAGTTCTAAATATTTAAATATCAACCTTTGCCTGCGGGGGCACCTTAATCCATTCACGTTCCAGGAGATAAAGCAAACTTTACTATCCTCATTGGAATTACCTGCCATCAGCTAATGAACCCCCTCTCCCCCACTATGCGGCATTTCTCAAAATACATAAGAGATGAGGAATATTTTTTTTTTCCCCACTGCTCCCCACCCTGTGAACCCCTCCGCCTCCCCTCCCTCCCCCCTGTGACCCCCTTCTCCCTGAGGAACCCTCCCTTCCAATAGGCTAAGCCTATTCGGTCGCCCCTCCCTCGGGTAACACTTGAAATCCAATACATAACTCAAGAAACTAGGGACTAAATGCTAAGAGCACTCGTAACCTCTATTTCCCTCCTGTACTGCCCTCCCCATCTTTTTTTGATTTTAACAATTAGGGCATCCACCTCTTCTGTTGTTCGAATCGTATGCATGTGGTTGTTCCACATCACACGTAGTGTGGCAGGGAACCTCAATTGAGCCTTTGCCCCCAAACTATTTAATTCAGCTAACCTCTTTCCCATTTCCCATTGTCTCGTTGCGGTTATGTGGGAGATGTCAGATCTAATAGAAAAGGAAAAGGGGCTTAAGTCCGAAAGTGTAGATGGAATCAGCCCTTCCTTAAGCGCAGCGGTTAAAATCAGCTCCTTAACAGAGTAGGACAAAAAATTCACCAAAATTTTCCGAGGCTTCTGTCTCCCTGGATTTCTCTTAAAGGGGTCCCGGGGCACTCTTTGAATCTCGTGAGCTAGATCGATGTCGGGGGAATTCCTTAACACTGAGCCTTTTAATAAGGAAATTACAAACCCCCTTATGTCGGTCCCCTCAAGATCTTCCGGAATATTTAGGAACTTCAGATTATTTTTCCTAGAGTGATTCTCCAGCCGCTCAAGGTCATCTTTTAGTTCCTTATTTTGAGCTGATAGCTTCACCAGGTCTACAGAAGTCGTTTGAATAGCGTCTTTTAACTTGGGAATCTCGGCCTCAATTGCATCGGTCCTCAACATAACTTCCTCCAGTTTCTGCGCCAACACCTCGCACGACGATTTGATAGCGGCCTGGTTCGCTTCAGACACAGCAAACCTACTAGCCAGCTCAGCTTGATTGGTCTCTGATATTATAAACCTGCTGGTCATCTCTTCTTTCATAGTCATTAGTATATCGACTAATGAATGCGTAGTGGAGACCGGGACAGTGCGTTCCTCCGTGGTAAGGGTGCTGATGTTTTTGCTAACCCTTTGCTGAACTTCCTGTTCCTGCTCCTGCTCCAGCGCCTGCTCGTCCCCCCCTCCGGCCCCTCTTGTATACCCAAAATGGAATATCTATTAAAAAGGCTCACCGTTGGGTGGACGTCAGTCTCAATTCCAGAAGGCATAGGAAGGAATATAGGATCTATAGCCACCCCTACAGAAGGAGGCACCTGATCATCCGATCCCTTAGACTGGATCAGCGGTGCCAATGCTTCCTGCCTTCTTGGGCTATTTCTAGGGGAAATAACTTCATGGGCTCCCAAGGTTTTAACCATTAACTCGCCTACATTACCTACACTGCCTACACTACAAGCCCGGGGGTCCTGGGGCCGGGCTTCCCCCCCCGCTGGACTATCCAGAGTAGTGTTCCCAGAAATTTCGCTATTGGGTAAGGCTGCTGACTTGATAGTAACAGGAGTATGGGATGAAGATGTAGACAGGGACATAACTTGATAGTAGGTTTTTAAAGATGGAGTAATTTTCGTTTTTAATGGAGATGTTTTCTTGATCCTACTGCCTCCTTTGCCCCTGTTAACCCCTCTCCCCTTGACAGCAAGCCCACTGTTAGTTATAACCCCGCCCTGCCTGCGTTGTTTATGTGATGTTCTGACTTCGGAAATGGGGGGGAGGAAGACCCGAGGAGGCAAAATGGGCTGAGTGATGGTCGTATTTGAAGATAAGTGAGCCGCTCTAGCTCGCAGAGTGTATCTGCTTATTTTTGGTGGAGAGGTGCCCGCTTTGGTTAAATCACTTGTCTCCATACGATTGAGGGGACCCCTCCCTTCTCTTCAGAGGACCAGGAAATCACAAAGGCTCTCACTTGGCAAAGCGGGGAGCTATCGGCAATACACTTCCTTCCAGGACAAATTTTTAAACCCTCCTTACCTTCAGGTAAGCAACAAGAGCATTTTGGGGCACTTTTACTAAAACAAAAAAACTCTCCCTGCTCTCCCCGCTGCTCTGCGTCTGCCTCGCAAAATTCACTCGCCGCAGGGTCCAGGCGCACGCTGAAACAAGTACCGACTCTGCCCCCAGTGAACCGAAGCAACAGAGAAGCAGCGTCTCGGCATCTCCTCTCGTGCGCGGCCTCACCCCACCTCCAGCGTCGCTCTGCAGCCTCCGCCCTGCTGCGGTGAAAGTCCGTGGCCGCCGAACCACCGTTGCCGCCGATACCGGGAAAAGAGGACAGAATCCCCCGCATAACCTTCAATAGGTGAGGGCAAGCGGAGGGAGGGTTTAATAAAAAAAAAAAAGATTAGTGCTCCGGCATTAGTCCCGATGGGGAAACCCGAGGGAGCGTGACCGCGGCCGTTAGCTAGCATTTGTAACCTCCCATGAGGACTGGACCTTTTACTTGTGTTACACGGTCTGCTTTATGTAGTCGGTGAGCACTATTTTCTTTAATGATCTTCCCCTATTCCACCCACGACATCGCAGCACACTGCCTGCTTTTATATTATTAGTAATGTATTTAATTATATTACAGTGTGGTCCGCTTTAACTATATCGGGTGCGCTTATTTAATTATTTAATTTACGGCGCGGTCCGCTTTCACGTTAGCGGATGCGCTTATTTATTTAATTAACAGCACGAGCCGCTTTCACTTTAGCGGCCGTGCTACAGATGTTTTCTTATTTCATTTATTTTTTTCCGCTTTGGGTGAAAGCGCCCCATACCCGCTTTCACTTTAATGTTGACCGAGCCCCTTTCTGTAGACGCTGCTCACTGTAAATACGGCGAGCAGCGTCTAAAGAAAGGGGGACCGCCACCATTAAAGTGGTCTCGCATTTGCGAGAGTTTGAGCTATTGGCATTGGAAATAACAATGCCTTTTATATATGTGTTGCTTTCAAAAACACAAATAAAAGACATTGTCATTTACAATGCCAATAGCTTAAATGCTCGCAAATTCGAGACCTATTGCATTGAAAATGCTTTTTTTTTATAGATCCTAATCCTTACAGACAGTAGGTGCTGCGGAAACCGGAAGGTCAGCCCTCTCCAGGCCGCTGGGAGTACTGACCCTGAAGCCCAGAGAGGAGCTATGTGCTCTAAAGAGGCACTGGAGGCCACATCTGTTCCCCTGGGGCTGTGCTGCACATATGGGTTCTCACTGGAGGCCACATCTGTTCCCCTGGGGCTGTGCTGCACATATGGGTTCTCACTGGAGACCACATCTGGGGCTGTGCTGCACATATGGGTTCTCACTGGAGGCCACATCTCTTCCCCTGGGGCTGCGCTGCACATATGGGTTCTCACTGGAGGCCACATCTCTTCCCCTGGGGCTGCGCTGCACATATGGGTTCTCACTGGAGGCCACATCTGTTCCCCTGGGGCTGCGCTGCACATATGGATTCTCACTGGAGGCCACATCTGTTCTTGTGGAGCTGTGCTGCACATATGGGTTCTCACTGGAGGCCACATCTGTTCCCCTGGGGCTGTGCTGCACATATGGGTTCTCACTGGAGGCCACATCTGTTCCCCTGGGGCTGTGCTGCACATATGGGTTCTCACTGGAGGCCACATCTGTTCCCCTGGGGCTGTGCTGAAGATATGGGTTCTCACTGGACATACAGAGGCCCATATGGGGAGGTACATGGAATACAGTGATGGGGTCTGGTGGACTTTACTCAAAAACTGCACTGGCTTTGACATCATTGAAGTAAAGGTTATATGACATCACTTCCTTTAATGTTGTCAGGGGTCAAAGGGCATGTGTTGTCACTTCCACAACCCTTTGTGTTTTTTAGTGAATCGACGCCCATAAGCTCTGGGTTGTGGAAACTGCGCACGTGCTGCACAGGGGTGGCCACGTGCGGCCCACGGGTGGCCACGTGCGGCCCACCGGCAGCCCACAGGATCTGCACATGGAAGCCAAGATGTTCCGAACGAGAAAGAGCGGGCGTAGAAGTAGTTCCAGTTAAGACCCCTCCAGGTGTGAGCAAAAGGAACCAACTCTCTGTTCCTGTGTCCATCCCACAAGAGAATTTTCTGCTTCAAAAACACACACAGAGGTAAGTGATTGGGAGTGGTCAGGTTCTTGTTGCATTTTATCGACCTCCAACGTGGAGTCCTCTCTTTTAAGACCCCCCCCACACACACACACACTTCTCCATCCTTCACTGAACAACAAAGCCTATGGTCTCTTGGGTGTCTCCACTGAGTATAAAGAGCAGACCCTGAAGCCTCGAGAGGGCGGAAAGAGATGTCACTATGGGTTACTTGCACTGACCCAGCTATCCGTCTGCTGTCACATTCCAAGCTCCTTGTGTGGGTCTCCTGGCCAGGTTCGTGTTCTCTACAATTCAAGAACTGCTGGACGGTCCACCACTTCCACAGCAGGGACAAATGACTGACAGCTCGAGTTCACACAGAGATGCAGAAAGTAGAGACGGGAAGAGGAAAAACAATGGGGAGAGACAGAAGGGAATGAAAGAATGAGCACAGCAAGGAATGGCAGACAAATATAATAACGTATATCACATGACTGCAGGGAAGGACCGAGCTTGAAAAGGGCAGCAAATAAAAAGAGAGAGGGCAAAACAGCATGAATTAAAAGACAATTACGGATCATACACCAAGGCTGAGAGATGGAAAATAGGTGATGGCGAAGGAAAAACAAAGGGAACAGAGCCAGAGAATAGAAAATAATGATAAAATGAAAAGAGCAAAAAGAGAAATGACACAATAAAAAGACATGAAATGAGAGATTACAGTCATAAAGTAACCACGAGAAAGAGAGAAAAGGGAAACTAATGAACATAGCAAGACAAGTGAAAAAATATTTAAACAACCATATAGCAGGTCAAAATGTGAGTGGGATACCAGGCGTAAGTCTGATGCAAATACTTGAGACTGCTGTAGGCACGAGGTCACCAGTGCCTGGACAGAGTTCACTGGAGGTTATATACAGACTACAGATCTGTACATCTAGAGAATCACACCTTCTAAAACCAGTCAGAGACCCAGTGAGTAATGCAGCTAGGGCAGCGATGTTTGTGCAACTAAGAACCGCAGCGCTGTAGAGCCTATGCGTGTCACAGGTTCTAATACCGACCAGAGTGCTCAGCGGGGTAATGCACCTATGGCAGGGATCTTTGTGCAACTTTGGGATGCGAGGCCGTGGGGTCTGCAAATCACAGGTTCTAATACCAACCAGAGGGCTCAGTGGGGTAATGCACCTATGGCAGGGATCTTCGTGCAACTCTGGGATGCGAGGCCGTGGGGTCTGCAAATCACAGGTTCTACAAGCAGAGTGCTCAGCGGGGAAATGCCCCTATGGGATCTTTGTGCAACTCTGGGATGCGAGGCCGTGGGGTCTGCAAATCACAGATTCGAATACCAAGCAGAGTGCTCAGTGGGGTAATGCACCTATGGCAGGGATCTTCGTGCAACTCTGGGATGCGAGGCCGTGGGGTCTGCAAATCACAGGTTCTAATACCAAGCAGAGTGCTCAGTGGGGTAATGCACCTATAGCAGGGATCTTCGTGCAACTCTGGGATTTTTTTCGCATGCCATAACAACGCATGCCTTAACAACGCGGTCGTTACAACGACCGCGTTGTTATTTACGCATACCGTTACAACGCAAGTCGTAACAACGACTTGCTTTTAGAGGCGCTGGATGTTGGAATAGTATAATTTACTATTCCAACTCCAGTCTGTGCGGACACTAGGGAAGGTGTTGGATTTTAAATCCAACACCTTCTTCCCCCTAACGCAAGTCGTTTTTCCGACTTGCGTTGTAACGGTATGCGAAATAACGCGGTCGTTGTAACAACCGCGTTGTTATGGCATGCGTTGTTTAGCATGCGAAGTAAAGGCTGTTTACCACCAGAGTGCTCAGTGGGGTAATGCACCTATGACAGAGATGTCTGTGCAACTTTGGCTTATGTGTTTACAGTGCCAAGTAGTCCGCTCTACCTGCTTAGTTAACAAGCATAAGCGTGAGCTTAGCAAGGGCTTAGCTAAAGCCGGGCCGGACTCCAGTGTCCACAGCAATGTAATCCCAAAGCCAACAGAAGTGTCAGTCCCACTGCAGATCTAAAGCTACAGCGGCAAATGGAACAGCGCGTACTATAAGGAAGCGCGCCATTAGGACACGGGCCCCCGGGATCCCGGCCACGCCCTCGTGGCTCCTGGCTGAGGGATTGGTCGACGCGAACGGCTAGAAGTACTTCCGGGGCGAGACTGACGTCACTTCCTGCCGGGGCCGGTAATGGCGGGGGGGGGGAGGAGATGGTGGGGGGCCTATTTAGGGCACCTTGCCCAGGCCCTCGTCCTCTCTTCCTTACAGCGCCGGCCCCGTGTGCAGTGGACTTCGTGAATCTCAATGCCGGCGCTGGAGCGGAGGAGTCACGCGGCGGGAGACGGGAGAGGAGACGGCAGACGGAGTTTCCCTTTCTCTTCCCTTTCTTTTCTTGCAGGGCAAGAAGCATCGGGACACTGGCGCACCACTGCGGGAATACGTGGGGGAGCGTCGCACCGCCTGAGGACCGGGAGCCGCACGGGCTTGAATGTTACTCCCCCAGCTCGAGGGAAGTGCTCGGTGGAGGCTTCATGTGGGGGCAGGTTGGCCCGGTTTGTCGTTGTGAGGGATCTGGTAAATATACAACAAATGTAATTTTAAGTGGGGCGTCTGGGGCGGTAATTAGTTGTCTGGCTGAGGTGAGTGCGATTGTTCCGCCCCCTGCCCGTTTTGACTTCATAGTGCTCCAGGATGCGGGTCAGGGTTTTTTCTGGGGCGGACCGATCGATGAATTTGTTGGGGGTCTTCGCTGTTACGTGAGATGAGTCCCGGGTTCAGAGCGGGAGAGTGAATTCCTGCTTTGCTCGCCCTGCCTAATGTAGGTATGTCACTTGGGGCCCATGTCATGAATACTGTATTGTGTCTGGCGTGGGAATATAATAAGTCTCGCAGACTTGTGATTGTGGATACAAAGTTCCATAACTCCTGTTCCATAGCTCCTGTTCCATAACTCCAGTTCCTTTGGTATAAACGCTTGTGAGGTGAGCTCGCCGCGCTCGGCATTCACAGGGCGGCTATTTTACACGTGTGTAGCTGAGTTTTGGGAATCTGCCCCTACAGTTCGTAGATTGGGGCAATAGCTTGGTTGTAGGCACTGGTCTCCGGGGTATAATGTGATGGCATGCGATCTCATGGTGGTGGGCGCAGTGAACGGCACTTTATGCTGAAAGGGGCATTGGGCTACGAATCGGCTTTTCTCCATACCCGGAGCGGTCCTGAGCAAGCACAGCTATTGAGGCTTGTGCTGACTAAGCGGGGGAGCGGGTGTGATTCTGGTGGCACAGCATCGGAGCCCGAACCACCCCCTCCCGGGCAGTGCTTCCTCCGGTCGGGAGGAGAGCCGCGAGATACCCAGCTCAAAGTGGTTCTGTGAAGAAACGAGCGGCACAGTTACTCAGAGGTCTCCTGGGGAAAATGGCGGGCAGTCTTTGGTTGGAATTGGGGCGCCTGGGACAAAGGATCTCATCCTGCCGCTATGTCGATCGTCTTTGTTACAACCAGTGGGGGCGGGGCAGATGCTGCTTGGATCAGATGAGGTTTTGGCATTATTTACGGATATCCGATGGTCATTTTCAGTTATACTCGGTAGAGGGGCAGTCTGTCCGCCACGGTGTGGTAATGTTCTTATGCTTGCGCATGCACACAACACACGGGAAGCGTGTGGGTCTGCCGCTCGTCATTCGCGGGGTCGGGTTGACTCGCTTGTGGGCCCGTCGAGTTCGCTAGCTCAGGCATCACTGCGTTGTGCCCATTACGTTGAGCGGGAGGGGGGGGCTGTCCACGTTTCTGAGGCGCTGCCGGTTTCGGTGGTAGCGCCAACGGGCTCTCGGGGGGGAGAGAACAGGTAACTACAGCAACCTCACGGTGGGGTGCATGCGCCAGTAGCTACGGGAAGTATACCAAGGGGTGGTATCGACGGCGGCAGTCAAGAACTAGTAGCATGCTGATTCCTTGGATCTCGACGCACAATTTGTTAGGGGCAGTTCGAGAGGTGTGTAGGCATGGGGAGTCATTAGTGAAGGTACAAAGGGCAGATTCAGCCTCTCGGGTAGAGGATCTGGCCTTACGGCTAGGGCGGTCGCCCGAGAAGCTGAGGAGCCGGATTCGAGTTTCGGCAGGAAGGCTCAACAATTTGCGATATTGGGCACATCACTCCATTCACATTGTGTGTGTCCCTCTGTAGCGTGAGTGGTGCTCACGCGAAGTGCTCCGATACCCCGATTTCGATTCGGTGTTTGAGTTTGAATAATTTGACGGAGTTGCTAGTCGGGATTGTCACACCGATGATATTGTACTCCAGTAAGACATTCAAAGCGCAGGGCATTTAGGGCGGGGTAGCTTGGCTGCACTTCGATACTGTTTTGATGGACCGTTGTGGAGGACCCCGTGGTTGGGTTCGAGTTTTGGCAGGGACACTCAATATTTTATGATTCAGCGGCAAATGACTTAGGTTCGCCGGGTATGTGTCCGTTGGTAACGAAATTGGCTTACGTAAAGCGCTTCAATACCCCATTGCTAATTGGTTAGGTGGTTGTTAATATTTTGACAATGTTAATAGTGCTAAATTCACCTGTACAATTATAGTACAATATGGTGCACTGGTATGCGCTTTGAGGGGCTGTGTTGCATTTCTGTGGCATAGTCTTCGGGGAGGTTGGCGTCACCCGCATCGCGATGGCATCCATAACACGAGTGAGAAGAAGTGCAGTAGGCACACATAGTGTCACAGCGAGAGTTGAGGGTGTGTGAGTAGTAGGGGGCTTCAGGAACCTTGTGTGGGGGAAAAGCGAGTAGACAGTGATGACTAATGGGGTAATCGTGATGATGCACAGTCCCGGGAGCGATGAATGTGTGGTGATGTACTAGGTTACACTCCAAAGATTCCTACAATACAGACATTAATGTAGGCCTGGAATCACGCCTCCTGACTGCGCGGAGAAATGATGCATGCGGTGGAACAATCTCTTTTCTCTGGCCACCAATTGTGTAGTAAAGGGAATGAGATCTATCCTCGAGAGTACGATGCTCTTGGAGAGATATTTGTACCTGCTGAGAGGAAGCGCAGAAGGAAAGAGCGCGATGGGGTCAAGGTGGTCATTCCTGATATGCACTAGGTCG
Source organism: Calotriton arnoldi (assembly GCA_963921515.1). Lineage (NCBI taxonomy): Eukaryota > Metazoa > Chordata > Amphibia > Caudata > Salamandridae > Calotriton > Calotriton arnoldi. The sequence continues at coordinate 2,635,007 of CAWUFW010000609.1, read as the reverse complement.
TCAGTGGAACATTGTGGGTAGCAGAGATAGCTTCTTCCTTAAGGCTCTCTGCCCATTCTCCATCCCTGGGTCCCATTCCCATCTGCTGAATTACTCCCTCCGGTGGAGAGCGCTCATGGGCTAGGGGTGCGATGTGGACCTTAAGCATGCATGCAGGCTGGCATTGAACATGATCAATCCTTTTCTTTCATGTGTTTCAGAGGCGCCCTTATCACGGGGGCCGCCATGCGTTCCAGTGTTTGCGGTGTAATGACAGTTTGCATACTTGCTTAAAATGGTGCTTCCTTTGCAGCATGTTCGGGTTACAAGACTCCGTATTTTCACCTTCTGAATACCAGTCGGTCGTGTACCCTTTCTTCGGATATTTAGGGCTAGGTAAAGTGTCTTGCTTTGCCGCTCATCTAAGCATCATTTAATTCCTTTCAATTAGCCCCATCTCTTCTGTTTCCTGTATTTCCCGTGCCCACCCGGCTTACTCCAGGATCAGATCTTTCATGGGTTCATTGCTTGATTTAATTCCCGTGGCCGGGCTAGAAATCCTCTAGTTTAACAGTGCACTGAATACACTCTTGTGTAGCCCGTCCATCATATTGTTTTAGTCTCTTTTCAGCCAGTGAGAGAGATTTGCGGCTGCTAGCCAGTTACGGGGCACAAGTCGATGGTGCACGCTGGTAGATGGCACCGACCCATTATGTTTCGAATGGGGGACGCGGTTCACTCGTCCAAGAGGTGGGGTCCCACTGGAATATGCAGAACGTTCTTGTCCGGGGGTAAGTTGCGGACACTTGGACTTTTTCAGCTGCACCGGCAAGTTTTCTGTTCTTGTTCTGAGCGGCAATGTCAGCCGGAGAAGAGGCTTAGCTGGTTCCGGCTGTGCCCATAACATAGGCGGAAATAAAGAGGCCATCAGGCCTCCTTTCAGGCAGCAGCAAAGATGGCTAGGTTCTCGACATCTCTTAGGGGGATTGGAGTCCGGCCCTATCACAGTTGGTAGGGGCCTCGCTACAAGCGCACTCCGAGGTCATGCAAAAAGTGCATAGGGCTTACAGGCAGGCCCCCTTAGGGCGGCTTGCAACTATCGAGATCACAAAGCAAGTTTGTGTCTTACGCCAGAGCCCAAGGGGCGGTGATCGGTCTTCGCCAAGCTTAGGGGATACAAAATGAGTGCAATTCCTCCTTGGGGAGTAAGACCTTAGCATGATACATATTTGCTAACCTCCCCTTAGGGGGCGGTTCTCCGACGAACTTACCTTATTTTCCGCAGCATGTGCGGTGGCATTGTAGGGGGCTTGCAGATGGGTCAAATTGGTAAGGGCATCACTACTCGGTGCACTGGCGAGGTCTGCAGTTCTTTGACACTGGGATTTAGGCGGACAGGCTCACTCCCAGGGGGCGGTTCAAACCTGACCCTACCGGAAAGGGGACGGTAGTGGAGCGCGAATCAACATAAAGGGATAGAGTAGGCCGATTGATGGTCTCGGGGGAATTCATGTCCATCTGTCCTCAGGTTCAAACTCTTGCATAGTTGTGCATAGCATAGTTTGGACTACCTATCATAGCTTGGGAATGGATCTAGTTGATTACCCAAAACAGAATTGGGGCTGCGACAGGCGCAGCAGGCCTGATATTTACCGGACGGGATGAAGGTAATATGTCTTCCAAAGTTGTGTGGGTCACTTGCCCGTGCAATGGGCCACTTATGGTTTGCAGCAGTGGTGAGGGTTGAAGCTAGTGGGCTTTGAGAGTGTCTCCCTTTCGTTGGATTGAGGTTGGGGGCCTTCAGATCGCACACATTTGCCAGCTGGTGGAAGACTCCATGTGTCATGGGGGACTGCAGTTCCCAGAGTTGGTTATCCTACATTTAGGGGGTAATGATATGTTGGGGCTTGGACACAGGGCCGCAAGGGAGGCTCTGTTGTCCGGATTCGCCCAGTTGAGTTTGACGTTCCAAAATAGCATGGTGTCGTAGTGCCATGGCGGAAGTGGGGGCCAGGACTACGGTCAAGTGCCCCCCTTTTTAATGTTATGGCCAAGTGCCTTGAATGCCGGAATGGCCTAGCTGTGCCCGGGACAGGGGCCTGCTTGGGAATGCACCCACAAATTACGCATAGGGGTCGTATGGTTCATTCCAATGGTGTACACATGTCTACCTGGGACTCAGGCTTGTGGATCCGTGGCTTCGGAGAGTCTGATATGGCGATGGGCTTGTGGATCGATGGAACTTGGTGGTCAGAAGTTGTCTGGTGGTGGGGAGGGCGAAGGACCGGTTGGCCCTGGTCGCCCTTGTGGTGATAAGGAGGCCACATAAATTGCCTTACATTGTTAAGGGGAGTCCTCCTGCATACTCCCTAGGCCAGCACTGAGGGGGAGATACGGTAAGCTCACCCCAGAGAGAATGGAGACACCGGCTGGGGGCAAGGGCGCCAGCTTACAAACTAGGGCATGGGGCTGCGGCCCCTGATTATACCCTACGAGCCCCGGTGGGCAGCCTCGTGGTGGAGGGGTGGGCCCCTAGGATGGCGGACAAGGACCAGATGGCAGGGGCTCACCTCTCAAGGTCGCAGGTGGGTTGCGCCTTGCATGGCTCTCAGTTGGGGGGGCGCGAGCCAGAAGGCCCCTTTGTGCTGAAGCGATAGAGAACATTCTTTGTCGATAAATTAAGTTCTGTCATTTCTGCTGATAGATTATGTTATGATCAACATAAATGTAAATATCGTTCAGTGATCGAATTTGATAAATCTATGTCGTATGAAATTTGAATCTTATTGGTTATATATTGTCATGTTTATATGTGATGGTTTATAATAAACATGGCCTCTTTTACCCACAGCTCTGGTCGTCGAGTCTTGATTTGTGGTTTCTAATGGGGGCGGGGCTGGGAACAACCTGGCGGTCCGAGTCCTATGGAAAAGCGCGTACTATAAGGGACGAGTTGTAGGCATCCTTACAAATAGCTAATCAGTATGGAAAACGAGCTTCATTAAAAAAAAACAAAAAAAACGCTATTTAAAGGCAATCACAGACATACGGGTCTGCAGACCCTAGTACGTCCCATCCGTGTGATTATTCGTAGTGAGTCACAAATCACATCCCGCCTAATGAATATTCATTTGTCTGCAATTCACTACGATTCCTTATTTTGCTAACTGACCAATTAAGTGCAAACATCTTCATAAATTAGGCCTCTAGTGCTGTGAAGCCATAACGGAAGAATGTGCGCTATTTACGTTTGTGTAGCATAACACAAAATAATTAATCGACACCTCTGGCAACCTCAATTGGCTAGGTGCGCCTTTGCAGCATTCTACTAAAAAGCCAAAGGATATAGTGTCTACACTTAAACGTGTAATGGAAATCCACAAATCCATATTCTCTGCAGAGAAGCGAGGCCACGTGCCGTCTACCATATATGAGCCAGAGTCAGTACTTGAACTAGTAAACAAGACGTGACCAACCAGGACAGGGGCCCCTCACATTGGGCGTCACTCGCCTCATCTCTGCGAGCCGGCCCGAGCGACAGTCTCCTGCGAGGGGGGGGGGGTCACGTGTGCACGCATGGCTTAAGGCGTGCATCTGTCGCCCCAAACATGCAGCGCGTGCACCACGCCCTTCACCAACTCGGGGCACAATTATAGGTGCAGGCGTCTGGCCCCGGGAGAGCTCGAGACATCCCGCGGCAAGTTCAAGTGGGCATCGAGCCGGCGTGCATGTGCCTAGCTCAGCCCTTCTGTGCGCCCACGGGAAGCGGGCTCCGCCGACCTCTTCCGAAACAAATTATAAACTACCCTTAAGATGGAGGGGTGCCAGGCACAGACGAGGGCACCAGCTCCGTAGGCCGTGGGGAGGGAGGGGCCCTTGGCAATAGTAACTTATACTTACATAGCGCTTAGTCTTTTAGCTTCTTAGCACTGTAAGTAACAGGTACTCCTTTCGTTGATCCATAAAGGATAATACGCAGGGCTTGCTTCTACTGGGATTCAAACACGTGGAGGCAACTTGAACACAGACCTCACCACCAGGTGCATTAATATCTTTGCACAAATGGTTAATACACACGTGCAGGGCCGTGTCGCTACCCACACGTTCTCCTACCTACAGCAGCCTGTAGGCACAGCTACATGCTTGTGGCAACACAGTCAAACCAGGGTCTGTCATACACGAAAACACTTCCCACGTTGGCCACCATGCACTCAAACACTTCCTGTCTACACGCCCCCCAGCACTTAAAGCTTCAGCGTCAGTCCCCTCACTCCATTCTTCCTCAGGGCCCCGCGCAGGCGAGGCTACAAAACAACGCGAGCTCAAATCTGGTGCTCACACGTGATGTCACACGCCACACATACTGCCCACAACACTGCCAGATAGCACCCTCTGCCATACATAGTATACTTCTTCAGGGATAGGAGGTGTCGTGTGCAGCTACGATGCAGCCATATTCTCACTTCTTAAAGGGGTGGGTGCAATGGGTAATTGAAGAGTTTTAGATACCTTTAAACACCTTTCACCTTTTGGTCTTGGTCAATCAATCAGGGAATTGTAAGCGCGCTACTCACCCGTGAGGGTCTCAAGGCGCTGAGGGGGGTCCGCAGTTCTGTTTAGCCGAAGAGCCAGGTCTTGAGGGTCTTCCTGAAGGTGTTCAGGGAGGGGGTGCGTCTGATGTCTGCCGGTAGCTCGTTCCAGGTCTTGGCTGCAATGTGAGAGAAGGATCTTCCGCCTGCTCTGGCTCTGTGGATGCGCGGGGTTTCGGCCAGTGCGAGGTTGGAAGATCAGAGGTTTCTTTCGGGTACGTGGAAGTTGATTCTGTCGTTGAGGTATTTGGGTCCGTTGTTGTGTAGGCATTCGTAGGCGTGAGTGAGGATTTTGAAAGTGACTATTTTCTCCACGGGGAGCCAGTGGAGACTTCTTAGGTGTTGGCTGATGTGTTCGTGTCGGGGGATGCCGAGGACGAGTCTGGCGGCGGTGTTCTGTACTGTCTTGGAGTTTGCGGAGTAGGGACTTGTTGATGCCGGCGTAGAGTGAGTTTCCATAGTCCAGTCTGCTGGTGATGAGTGCGTGGGTGACTGTCTTCCTTGACTCAGGGGGGATCCACTTGAAGGTCTTGCGGAGGATGTTGAAGCAGCTGGAGGTGACGGCGTTGACCTGTCGGTTCATGGTGAGTCGAGTACGATGCCGAGGTTCTTGGCGTGGTCTGAGGGGGTAGGTGGGCTTCCGAGGGCGGTCGGCCACCAGGTGCTGTCCCATGCAGAAGGGGTGGTGACGAGGACTTCTTTCTTCTTGGCGTTGAGCTTCAGGCAGCTGTTGGTCATCCAGACTGCGACGTCTTGCATTCCTTTCTGGAAGTTGAGTTTGGCAGTGGTGGGGTTCTTTGGTGAGGGAGAGGATGAGCTGGGTGTCGTCGGCGTAGGATACGATGTTGAGGCCGTGTTGTCGGACGATGGCTGCGAGGGGGCCATGTAAATGTTGAAGAGGGTGGGGCTCAGTGATGAACCCTGTGGGACTCCGCAGGTGATTTTCGTGGGGTCGGAGAGGAAGGGTGGGAGTCTGATCCTTTGGCTTCTTCCGGTGAGGAATGATCGGATCCAGTCCAGGGCTGTTCCTTGTATGCCTACGTCGTGTAGTCTGGCGACTAGTGTGCGATGGGAGACGGTGTTGAAGGCCGCTGATAGGTCGAGTAGGATGAGGGCTGCGGAGTGGCCTTGGTCCAGGAGGGTGCGGATGTCGTCTGTGGCGGCGAGTAGGGCGGTCTCTGTGCTGTGGTTGCTTCGGAATCCGGATTGGGACGGGTCGAGGACGGCGTTCTCTTCAATGAATCGTGTCAGTTTCCTGTTGACTGTTTTCTCTGCAACTTTGGCTGCGAAGGGGAGGAGCGAGATGGGCCAATAGTTTTTGAGGTCGGTGGGGTCAGATGTGGGCTTCTTGAGCAGGGGTCTGACTTCTGCGCGCTTCCAGTCGTCTGGGAAGGTGCCCGTTTTGAAGGTGGTGTTGATGGTGCGTTGTAGTTCGGGTGCGATGGCGGCCACGGCTCTGTGGTAGATGTGAGGGGGCAGGGTCGGTGGGGGCCCCTGAGTGGATGTTTTTCAAGGTCGAGGCAGTGTCTTCGGCCGTGATCGGTGTCCAGTTGGAGATGGTGGGCTGGCTGGTGTTTCTGGGGGGCGGGGGGCCGTCTGTGGCGCCTGGTGGATGGTCGATGAAGTTGTCGTAGAGGTTTCTGATCTTGAGGTGGAAATAGGTTCCAAGCTTGTCGCAGAGGTCTTGGGATGGGGTGATGTCTGTGGCTTCGCTGCGTGGGTTGGTGAATTCTTGAATGACACTGAAAAGTTCCTTGGAGTTGGCCAGGATTTTGTTGTGGATGAAGTTCCTCTTGGTGGCTCTGATCTGGTTGTGGTAGTCCGTCATGGTGTCCTTGTAGGTGGTGTGGTTTTCGGTCTTGGTGTGACTCCAGTTCCAGTGGGACTGGCATGCTTTTATTATAGATGGCTTCATTAGTTAATCGCGAGAAACCAGTTCATGCCCTTTATACAACACCATTTTTTTTCTCCCTCTGAATGGAGGAAGACGCAGTGTCTGGCCGCATAAACTAAGGTATTAATCATGCAATGTCTGGTTTTAATCCGCACTCCCAGTGCTTCTTTGTTACCGCCCCGTCTCCTTTTGGGACGGCCCATCCGGACTGGATCCTTTGCTTCACGGCTTGTTTATATAACACGCCTCCTTTAGATAAGAAATTGCTTCACGACAGCCGTGAAGCAAAGGATCCAGTCCGGATGGGCCGTCCCAAAAGGAGAAAGGGCAGTAACAAAGAAGCCTCATTTTCAATCGGAGGCCACCGTTTACCATAAACGATGATGCCATCCAATGAAAATGAGGGGCGGGGCTTCAAGCCCCCTTCTGAAATCTCCTCTCTCACAATATGTCTCGTAGAGCGAGCAGCGCATGCGTGCTGCAACGCTAGGCGATACCTAAAAATGACTCCAGCCATGCAACACTCTGCTGGCTGCACTGTCCACAGAGCCCTGCATTCCTTCACTGGCTGCACTGTCCACAGAGCCCTGCATCACTCCACTGGCTGCACTGTCCACAGAGCCAGCATCACTCCACTGGCTGCACTGTCCACAGAGCCCTGCGTCACTCCACTGGCTGCACTGTCCACAGAGCCCTGTGTCCCTCCACTGGCTGCACTGTCCATAGAGCCCTGCAACACTCCACTGTCCAGAGAGCCCTGCGTCACTCCGCTGGCTGCACAGTACACATAGCCCTGCGTCCCTCCTCTGGCTGCACTGTCCACAGAGCCCTGAGTCACTCCACTGGCTGCACTGTCCACAGAGCCTGCATCACTCCACTGGCTGCACTGTCCACAGAGCCCTGCATCACTCCACTGGCTGCACTGTTCACAGAGCCCTGCGTCACTCCACTGGCTGCACTGTCCACAGAGCCCTGCGTCACTCCACTGGCTGCACTGTCCACAGAGCCCTGCGCCACTCCACTGGCTGCACTGTCCACAGACCCCTGTGTCCCTCCTCTGGCTGCACTGTCCACAGAGCCCTGCAACACTCCACTGACCACAGAGCCCTGCGTCACTCCGCTGGCTGCACAGTACACAGAGCCCTGCATCACTCCACTGGCTGCACTGTCCACAGAGCCCTGCGTCACTCCACTGGCTGCATTGTCCACAGAGCCCTGCATCACTCCACTGGCTGCACTGTCCACAGAGCCCTGCGTCACTCCACTGGCTGCACTGTCCACAGAGCCCTGCGTCACTCCACTGGCTGCACTGGCCACAGAGCCCCGCGTCACTCTACTGGCTGCACTGTCCACAGAGCCCTGCGTCCCTCCACTGGCTGCACTGTCCACAGAGCCCTGCAACACTCCACTGTCCAGAGAGCCCTGCGTCACTCCGCTGGCTGCACAGTACACATAGCCCTGCATCACTCCACTGGCTGCACTGTCCACAGAGCCCTACGTCACTCCACTGGCTGCACTGTCCACAGAACCCTGCGTCACTCCGCTGGTTGCACTGTCAACAGAGCCTGCGTCACTCCACTGGCTGCACTGTTCACAGAGCCCTGCCTCACTCCACTGGCTGCACTGTCCACAGAGCCCTGCGTCCCTCCTCTGGCTGCACTGTCCACAGAGCCCTGCGTCACTCCACTGGCTGCACTGTCCACAGAGCTTGCATCACTCCACTGGCTGCACTGTCCACAGAGCCCTGCGTCACTCCACTGGCTGCACTGTCCACAGAGCCCTACGTCACTCCACTGTCTGCACTGTCCACAGAGCCCTGCAGCACCCCACTGACCACAGAGCCCTGCGTCACTCCGCTAGCTGCACAGTACACAGAGCCCTGCATCACTCCACTGGCTGCACTGTCCACAGAGCCCTGCGTCACTCCACTGGCTGCACAGTACACATAGCCCTGCATCACTCCACTGACTGCACTGTCCACAGAGCCCTGCGTCACTCCACTGGCTGCACTGCCCACAGAACCCTGCGTCACTCCACTGGCTGCACTGTCCACAGAGCCCTGCGTCACTCCACTGGCTGCACTGTCCACAGAGCCCTGCGTCACTCCACTGGCTGCACTGTCCACAGAGCCCTGCGTCCCTCCTCTGGCTGCACTGTCCACAGAGCCCTGCATCACTCCACTGGCTGCACTGTCCACAGAGCCTGCATCACTCCACTGGCTGCACTGTCCACAGAGCCCTGCGTCACTCCACTGGCTGCACTGTCCACAGAGCCCTGCAGCACCCCACTGACCACAGAGCCCTGCGTCACTCCGCTAGCTGCACAGTACACAGAGCCCTGCATCACTCCACTGGCTGCACTGTCCACAGAGCCCTGCGTCACTCCACTGGCTGCACAGTACACATAGCCCTGCATCACTCCACTGGCTGCACTGTCCACAGAGCCCTGCGTCACTCCACTGGCTGCACTGTCCACAGAACCCTGCGTCACTCCACTGGCTGCACTGTCCACAGAGCCCTGCGTCACTCCACTGGCTGCACTGTCCACAGAGCCCTGCGTCCCTCCTCTGGCTGCACTGTCCACAGAGCCCTGCATCACTCCACTGGCTGCACTGTCCACAGAGCCTGCATCACTCCACTGGCTGCACTGTCCACAGAGCCCTACGTCACTCCACTGGCTGCACTGTCCACAGAGCCCTACGTCACTCCACTGGCTGCACTGTCCACAGAACCCTGCGTCACTCCGCTGGCTGCACTGGCCACAGAGCCTGCATCACTCCACTGGCTGCACTGTCCACAGAACCCTGCGTCACTCCGCTGGCTGCACTGTCAACAGAGCCTGCGTCACTCCACTGGCTGCACTGTCCACAGAGCCCTGCATCACTCCACTGGCTGCACTGTCCACAGAGCCCTACGTCACTCCACTGGCTGCACTGTCCACAGAACCCTGCGTCACTCCGCTGGCTGCACTGTCAACAGAGCCTGCGTCACTCCACTGGCTGCACTGTCCACAGAACCCTGCGTCACTCCGCTGGCTGCACTGTCCACAGAGCCTGCGTCACTCCACTGGCTGCACTGTCCACAGAGCCCTGCGTCACTCCACTGGCTGCACTGTCCACAGAGCCCTGCGTCACTCCACTGGCTGCACTGTCCACAGAGCCTGCGTCACTCCACTGGCTGCACTGTCCACAGAGCCCTGCCTCACTCCACTGGCTGCACTGTCCACAGAGCCCTGCGTCACTCCACTGGCTGCACTGTCCACAGAGCCCTACGTCACTCCACTGGCTGCACTGTCCACAGAGCCCTGCGCCACTCCACTGGCTGCACTGTCCACAGAGCCCTGCGCCACTCCACTGGCTGCACTGTCCACAGAGCCCTGTGTCCCTCCTCCGGCTGCATTGTCCACAGAGCCGTGCATCACTCCACTGGCTGCACTGTCCACAGAGCCCTGCGCCACTCCACTGGCTGCACTGTCCACAGAGCCCTGTATCCCTCCTCTGGCTGCATTGTCCACAGAGCCCTGCGTCACTCCACTGGCTGCACTGTCCACAGAGCCCTGCGTCACTCCTCTGGCTGCTCTGTCCACAGAGCCCTGCAACACTCCACTGTCCAGAGAGCCCTGCGTCACTCCGCTGGCTGCACAGTACACAGAGCCCTGCATCACTCCACTGGCTGCACTGTCCACAGAGCCCTGCGTCCCTCCTCTGGCTGCACTGTCCACAGAGCCCTGCGTCACTCCACTGGCTGCACTGTCCACAGAGCCTGCATCACTCCACTGGCTGCACTGTCCACAGAGCCCTGCGTCACTCCACTGGCTGCACTGTCCACAGAGCCCTACGTCACTCCACTGGCTGCACTGTCCACAGAGCCCTGCGTCACTCCTCTGGCTGCTCTGTCCACAGAGCCCTGCAACACTCCACTGTCCAGAGAGCCCTGCGTCACTCCGCTGGCTGCACAGTACACAGAGCCCTGCATCACTCCACTGGCTGCACTGTCCACAGAGCCCTGCGTCCCTCCTCTGGCTGCACTGTCCACAGAGCCCTGCGTCACTCCACTGGCTGCACTGTCCACAGAGCCTGCATCACTCCACTGGCTGCACTGTCCACAGAGCCCTGCGTCACTCCACTGGCTGCACTGTCCACAGAGCCCTGCGTCACTCCACTGGCTGCACTGTCCACAGAGCCCTACGTCACTCCACTGGCTGCACTGTCCACAGAGCCCTGCGCCACTCCACTGGCTGCACTGTCCACAGAGCCCTGTATCCCTCCTCTGGCTGCATTGTCCACAGAGCCCTGCGTCACTCCACTGGCTGCACTGTCCACAGAGCCCTGCGTCACTCCTCTGGCTGCTCTGTCCACAGAGCCCTGCAACACTCCACTGTCCAGAGAGCCCTGCGTCACTCCGCTGGCTGCACAGTACACAGAGCCCTGCATCACTCCACTGGCTGCACTGTCCACAGAGCCCTGCGTCCCTCCTCTGGCTGCACTGTCCACAGAGCCCTGCGTCACTCCACTGGCTGCACTGTCCACAGAGCCTGCATCACTCCACTGGCTGCACTGTCCACAGAGCCCTGCGTCACTCCACTGGCTGCACTGTCCACAGAGCCCTGCGTCACTCCACTGGCTGCACTGTCCACAGAGCCCTACGTCACTCCACTGGCTGCACTGTCCACAGAGCCCTGCGCCACTCCACTGGCTGCACTGTCCACAGAGCCCTGCGCCACTCCACTGGCTGCACTGTCCACAGAGCCCTGCGCCACTCCACCGGCTGCACTGTCCACAGAGCCCTGTATCCCTCCTCTGGCTGCATTGTCCACAGAGCCCTGCGTCACTCCACTGGCTGCACTGTCCACAGAGCCCTGCAACACTCCACTGTCCAGAGAGCCCTGCGTCACTCCGCTGGCTGCACAGTACACAGAGCCCTGCATCACTCCACTGGCTGCACTGTCCACAGAGCCCTGCGTCACTCCATTGGCTGCACTGTCCACAGAGCCCTGGGTCACTCCGCCAGCTGCACTGTCCACAGAGCCCTGTGTCACTCCGCTGGCTGCACTGTCCACAGAGCCCTGCGTCACTCCGCCGGGTGCACTGTCCACAGAGCCCTGCGTCACTCCGCCGGGTGCACTGTCCACAGAGCCCTGCGTCACTCCGCTGGCTGCACGGTCCACAGAGCCCTGTGTCCCTCCTCTGGCTGCACTGTCCACAGAGCCCTCCGTCCCTCCTCTAGCTGCACTGTCCACAGAGCCCTGCGTCACTCCACTGGTTGCACTGTCCACAGAGAGCCGATTCAATCCACTGGCTACACTGTCCACAGAGCCCTGAGTCACTCCGCTGGCTGCACTGTCCACAGAGCCCTGCGTCACTCCACTGGGTGCACTGTCCACAGAGCCCTGCAACACTCCATTGGCTGCACTGTCCACAGAGCCCTGCGTCACTCCGCTGGCTGCACTGTCAACAGAGCCTGCGTCACTCCTCTGGCTCCACTGTCCACAGAGCCCTGCGTCCCTCCACTGGCTGCACTGTCCATAGAGCCCTGCGTCACTCCATTGGCTGCACTGTCCACAGAGACCCGTTTCAATCCACTGGCTGCACTGTCCACAGAGACCCGATTCAATCCACTGGCTGCACTGTCCACAGAGCCCTACGTCACTCTACTGGGTGCACTGTCCACAGAGCCCTGCAACACTCCACTGTCCACAGAGCCCTGCAACATTCCGCTGGCTGTACGGTACACAGAACCCATGCATCACGCCACTGGCAGAACTGTCCACAGAGTCCTGCGTCACTCCAGTGACTGAACCATCCACAGAGCCCTGCATCACTCCAGTGTCCACAGAGCCTGCATCACGCTGCTTGCTGCACTGTCCCCAGAGCCCTGCAACACTCTGCTAGCTGTACTGTCCCCAGAGCCCTGCAACACTCTGCTGGCTGCAATGTCCACAGAGACCCGATTCAATCCACTGGCTGCACTGTCCACACAGTCCTGCGTCACTCCACTGACTGAACTGTGCACAGAGCCCTGCATCACTCTACTGTCCACAGAGCCTGCATCACTCCGCTGGCTGCACTGTCCAGAGAGCCCTGCGTCACTCCGCTGGCTGCACTGTCCACAGATCCCTGCGTCACTCCGCTGGCTGCACTGTCCACAGAGCCATGCGTCACTCCGCTGGCTGCACTGTCCACAGAGCCATGCGTCACTCCGCTGGCTGCACTGTCCACAGAGCTCTACATCACTCCACTGGCTGCACTGTCCACAGAGCCCTGTGTCACTCCGCTGGCTGCACTGTCCACAGAGCCCTGCGTCACTCCGCTGGCTGCACTGTCCACAGAGCCCTGCGTCACTCCGCTGGCTGCACTGTCCACAGAGCCCTGCGTCACTCAGCTGGCTGCACTGTCCACAGAGCCCTGCGTCACTCCGCCGGCTGCACTGTCCACAGAGCCCTGCGTCACTCTGCTGGCTGCACTGTCCCCGCCGGCTGCACTGCCCAAAGAGCCCTGCATCACTCCACTGGCTGCACTGCCCACAGAGCCCTGCATCAGGCCACTAGCTGCACTGTCCACAGAGCCCTGCATCACTCCACTGGCTGCACTGTCCACAGAGCCCTGCATCACTCCGCTTGCTGCACTGTCCACAGAGCCCTGCATCGCTCCACTGTCCACAGAGCCCTGCATCACTCCACTGGCTGCACTGTCCACAGAGCCATGCATCACTCCACTGTCCACAGAGCCTTGCATCACTCCACTGTCCACAGAGCCTTGCATCACTCCACTGTCCACAGAGCCTTGCATCACTCCACTGTCCACAGAGCCTTGCATCAATCCGCTGGCTGCACTGTCCACTGAGCCCTGAGTCACTCCACTGTCCACAGAGCTCTGCATCACTCAGTTGGCTGCACTGGCCACGGAGCCTGCATCACTCCACTGGCTGCACTATCCACAGAGCCTGCATCACTCCGCTGGCTGCACTGTCCACAGAGCCCTGCGTCACTCCGCTGGCTGCACTGTCAACAGAGCCTGCGTCACTCCGCCGGCTGCACTGTCCACAGAGCCCTGCGTCACTCTGCTGGCTGCACTGTCCCCGCCGGCTGCACTGCCCACAGAGCCCTGTATCACTCCACTGGCTGCACTGCCCACAGAGCCCTGCATCAGGCCACTAGCTGTACTGTCCACAGAGCCCTGCATCACTCCACTGGCTGCACTGTCCACAGAGCCCTGCATCACTCCGCTTGCTGCACTGTCCACAGAGCCCTGCATCACTCCACTGTCCACAGAGCCCTGCATCACTCCGCTGGCTGCACTGTCCACTGAGCCCTGCGTCACTCCACTGTCCATCGAGCTCTGCATCACTCAGTTGGCTGCACTGCCCACAGAGCCTGCATCACGCCACTGGCTGCACTATCCACAGAGCCTGCATCACTCCACTGGATGCACTGTCCACAGAGCCTCCCAAGGAAAAGGACCACTGAGCTTACATGTTTAATTCAAGCTACACAAGCCAGGACCCTGCGCTCCAGGCTGGCTGCGGCATCACTTATCCTCATACCACCTAACCACAAGAACCCAGTAGGAGGCTCTGCTGTCTCAGCATAAGCCGCCACGCTCTGGAACTCACTACCAGCCAGCATTAGAGGCACTAAGGAGCCTACACACTTCCAGAGACAGCTGAAAACACAGCTATTTCAAAGATCACTTCATCATCCCACAACCTTAGAACAGAACACAGAACGATAATCTCACCTTCAAGTACAATCTACAGTTTACAGTCTACAGCTATGGAACAGCCCAACCCTCACGCTCCTTTCTGTAGCTAGGTAAGCTAAGAAGGGCTGATCTATGGCTGCCCTTGGTATCAAATAATTAAGTCAATTCATATAAAATCCTTCTGCCGCAAACTAACAATAATACCATAACTCTCAGCAGCTGGCAGCCAATTGTAGCTCATGCAGGCTGCATAATAACACCCTTATACTGCTTAATCCTCAAACTACCGAAGATATTTATGCTACGGGTCTTGTCAATCACCCAGCACGGAACCAGCTCATAAACCAGCCATCAGCACCTGAACAGGCACAGAATAACTGAAGAGATCTGCCGCACACAGCTGGCCAACCAGAAGACTCTAACCTAGTCCACCACTGCAGGTCCCAACTAGCTACACGCTATGACCACTTCTATCCATCTCACATTGGGCTTCAGCTATGAGATGATAAAAGACCCTGGTTAATGATAAAGTCCATCCATCAGGTCTCCACACCACTTCTTTCTCCAACCATACCTGCTCAGTACCATAAACGTCAAACAAAATATCAGACACAACAACCCACTGCAGCAACCAACTAAGTCAACTATGATCATAAGAAATACCATAAAGGGACCTGCAGAGCAGTTCAAAGATGACAACTTACAGGAAACCATAACCTGTGCATCTGTCTCTCACACTATTTCATCCACCACAGCAAAGCGATGCATCCCATAACACGATAACCACACCACAGGGGTCATCACGTACGACATGGAAACAATTGCCACAGGATCAAACCAAAGCCAATATGCTTCCAACCACACATCCTACAAGGTGTAGCATGCTGCCCAAGTAGAAAAGCACTTCAGTGCCTCACACAGTGGCAGTAAGCACTATATAAATGCTGCAATACATATTAAGGCCACACCTGCAAACAGTACCCAATGCTAAAATGATAATTTTACAAACACCTTTTCACACACAAATGTCATGAGACCGATAGACATGCCATCCTGAAGACAATCTTCCTGACTTATACACAACACCTCCCCACCCAATTGACATCCAAAGCAGAGGGAGGTGCCCTCTTGTGATATCCACAGTGAGCGATTCTTGAGCAGCTCTTCGACCTCATTGTCGAGGCTTGAAGTCCTCCTTCTTTAGACTCATTTGAAACTCATCTCCTTTTCAAATGTGATCAGTTCACTTCTTAGAAGGGCAGGAGATCTATTCTTTTTGTGATCAACTGGATAAGGACATCCCCATGTCCATCTGATTCCTAGACTTCTCCAGACATCGCAGCAGGCACATGGTGTGCACTAGTTCTGATGGACATGGAGTGGCCTCATCAGGCATGCTCCTCGGATCTGCTCCACCTTCCACAGAAACGCCATGTAACGCTGTTCCCCAGGCGAGGGATCTCCTGGCCATGGAGGGAGGGAGAACGCTAAGCCACTCCCGAACATCGCTTAGCTTGAGCATATGGATCCTGAGACGATGACCATCTCTAGGCCTTGAATCTGAGAACACAGAAGCTCCAGTGACAGCCAGAATATCACCCCGAGAACCCAATACAAGAGCAAATGGCTGAGGTTCCGTCAATGGGCATTGGCCAAGAACATCAACTCACTTATATGTTCATTCAGTGATGTAATTTTCAGGTCACCTACACAGACCAGCATGAAGATGGCTAAACGCAGGACATTTGCTATGACCACAGGGGCCTACCAGATTAGGCCGGAGAAATCCTTAACAGTGAACAAGGCTGCCAAGAGGGTGCTGATGGGCCTGGTGCACCCATTTCTCTCCAATACGGGGTTGTACCACTTCAGGAGAAGTTAATTTGGTTATCACCAGGCTGATGTCTTTTGAGCCAGTGGCATCCTGCAACAGCCTTCTGAGCATGGAGAACATTGGCTTGGTGCATAGGTGAGCTTCAAGCCATTTGCATCACAGAGCGATTTCTGATGTTTCACAGAGACAGCGTGGTTTCCTTAAACTCACTCCTTCTCCAGTCTGACAGGACAATGGACTCGTTCTACTGACTTTTCACCCATGTCCCTATGCCTCCTTGGCTGAGATGCCTCGCCGTAATCTGACAATGAGGCATGTACTGCACTTTTACCGAGCTGGAACCTGTATTCTTCACACCAGCCTTTTGGGGACATTGGCAGCAAAGGTGTCGGCCAAGAGGCTACCATCATGCATCTCCCACTGCTACACTCTCTGTGCAGCTCACCCTCCACCCCGTCTCAGGGCTCATTCCACCAGGGCTACGAGGGTCTGTCCTTGATGTATGCCAGCCAGCTGAGCGGCACCACACACATTCTGGTCATCGCTACACAATAGTCTGCCTGCTGGAGCAGTTACACTTGACCAGGAACTTCTCCCACACCTCTGCCTACAAGCAGGCTGCCCAATACCGCCTTAGCTTTCCTCCTGCCTTTTACACTCTTGAACGCCGTGGAACGTACCCACAATTCAGAAAGAGGGAGACATAAGAGGCTAAAGTAATTTTTATGTGACTCCGTTACTTTAGCTCTTTGCCATGATTACCCTCCTTCCAACAATCAGACTAGAGGCACCAACTGGCTCCTTTGTTAAATGGAAGGAACTAGTGATGGCGCAAACATGCCGAGGGATGCTGTACTCCACACCGCACATGTGGCAATGCAGACTGGCCAATCTCCACCGCAGAATGCAATATCACAGGGCACATGGGGATAGCAGAGGAGGCCTGGAGGTACCTGCCAGTTCTTTGCTAAATACGCCGGGCACAAAATGCTGAGGCTCAGAATGTCCTGTAGACAATTACAACACTTTTAAAACATGTTTATTGTACTTTCTTAGATATTCTCTAGCAGAGGAACAAGAAAGCATCTTTTTCCATATTTTCGAAAATTATGGTGTTAGAAATGGGAGTCTCTAGTTGGCCAGGGCTTGCGCCTCTGTCCAAGTAGGGACCCTTCTTCCTAGTCAGGGTAAGGGAGTTACACTCCTAAAATAACCCCTGCTCACCCCCTTGGTAGCTTGGCACGAGCAGTCAGGCTTATTCTAGAGGCAGTGTGTAAAGCATTTGCACATAACCAACAGTAATATAGTGTAAGCACTACAAAAGGACACACCAGTTTAGAAAAATAACCAATATTTTTATATACTCAAGACAAGACCAAATACGATAGAAATCCACAATACAAATACTTTAAAAATGAATACGTTGCAAGATAACTTCTTCTTTGCAGAAATCGTGAAAAACAAAGTTCGTGCGAGTCGGTAGTTCCGTTCGAGTCTACCGCGATGCTGAAAACAAACAAAGTCCAACAGTTCCAGCCGACCGCGTCGATACGGGCCGGCAGAGTCGTGCACAGACTTGGTCACAGTACCTTTCTCGTTGTGGCTGGTACGGAGTGTACGAGCCGGTCGGCGTTCGTCGCGGTTGCGGTGCAAGACGGAGCGATGCAAGGTGCGGTGTCCTCTCGATGCGGTGCAGGCAGCGGCTCGATGACAGTCGTGCAGACGGAGTCGGTGAGACCAAGGCGGGCGATGCAGGGTGAGACGGTGCTCGATGCGGTGCTGGCAGGTTGCGATGCAGGCGACCAAGCCGGAGTGCGGGAGCTGGCGTCGGACAGCGGTGCGAGTCGGAGCGGTGCGTCGCAAGGCGTGCGAGCGGTGCCCCAACTGCGATGCGGTCACGATGGTTGAGCCAGATGCAGCGACAGCGTCGGTCTGGTCCGGCCGGTACAGTGAAGCGATGCGATGCGAACTGCGGTGCCCACAGGTCACGATGCAAGCAGCGGCTCGGTGGCGATGGCGTCGGATGTCGTCGTCGGTGAGACCAGGGTTGCGGTGCGAAGCGGGGCGATGCGGTCTGCGGTGCAAACAGGACACCGGGCCAGTGATGGAGTCGGTTGACGGAGTCGGTTGCGGTTCCCTTACTCTGTGGCAACTGAAACAGCGGTTCCAGAAGCGGTACCCAGAGGGTTGTGAAGTCTTTGCAGTCCCTGAGACTTCTTAACAGGAGGCCAGCTCGGTTTCAGGCCCTTGGAGATTCTCAGCACAAAGAGTAGAAAGTTCAGTCCAGTCCTTTCACTGCCCAAGACAGAAGCAGCAACTGCAGGCCAACCCAACAAGGCAATAACTCAGCAAAGGGGCAGTACTCCTCCTCCTAGCAGCTCTCCAGCTCTTCTTCTTGGCAGGTTCCTTAATTCCAGCGAGATCTAAATTCATGGGGTCAGGGCCCCAATATTTATATCCCAAATTCCTTTGTTCTCTGGAGGCAGAGAAGCCTTTGCCTAGTCCAAGCCAGTTCTGGAGCACTCTGTTGACAAGACTCCTTCTTTCCTTTCACAGTGCAGGGCAGAAACATCAGACGCCCCACAGGAGGTGGAGCCAGCATTGTGGAGGGAAAGCACAGCCCTGGAGCACTTTGTTGACATGATTCCTTCTCTTCTTTCACAGTGCAGGGCAGAGACATCAGACGCACCACAGGGGGTGGAGCCAGCACTGTGGGGGGCAGGCACAGTCCTATTCAGGTCCCAGGTGCAACTCCTCCCTCCCATCTAGATGCAGATCTCTCTATTCACCACTGGGCGGACTCATTCTGTCTCCTGGAATCCCCCAGCCCTGTCACTCAAACTCCAGACAAGGAATACACAACCTAGCAGAGGCAGGCCTGGATAGTTAGACAAGAAAATACCTACTTTCTAAAAGTGGTATTTTCAAAACAGAATGTTAAAACCAACTTCACTAAAAGATGTATTTTATCATTCTGAGTTCAGGCATACTAAACTCAAATTTCTACCATGTTCCCGGAGTCAGTTAGGATTATAAGATGTAATAATCAAAACTGCCCATTCTGGCCTATGGGGGACAGGTAGCCTTGCAATAGTGAAAAACGAAATAGGCTGTAATTCACTACCAGGGCATGCCACGCACACCAGGCCATGCCCTACCTTTACCTACAATGCACCCTGCCCACAGGGGTACCTTGGGCCTACCATAGGGGTGACTAATATGTACAAAAGGGAAGGTTTAGGGACTGGCAAGTGGGTGCACTTGCCAAGTCGACATGGCAGTCACAGACTGCACACAGGCTCTGCGGTGGCAGGCCTGAGACACATTTTGCAGGCTGCTTTGGTGGGTGGCACAACCAGTGCTGCAAACCCACCAGCAGCATTTGATTTACAGGCCCTGGCACACTCAGTGCACGTTACTAGGGACTGACACATAAATCAAATAGCCAAACATGGAAATACCAATCCATAACACATTTCTTACAGGAGCACTTGCACTTTACCACTGATCAGCAGTGCGTAAAGTGCGCAGAAACACTAAACCAGCACAAAACAGAGTCAAAACCGGGAGGTCAGAAAGCAAAAACTCAGGGGAAACACGCCAAAAGATGCCAAGTCTAACACATGGATTCCACTTAAATATGAATAAAAGAAGAAATACAAGGGGTCCTGTGATAAAACTCAGCTATTTAGTACTGCAGAGGGGGGATAAAAAAAGGAAACAATGATGTACGGTAGGGGGGAAAGAGCAAAGCCTTTGTTTCCTCCTCACTACCGCCACTACAAGGCGAAAGGAGAAGCTTTTCTGCCCATAGGTGTCCTCTCCTAGGGCAAGGGTCTGTTGGACTGAAAATGCATCTACCTGACTCCCTGTAGCATTGTGCGACTTAAGTTAGCATTTGCGGCACCATTTTGTATCCAGCCGCCATTTTGTACCATGATTGAAATGAAGCTTCTGTCTCATACTGTCTGCCTCAGCAGAAAGCAGCCACGATTGTTTCTCTTTATTGTCCAAGGTTAAGAATCGCTGCACTAATGAATAGATCATTCTGTAACTGCATGCCTTTCCCTTTAGGTAGACCTGCTCCCACTCTCGGAGAGACGAGCACGGGCAGAGTAACCTTGAAACTAAGATAGCGTGTACCCGGTCTCAGGATGATAGCCCATCCTTCTGTACCTCCATTGTTTATCAGTGATCAGGCTGGAAAATTCCAGTCTGGGCGGGTCTCTAGGGGTGTTGGAAATGTATATCTGACTTTACCATGTGCACGGGAGTCAGTCCCTTTGGCGCAATCTGAGGAGGCTGGTCAGACCGGACTCCACTCGAGCATAGACTAATAAAATACTTTGGTTTGTACTCTCTACTGTCTGACCGACTCTTCATTTGTATGGAAGGCTGAGAGGTGGTCGCGAGTGGACCGGGTGGCCCTAAACGGGTCACTTCCTTCAGTTGGTGCCCGAGCAGGGACCCCATCGGGTGAGTGACCCTTCCTTGCCCGCGGACGGGTGAGGGGGACGGGGCCACGTCAGGTCGGACGGGCGATCCCTGCACGAGGGAGTCTAGTACTCGCAGCTGCCCCGTCTGTCTGACCAGGTGGTGCCTCGGCCAGTGGTCATCCCGGCTGGGGTCCTGAACGGCGAAATCCTTGGATCTGACCGTTTGGTCCGAAGAGTCGGCAGTGGAGAATAACTTTTTGTTTGACCTGTGTGCACCAGGTGAGTTTGTTTTGGTTTTGTCCCGTGGCTATGGCGCCACTTTGGTTTGTGTTTGGTACGGTCTGAGGATCGTTTTTGGACAAGCACTTGAATTTGTTTGAGTTCTTTGTGAACATGGTATTGCTTTGATCCGGATTTGGTGAGGTATGAGGACCAACTTTGGTAAGATATTTGCAAATATCTGCTTGGCATAAATAGTGAAAACACTTTCGTTTTAAAATGCCTTGTTTTAGCAAATTATGTTGTGTGAGTTGTCGTTGTTGTTATACTGATGCTCGATTGGAAGAGAGTCAGCCTGCGCCTCCAGAAGAGATGTATGTCAAACATGGCATTGGCCCTATTATGTTTAGTACATTATGGCACAAATATACGAGGGACAACGCCGAGTTGCAGTGGCCGTTGACGGGCACTTTTGATGAGCAAAATGGAAAATGCTACTGACCAGTATGCATCTGTTCTTGGCATGTAGAGCTGCAGATCCTCACACTGTGCATTAGATCGCCATCTGGTGTTGGGCTCGGATGCTTGCACTTTGTTGTTGTCTTCGAAGAAGTCTTTGTAGTCATGTGATAGGTGACTCCTCCTTAGGACAATAGTGCGCATGGGCATCGACTCCATCCTCAGATTGTTTTTGCCATATTGGGGAGTGATGGAGTTAGTAGAAAAGAAAAGAGATGTCCATGTGTGTGTATCTAATTAAGATAGGACTGGAGCACATACAGGTCCCGGGAGGTGGGTGGGCGTGTGAGGATCTGCAGCTCTACATGCCAAGAACAGATGCATACTGGTAAGTAGCATTTTCCGTTCGAGGCATGTGAGCTGCAGAGCTCACACTGTGCATAGACTGTACAGCAGTATCTCCCTAGCGGTGGTCACCTGTATGTGTTGCAGTAGTTTGAAAAGGGTTTTAAGGACAGCTTGGCCCACGGAAGCTTGTTGCTTGGCTTGCACATCAACACAATAGTGTTTAGTGAAGGTGTGTGTTGTAGACCATGTGGCTGCCTTACATATGTCTTCTAGGGGAATGTTCCCTAAGAATGCCATGGATGCCCCTAGTTTGCGTGTTGAGTGCGCTCTAGGGGGAACTGATAATGTGCGTTTGGCTTTTGGTAGCAGATTTGGATACATTTAACAATCCACCTTGCAACCCCGGCTTTTGAGATGGGATTACCTTTGTGTGGTGGAGAGAAAGCCACAAACAATTGTTTGGTTTTGCGAAAGGATTTGGTTCTGTCAATGTAATACATAAGGGCTCTTTTGACATCTAGGGTGTGGAGAGCTCTTTCTGCCACGGAATCTGGGTTTTGGAAGAACACAGGTAGTTCTACTGATTGGTTAAGGTGGAAAGGCGAAATGACTTTGGGAAGGAATTTTGGGTTTGTTCTGAGAACTACCTTTTTATGATGCATTTGTAAGAAAGGCTCTTGTATAGTTAAAGCTTGTAGTTCACTGACTCTCCTTAGAGAAGTGATTGCAATTAGAAACGCAACTTTCCATGTAAGGAATTGAAGTTCACATTTAGGTAAGGGTTCGAAAGGTGGACCCATGAGCCTGGTAAGTACTATATTAAGATTCCACACTGGGGAAGGTGGTAATCTGGGAGATATGATGCGCTTAAGGCCTTCCATGAAGGCTTTAATGGCGGGAACTTTGAATAGTGATAAGTGTTGCCTGTTTTGCCTGTTTTGCAAGTAAGCAGCAAGGGCTGCGAGGTGCAGACGTATGGATGAGTATGCAAGACTACATCTTTGCAAATGTAGCAAATAGCAAATGATGTTTTGCGTAGAGGCTTGTAATGGTTGGATGTTATTATTAGTGCAGTAAATAGCGAATCTTTTCCATTTAGCTGCATAGCAGGCTCTGGTAGTTGGGCGTCTAGCTTCTTTTATAACGTCCATGCAGTCTGGGGGTAGGTTAAGGTAACCGAATTCTAGGACTTTCAGGAGCCAAATTGCAAGGTTCAGCTGAGATGGATCTGGGTGCATTATCTCTCCATGGCTCTGCGTTAGCATTGTTGGGGAGAGGTGTAGTCTTTGGTATGGGACTACTGATAGCTCCAGTAGTGTGGTGAACCACGGTTGGCGTGCCCATGTAGGGGCTACTAGTATCATTTTGAGAGACTGTTGTCGAAGCTTGCGTACTACAAGTGGGATGAGTGGGAGCGGTGGAAAAGCGTACACAAATCTGCCGGACCAGTTCATCCATATCGCATTGCCCTTGGACTGCGGGTGTGGAAGCCTGGCGGCGAAGGTTGGGCATTTGGCGTTTTGGTGTGTGGCGAACAGATCTAAGTCTGGCTGGCCCCACATCTGGAAGAAAGGTAGAAGAACTTGTGGATGTAGTTCCCACTCGTGAATCTGTTGTGCCTGTCGACTTAACAGATCTGCAATCTGATTGTGAACCCCTGGTAGGTGTTCTGCTAGAAGGTAAATGTTTTGTGGAATGGCCCACCTCCAAATGTCCTGTGCTAGTTGGGACAGTTGTGGAGAGTGTGTCCCCCCTGTTTTTGTATATAGTACATAGCTGTGATGTTGTCTGTTCGGATCAGGACAGCTTTGTTTTGTACGTGGAGTTGAAAGGACTTGAGAGCTAGGAATATGGCTAGTAACTCTAGGTGGTTGATGTGGAACAGCTTCTGCTGAGTGGTCCACTTGCCCTGTGTTGTATGGTGTAACAGGTGTGCTCCCCATCCTGCAAGGGATGCGTCCGTGGTTAGTACTACTTGTGGAACCGGCTCTAGGAACGACCGCCCCTTGGACAAATTGTTGGTGTTCCACCACTGCAGAGAGCGATGTGTGCGGCTGTCTACCAACACCAGATCTGTAAGATGTCCGTGAGCCTGGTTCCATTGGCGCGCTAGGCACTCTTGTAGAGGACGCATTTGAAGTTTTGCATGAGGGACGAGAAAAATGCAGGATGCCATCATGCCGATGAGCTGCATAAACACTCTGGCTGGAAGAGAGTGTTGCATTTGAAACCTGGGGACAAGGGTTTGTATACTGGCTATCCTGGCTGGGCTGGGGTAAGCTAGAGCAGTGGAAGTGTTTATCGTAGCTCCCAGATATTGAAGGACATGGGAGGGCTGAAGGTGGGACTTGGTATAGTTTATTGTGAAGCCCAAGTTGTGTAATGTTTGTATTGTTTGGTGAGCGTGTTGGACACACTGGTTGAATGATTTGGCTTTGATAAGCCAGTCGTCCAGGTATGGGAAGACATGTATTTGTTGTCTTCGTAGATGCGCTGCTACTACTGCAAGGCATTTGGTAAACACTCTTGGAGCAGTGGTGACTCCGAATGGGAGTACTTTGAACTGGTAGTGCTGCCCATTGAGAACGAACCTTAGATACTTCCTGTGAGCAGGATGTATGGGAATGTGGAAGTAGGCGTCCTTGAGGTCTAATGTGGCAAGGAAGTCTTGTTGTTGTAGTAAGGGAAGCACTTGTTGGAGAGTGATCATGTGAAAATGATCTGAGTGTATGTATTGATTGAGAGGTCTGAGGTCTAAAATAGGCCTGAGAGTGCCGTCCTTTTTGGGAATGAGGAAGTACAGGGAGTAAACCCCTGTGCCCTGCTGTAGCAGAGGCACTGGCTCTATGGCGTGCTTTTGAAGCAGGGAAAGTACCTCTTGTTGTAAAAGTGTAAGATGGTCTGTGGACATTGGACGCTGCCTGGGTGGTATGGTGGGGGGTAGCTGTTAGCTCCAGGCAGTAGCCATGTTGGATAATCTGTCTCACCCACCTGTCTGTTGTAATGGAGTTCCAGACAGGCAGGAACTGTGATAGCCTTCCCCCGACAGGGGTGTTGTGGTCGGGGGAAGTGGAGGAAAGTCACTGTTTGGGAGTGGTGGAGGTACGGGTGTTGTTATTATTACCTCGACCTCTGCCCTTAGAGTTGTTGCCTCTGTAACCACCCCTAAAGTATCCTCTATTAGGAGAGGTTTGGGTGTTTGTTCGATAGGAAGAGGAACTGTCTGCGGTGGTATTCCTGGAACCCCCTCTGTAAAAGGAGCGGCGAAAGGAGCCACGTTGCTGCGGGGACTGCAATGCTCCCATTGATTTGGCAGTGTCAGTATCCTTCTTCATCTTTTCTAGTGCTGTGTCGACAGCAGGACCAAATAGCTGAAGTTTGGGAATTGGCGCGTTTTCTGGCATTAGAAACGACCAGTGAGTCAAGGGGGAGCTGACCTTTGATGTAGGTGGGGTCATCGGGGGCAGGTCTATACTTTTTATCCACTCTAGGATTAAGGATCCTGGCTCTGACCGGGTCGTTAAAAATTTCAGGTGCATGTTTAATGACACCCTTGATCATGGGCAAAGTTTGAACCGTTTTTTGAGACCGTTCAAAAGTGTCTAGAAGAAAATCTTCCTCTGGTTGGTCGGTGTGAATATGCACCCCATGAAAAACGGCCGCCCTATGTATGAGTTGCCCAAAACCTATGTGATCATCTGGTGGAGATGGTTTTGTGGGATAAGGTGGAGGGCTGGGGAGGTCTGTAGGGTCTGGGGGGTCATTATAACCCCAGTCATCCTGTGGTGGATTATCTGGATCCAGATATAAATTATGAGGGTCATCCCCGTACCCCATGTTGTCCTCATACTCATGTGGGGGAGAATCCGCAGGTTGAGGAGGTGTGATAGGGATGTGGAGAGGAGGGGTGTTAGAGAGAGGTATAGGGAAGAAGGAGGCATAGGGAAGTGGAAGAGTCTTTTTTTCTTCGGAGGGACAGGCTTGTGACGTGGCACAGAGGAAATATGTCCTGTTTTAGGATTGATATAAAGTTTGTGTTGATTAGGATCGATGGGATCCGGTGTAAACAGTTCCTCTCCTTGAATATTAGGTTTCGGCGCCGACTTTTCGGTTCCGAACGTGGTGATGGCTTCTTTAAATGTTCCTTTGCTTTAGAAGGCGTCGAGGCGTCCTTCGGTTTAGCTACAGGTTCGACCAGCTTTAGTTTAGGGGTGTGTCGAGTAGCTTCGGTTTCGGTGCCGAGGGATCCGCGTGCTTGGAGGCGGATTTGGGGACCGAGCTGGATTTCGGCGCCGGGTGGTCTTTGTGTTTCGGCGCCGAAGGTGCCGGTGTAACGGGCACATGAGGTTTGGTCGGTGCCGAGGAACTAGAAGGCTTTGTTTTCTTGTTCGGTGCCGAGCCCGAAGGCGGGGCGTCCGAAACACGTTTACGGTCTCGACTGGGGCCCGTAGGCGAAGTACTGACCGGTGCCTTCGATTTTGCAGGGAGGGTTGGGGCAGGGGTAGTAGTACTCACACGCTGCCCTGAAGGGATGGAACTGTCGGAGTCCTCTGCCTCGGAGATGATAGCGAGGTCTTCGGAGTCTTCTTCCGGAACATCGGGACCCTCGTCGAAGATGTTGACGGGTTCCGGAGCGGACCTGTGCGCCATGATGTGCCTTCGGGCTCGACGATCTCGGATTGTCTTCTTGGAGCGGAAGGAGGCGCAGGCCGGACAAGTGGCCTCGTTATGGTCTGGTGAGAGGCACCGATTACAGACCTGGTGGTGGTCACTATGAGGAAACTTTGCTCCACATTGGGGGCATTTTCGGAATGGCGTCCTTTCCATGGGCAATAGGCCTTACGGCGTCGATGGGCCCAACGGCCCGCGTCGACGGCTGGAAAGGAGATCGAGGAAGGGACGTCGAGATGTCGATGTCGGTATTAGGCGTTGAAAAGTGGAAAACGCTGCAAAAAAACGAGTTTCGAACCGGAGTGTCGAAATGCATCCGAACCCGATGGCGGAAAAAAACAATCTGAGGATGGAGTCGATGCCCATGCGCACTATTGTCCTAAGGAGGAGTCACCTATCACATGACTACAAAGACTTCTTCGAAGACAACAACAAAGTGCAAGCATCCGAGCCCAACACCAGATGGCGATCTAATGCACAGTGTGAGCTCTGCAGCTCACATGCCTCGAACCATAATTTCCTGCAGGATAAATTGTTTGCGAAAAGGAGTAGGCAGTCAATGTTTGATTCCCTTAGAACGTGGCAAAAGGAAGCTAAACAGACGAATGAAAGTAGAAAAGGATGCAGACTGACTCAAAAGCTGTTGCGTATGATAACGAGAAGACTGAGAAGGGGATAGAGTGTGTCGATAGGACGTTTCGATTGAAATGCGAAAAGTCTTATGTGGTTCGGGAAGACGATACATTTGTGGAGGAATTGTTAGACACCCGACCTTCACCTCCATACGCCCTGCAGAGAATATACCCTGCTGTGCCACATCCCCAGTCGTCTGTCTCTTCTGCCCCTGCCGTTTCTGCTTTTTCTGTTATCGACTCAGTTGCTTTAACCACTGCGCCTCCTGTCAATTCTGTGGCTTCGCCTTCCGCGCCTGCGATAACTGCTGGTCTCCCTGCTATGCCTATCGTGTCAATGTCTTCTTTTTCTCCAGCCCTTACACCCACAACACAGCCATTAACGACATTGGTGCCTGTTTCTTCCGTTACTACTCCTTCACTCTTCCCTCATTCCCCGACTGTACTGGGTAGAGGGACGCCTGTACGTGGGTTGGGGGACGGGGACTGGGCAACTGCTAGCGAGCGATTAGGACGGATCTTAATACGATCCGACATGGGGGAGAAAGAGAAAAGGGCGGTAGCAAATCAGGCCGCTCAGTGGGCCCGTCATCCCATTTATAGTACTGAAGATGTGTGGAGTGTGATGAGGGATTATGAGCCGTTTGTGCAGCAGCATGCCCTTAAGCACGTCGGCTACACTGATTGGATTGTGGGAACAGTGCTTTAATGCTATAGCATCCCAGATTATTTACGATATCAGAGATAATGTATACGCTGCTGGTATGGCGCCTGAGGAGATTTTCGACAATGTTGCGACATTGGTAGCTTACCGGGGTAGGCTGTTTGAGAAGAGCCCGAAAACAGTGTCCCAGTTTCCAATGAGGGAAGTCCATCCCATATATCACCCTGAGTTGCCAGAGCTTCGAGATCAGCATGATGCCGTTATTAGACAAAAGGTAGAGGCCCGTTTTCAAGAACAGTGGGTTTATACCCCATGGAAGAGGAGTGAGGTGTTATCCCTTAAGACTCAGTTACCTGATCCTAGGAAAAATCCTACTGCATACTATAAGGAATTGATGGAAGCTGCTTCATCGACAGTAATGACGCTTGCGGATATTGAAATGTTCTTTGGTCTGCTGGTGCCCGTCGACATTTGGAGGCAGGTGCACACGCAGGTCAACGCTGTGGAATTGGGGGGTACATGGGACCAGATTAAAGCATGGGATAAGGAAAGGAAGCCTGGAGAAAAGCCTAAGGCCGAGATACTAGCTTTACCCGGCCAAATTATTACCTATATGCGCTCTCTTATTCCACTGAGAAGGGTAGATTGGGACAAGTTAGCAGCATGTCGTCAGAAGAAAGATGAAAGTGTGTCACATTTTTTCACACGGTTCGAGGGTGTGTTTTGGGATTTTAGTGGACAGGATTTGTCAGTGGAAGGGGGTGTCCGGTTGTTCGTCAATAGATTTGTTACGAACCTGCTCCCAGAGATTGCAGCTCGGTTGCAGGCTTCAGAGAACACTTGGACGACATCCTCCCCTTCTGTTATATTGAGTATGGCACAGTATTAAGAACATAGGGAGAACAAGGAGAAGGTGGAAAAGAAGCATAAGGAGTTGAAGACGAAGGTGTTGTTACAGCAGGCGTCTAGGGGTTACGGTAGAGGACGTGGAGCTGGTCTGGCCCGGCAGCTTTCCCGTACTAGTAGGAGCACTGCGCCTGTGGGGCCAAATCAGTGTGCGTATTGTAAGGAGGAGGGGCACTGGCGTAGCGAGTGCCCGGTGTTATTGCAGAAAGTTGCGACACCCAGAAGACGAGGTTCTCGTGGACGGGCCGTGGAGCAGGTGATCAGGCTGGGGTTCGGGAGGATGGGACATCGCAGGGTCGCTCTGACCAGAACTATTTTGATGACCCTCGAGGAAGACAGTATTATCATGATGATTATGATCTGGACGAGGTGACAGGGATGTCCCACAGCTAGGACAGCCAGGGACAGGGTGAGGGACCAGTCCAGATACCTGTAGATCAACGCGGTCCTTATGTCACCGCTGATTTGCAAGGCACAGTTAAGAAATTCTTAGTGGACACAGGTGCAATGAATAGCGGTTTCTTGTTCGCTGGTCCCCGGGGCAGCTCTGTAAGGCCAAAATAATGTTTCAGTAGGATTTTCTGCCGTACCGGTTGTAAGCCCCATTTCCAAACCTCTTGCTTTGACTATTGGTCCTTTTACTGTGGATTCACAGTTCTTATTGACATCAAATTGTGGATAAAACTTAATGGGCTTGGATTTATTAAAGAAGTTGCATGCAACCATTTTTTGCTCTCCGGAAGGTGTGTACATGACCATGGGACCGAATTTGATCAGCTCTAAGCAGTGTCTGTCCAAAGATGCACCCCTTCCTGCTGAGTTTAAGGCTGTGCCGCCCACTTTGTGGGAAACAGGTGACACGGATGTGGGACTATTGCAAATTCCTCCAAATTCCATTAAAGTTAAAGACCATGCCATTTTGCATCGTATTCCCCAGTACAAAATACCACCAGCAGGGGAGCGAGCTCTGTTGCGGATTATACAGGACCTGATTGAGTCAGGGGTTGTTGAAGAGGCGAATGTGTGTAATAGCCCTATTCTTCCCATTCTTAAGAGGGCACCTTCGGGTTCCTCCGATGATCACCCAGATGTTTATCGTTTTGTGATTGATTTGCGCGCAGTTAATAAAATAGTGGTCCCTCAGTTACCGGTGGTCCCTGACATTACTGCCATTCTGACAATGATTCCTTCTTCTGCAAAATTCTTTTCTGTCATTGATTTGAAAAATGCCTTCTTTAGTATCCCAATTCATCCTGATAGCCGCCATCTGTTCGGCTTTACCCTGGCCGGCAGAAGCTTTCGATTCGGTCGCGCTCCTCAGGGCTATACTAAAAGCCCTAGTATATATAGCCAAGCTCTGAAAGCTCAATTGGACTCCCTCGCGCTTTCCCCAGATAATGTATTGCTTCAGTATTTGGATGACATACTGATAGCTTCTGACACTGAACAGGGATGCAAAGACAGTACGGTTAAGTTGTTGCTACATTTGGCTCATCATGGACATAAAGTGTCCCTTTCTAAATTTCAATATTGTCGACAGGAGGTCACCTATTTAGGTCACCTACTGTCGAAGGAGGGTAGGAGATTGACCCCTGAGCACATTAGCGCCATTGTTAAAATGCCTATCCCTAAAACCCAAATGGATGTGCACGCTTTTATTGGCATCACTTCCTACTGTCGCCATTGGATCCCTAATTATTAATTACTAATAAAGCCTTTGCTTGCACTAACCACTAAAGATGTGCACGAGCCCCTGCCTTGGACGCCTGAATGTCAGGAGTCTTTTGAGCAATTAAAAGTTGCGCTTTGCTCTGCTCCTGTGCTTGGCACACCTGATTATGAGAAGCCGTTCGTGCTGTATGTACACGAGATGGCTGGTTGTGTGCTCTCTGTTTTAACACAGGCCTTTGGAGGTAAGCAACGGCCGTGTGCTTATTTTTCTGCTTTGCTTGACCCTGTCGCAAGAGCCCTCCCGAGCTGTCTAAGAGCGGTTGCGGCAATCTCTATAAGGCAATCGGCTGGGCTCTTACTGGATACTGACCTCACAGTCATGGGTGCCTCATGCTGTGGATACCCTATTGAATAAGACCAAGACACAGCACCTTACCAGTGCACGTCTGACCGGTTATGAGCTAACTCTCTTTGCTCTGCATATCACGATCAAAAGATGTGCCACTCTGAACCCCGCCACGTTACTGCCCCTCCCTTCTGAGAGTGAGGAAAGAGACATACATTATTGTCTTTTTCGGACGGAGGAAGAGACGAAGGGACGGGTAGACCTGACTGATGTTCCCTTAATTGACCCCCAAGGGGAACTATATGTCGATGGCTCTTGTTTTAAATTACCAGATGGCACCACCACCGCCGCATATGCACTTACTACACTGCATATGGTAGTTGAGACATCACGAGTTCCCTATCAGTCCGCTCACGCAGCTGAACTAGTCGCCCTTATTAGAGCCTGTGAATTGAGCGAGGGACTGGCTGTTAATATTTATACTGACAGCCAGTACGCATTCGGGGTCGCCCATAATTTTGGACGGCTCTGGGCAGAGAGAGGGTTTCTCACCTCCCATGGGACACGCATCCAGAATGGCCCCCTTATACCTAGGCTGTCTGCCCTGACACTCCCTAAGAAATTGGCCATAATGAAGTGCAGTGCCCACAAGGCAATTACTGATGATGTTGGAAGAGGAAATGCGTTTGCAGACCAGACAGCTAAGGACACCGCTCGAACAAAAATGAAAAAGATGTTTGTAGAGGGTCCTGCCAGGTGGGTACCCGAGGTCACTATGTTCAAGGACACTCTAGACAATGTGAAAGAAATTCAGAGTGAGGCAACGATTGAGGAGTTAGCGGTATGGCAGGAAAGTACAGCACGTTTAGATGAGGATGGGTGTTGGACAGATAAGTCAGGAAAGCAGAGATGGATGTTACCAGACTCATATGTCCTTCCTGTGGTTACTATGGTGCACGGTCCAGCCCACATTAGTGCGAAGGGCATCTGTAAATTATTAGATCCTGTATGGCAGAATGACAATATCCCCAAGGTTGCTGCTCACTTAGTAAAGTACTGTATGGTATGCATGATGTATAACCCTGGAAAAGGCACCCCTACACCTCCTGTTAATTTTGCACCGCCTTCCTTCCCTTTCGAGGTCCTTCAGATTGATTTTATCGAAATGGAACGAGTCAACAATCTGAAATATGTGTTAGTGGTTGTTTGCGCATTCAGTAAATGGGTGGAGGCTTACCCCACTAAAGAGAACACAGCCATGGCGACGGCGAAGGCACTCCTAAAGGAGTTCTTCCCATGTTTTGGTTTGCCCCGTTTGATTTGGAGTGACTACGGGAGTCACTTCAATTCAAAGGTTATCCAGCTGGTGTGCGACGACCTGCACATCAAGCAGAAATTTCATGTTGCAAACCACCCCCAGTCAGCTGGCCTGGTTGAGAAGTACAATGGTACTCTCAAACTGAAATTGGCAAAAATTCAAGAGAGCACAGGATTGCAGTGGCCAGATGCTTTACCACTAGCCCTTTTGTCTACAAGAGCTACGGCTCACTCTAGGACAGTGTTGTCACCTTACGAGGTCGTGTTCGGGCGCCCCGCGAATGTCTGGGGCGTCCCGCGACCTCGTAGGTTTTCCGAGATTGAATATCCTTTGCCTGTGGACTACCTGTATGAGTTGACTAAAAACTTGCGTTCTATTCACCAACAGATCCATGTGGTCCTGCCACCAGCTCCCGAGGGGCCAGGCCATGATATCCGGCCTGGGGATTATGTCCTGACCAGGCATTTTCAGAGGAAGTTTGGAGCCGCACTGGAGGAGGCCTACACAAGTCCTCCTCGCTACCCGCTCGGCTGTGAAGGTGGCCTGCAGAAAGAACTGGATCCACTCGCAACATTGCAAAAAGGAACCCCTCCCTTTACCTTATGATCAGTGGGTGCTTGATGGAGTAGGAGACTCTGAAACAGAGCAAGTTCCCCGTTTTGTTCCTTTCTCGGATGCTCGGCTGACGTGGGCACAAACGGAGGAGGAAAGCGACGCAGTGTTGAACGAGGCAGTGCCACCTGAGATCAAGGCCATCCAGGAGCCCCAGCCTGCTGGCCCATCTGTGCTTGAGCCCCAGTCCATTGGCCCCTCTGTGTCTGAGCCCCTGTTTGCAGACCCCTCTGCCCCTGGAGTAGCTAGGTACAATTTGCGCCCCCGACGGAGGAACAGTGCACCAAAGGAAAAGTCAGATTAGCAGGGATGGACTCGACAAGTCAGGCCACAGAAGAATAGGGAGAGGTGAAATTGGTGCATTGTTCGGACATTGGACAGGATTGCTCGAGTGTGCTCCCCTGAGAAGGGGAGTGCCATATCCTGTGCGACGTGGGATTTCTTCAAAGAGCTAGGATCGCCTAGCTCCACCGCCGGTGCTCAACAGCGCCAACAATTGATGAACAATAGGAGTCTACCAGCGAGGCTCTGATGGACGCTGGGGACATTTGCCCCTCTCGTCTTCTTGTTATTGGCTCCATTGCATGTCCTTTCCTCTGGTTAAAATGTACCCATTTGGTCGCCCCATTATGGAGGAGGAACAGCCTTTTGCAGCTGCGCGTTTCGGGCAGGATGTGTCTGGTTGGTCTAGTTGGTCTACTAAGAGTAAAATAGTTTTCGTAGTAATTGTTCTGATCGCTCTGATAACAGTACTTGGAATAGTGTGGTTCCTTGAGGAGAAATATCCTGTGCACTCTTTGACTGGTACAACGCCTGTTCCCCCTGAACACACGTTTGTTACTTTGGCCCCTCATAAGGGTGAGCACAGAAAAACATACGTAGATAATGTTTTCTTGCAAATGCTCCACCAGGCACATGATACACCTAATGTTACTAATTGCTGGATCTGTGGACTGCTCTCTTCCGTGACCCATAAGAACGATATATTACTGTCCATGCCATTTTCCTATCTTGGGAGCTGTGAGGCCTGGTTTCAATTGTTTACCATGGTATATACTCATTTCCATTCTGATGCTATGAATATGACATATGCTGATTATGATACTGCGTTAGAATAAATACGTGTTCACCAAGGGTTTACTCCAGGAGAACAAGGGGCCCCTGATACATTGTCCCCAACAGCTTGTATGAACGTATATGAGAACGAAAAAAATGCAACATAGCTTCGAAATGAAATGTTGGATTTCCAGGGGTTCAATGTCACTGAACATTTTAAGTCTTTTCAGATACGCAATATTACTCAAGATGAAGCAATGCCAGTGCCGTTAGTCAACACAACAGCTGGGTTTTGTGTTCGGGGTCTTGGGAATGTTAAAGTGGGTGAGAGTAATTGTAATTATGCTTACGTGTTGAGCACAAGCAGTAGCCCACTTTTGCTTCCCCCCCATAATGTTTATTTTGTTTGCGGGTCCCAGGCTTATGTGTGGCTTCTGAGTGGGTGGTCTGGCATATGTTATCTCTCTTTCCTCCTTCCCCCGGTGTATATAGCACCTTCCAACTACCATAGAGATCACCGATTGCAGCGTAGGGGTGTCCATCTATCCCGTACTAGAAGGGTTATCAACATAGAGGACGTAGATCAGACAGATACTACTCTACAGCAGTTTACTGATGCTATGAAGGGTATTATTCCCTTTTGGGGCCCTATGTCCAATAGCCTCAATATTCAACGGCTTGCCAGGGTTGTAGAAGGGGTCATTAATATCACGGCTGGAATACTGACAAATATTACGGCTGAGCTCCAGGCTACGAGACTCGTTGCTCTTCAAAACAGGATGGTGTTAGACGTCATCCTTGAGCATAGGGGAGGGGCCTGCCGCTTCATCGGCAGCAGCTGTTGTGTATACATACCGGACCACTCTCCGAATGTATACGCTGCTATACAGAAGTTGCATAGGCTTGCATCTGACATTCACCAAGAGAACGGTACCTGGACTCTTTCTGGTTGGTTCTGGGGTTTAAAAGCATCCTGGGGTTGGAAGATTCTTATCTTTCTGATAGTAATTGCAGGTGTTATTTTCACTTGTTGCCTGTGCGTGTATTGCCTTCCTGCCTGTTGTACTTACTGTGTTGGAAAGTTGACACCCGCACCGAATGCCCCAATACATGATGCTAAGTCCTCGGCCATGATGATGCAGGCTGTCCACGACCTCATGTCCATTGACGAGGGTATTTTTGAATATTGATAATGTGTGAATGAAAATGTAACAGTAGTCGTTTTCTTACTATGCGAGCAGTTGTCGATTTCCTAGCAATTAGACAAAATTGTTAGCAAATGCTAAAAGGAGGGTCTGTTGGACTGAAAATGCGTCTAGCTGACTCCTTGTAGCATTGTGCCAGTAAAGTTAGCATTTGCGGCACCATTTTGTATCCAGCCGCCATTTTGTACCATGATCGAAATGAAGCTTCTGTCTCATACTGTCTGCCTCAGCAGAAAGCAGCCACGATTGTTTCTCTTTATTGTCCAAGGTTAAGAATCGCTGCACTAATGAATAGATCATTCTGTAACTGCATGCCTTTCCCTTTAGGTACACCTGCTCCCACTCTCAGAGAGAAGAGCAGGGGCAGAGTAACCTTGAAACTAAGATAGCGTGTACCTGGTCTCAGGATGATAGCCCATCCTTCTGTACCTCCATTGTTCATCAGTGACCAGGCTGGAAAATTCCAGTCTGGGCGGGTCTCTAGGGGTGTTGGAAATGTATATGTATATCTGACTTTACCATGTGGACGGGAGTCAGTCCCTCTGGCGCAATCTGAGGAGGCTGGTCGGACCGGACTCCGATAGAGCGTATCCTAATAAAATACTTTGGTTTGTATTCTCTACTGTCTGACCGACTCTTCATTTGTATGGAAGGCTGAGAGGTGGTCGCGAGTGACCCAAGTGGCCCTGAACGGGCCATTTCCTTCAGGTCCTCCAAGACAAGACTAGACTAGACAAGCCTAGACAAGACAAGCCTTGAAATGGGAAGCAAAGCTAGAGAGCAAACTAATCACTCTTGCAAGCACCTAGAAGTCCTAAGAGCTTTCCGAGGACCACACACAACTGGACTTAAGAAAGAAGGGTGAAATGTAAACCCTTCCATTGAGACATGACTAGATGATCTCTTGAATCTCGCAAGTTAAGAGAAAGCCTCATACAGAGCAGACGGGAGACCAAGAAGACAAGACCAGGTTTGGCTGAAGGTTATTGCTGCAAATGGTGCTAATCTCATTCTGGATAAGAGACTACCGATTAGGACTTCCTAACATCCTAAGGTCCTAAGTCACGGACTCAGAACTTCAATACACTAGTCTTGTAGAAGCTTAATAGTCTAGTGAACGTATAGCATCACCCACTATGGACTGCAGCCATGCAGTCTGACACATCCCAACCTTTATTTTCTGGTTGTGAACACTTCTGTTTGGCCTGTGCCTTCTGCCGCGCTAGTCTCCAAAGTGCAAAATGCACTAGTGTCCTAGCAAGAGCACCATAAGGGGTAAGTGTAAATGCACGAGAATCACTCTCCACCCTAGAGACTGTCCCAGCAACAGTGCTACAGAGCGTTGGTCTAAAGGCACCACAATCACTCTCCACCCCGAGCCGCCTTGTCGGCAATAGCCCCAAAATGTAGCAAATCTACACACATCACAGTCACTCTACAGCTAGTCTCCATCCCGGAGACAGCACCACAATGCAGCGGATCTACACACATCACAGTCACTCTACATCTAGTCTCCATCCCGGAGACAGCACCACAATGCAGCGGATCTACACACATCACAATCACTCTACATCTAGTCTCCATCCCGGAGACAGCACTACAATGCATTAGGTCTACACACATCACAGTCACTCTACAGCTAGTCTCCATCCCGGAGACAGCACCACAATGCAGCGGATCTACACACATCACAGTCACTCTACATCTAGTCTCCATCCCGGAGACAGCACCACAATGCAGCGGATCTACACACATCACAGTCACTCTACATCTAGTCTCCATCCCGGAGACAGCACCACAATGCAGCGGATCTACACACATCACAATCACTCCACATCTAGTCTCCATCCCGGAGACAGCACCACAATACAGCGGATCTACATACATCACAATCACTCTTCATCTAGTCTCCATCCCAGAGAGAGCACCACAATGCAGTAGGTTTACACACATCACAGTCACTCTACATCCAGTCTCCATTCCAGAGACAGCACCACAATGCAGCAGATCTACACACATCACAGTCACTCTTCACCTAGTCTCCATCCCAGAGACAGCACCACAATGCAGCAGATCTATGCACATCACGATCACTCTACATCTAGTCTCCATCCCAGAGACAGCACCACAATGCAGTGGATCTACACACATCACAATCACTCTAAATCTAGTCTCCATCCCGGAGACAGCACCACAATGCAATGGATCTATACACATCACAATCACTCTACATCTAGTCTCCTTCCCAGGGGGGCATTCGATACTAGGCGAGCAGCGGTGTTTTGGACTACTTGCAATCTGCTTAGCGAAGACTCATTAGCTGAGATCAGGAGGGCATTACAGTAGTCCAGGCGGCTCAACATCAGTGCCTGGATGAGGGTTTTCCGCGTGGTCGGAGGAAGAAAGGGAAATACCCTCCGTAGGAGGCTTAGCACATGAAAACAGGAGCCTTCAGTGGTTGCAGCGTGCTCCTTCATTGTCAGTTTCTGATCTAGGCGTATGCCAAGGTTTTTGACCACAGTTTTGGGAGCCGGGGTGACGCCTAGCTCCTCAGGCCACCAACTCGGGGACCACAGCAATGGAGTATCTCCAAACAGCATGATCTCAGTTTTCCCCGCATTGAGCTGGAGGAAGTTGTTCCTCATCCAGCTGGCAATAGCCATCATACCGTTCGCAAAGGTAGACTGAGCGTTGGGATTATCTTTGTCAAAGGTGAGTAGTAGCTGGGTGTCATCACCATACGAGATAGGTGTGAAACCCCACTTCCTAAGTAATTTCGCCAAGGGAGCAACATAAATGTTGAACAGAGTGGGGCTAAGACATGAGCCCTGGGGTACTACCTTAGACAGTCCCATGATCTTGGAGCGAAAGGGGCCTAAATTGATCGTCTGAGTTCGGTGAGAAAGAAAACTCGACATCCATTGGTAGGCTAGCCCTTGGATTCCACATTCTCTGAGTCTCCTGAGCAGTATCTGGTGAGAGACCGTGTCGAAGGTAGCTGGCAAATCAAGCAGCACCAATAGTACTGCTTGTCGTTGTCCAGGGACCGTCTGATATTGTCGGTCACAGCGATCAGAGCTGACTCGGTGCTGTGCCTAGGCCTAAATCCCGACTGAGCTGGGTCTAGGCAGCCTGTAGCTTCGATATGGTCAGATAGATACTTGTTGATGTGTTTTTCCAGTACCTTGCTCAGGAAAGGTAACAGGGAGATTGGGCGATAGTTGGATAAATCCTCCACTGGGGCCTTGTTGTTCTTCCGGATGGGGATTATTTGCGCCACCTTCCATTCAATGGGAAGATGGCCCTCTCTCATCGAAAGATTTAAAATGGAGCGAATGGGGGGATAGCTGTTTGGAGAGCAATGCGGTGGTCTTAGCTGGAATAACATCCAAAGGGGAACCTGATTTGATTATTTTCAATAGTGTTTCTACATCGCTCACGGCAAGAGGAGGGAAGTTTTCTAGTGTCTGTACATTCGGTATGGCGTGAGGGTGGCAGAGTGTAGAATCAAGTTTATGGTTCCCAGCCGAGGTGATTTTGTCATAGATCAGATCAATTTTCTGTGTGGAATGTATGGCTATTTCATCGCATAGTGCCTGTGAGGGGTTTGCCTCGTTATTACAAGCCTTTGAGTTGGTGAAGGATTTGAGTATTTGGTATAGCACTTTTCAGTCACTCCCTGCCTGATAGAGCTGCATCGCAATATGGGTTCTGGGTGCGTTTTTTATATTTTTATGGTATTGGGCCAGAGCGATCTTATATCTCTCTTTGTCCTGCGCATCATGGGAGTGGCGCCATCGTCGGTCCAGGTCAACAATGCAGCGGGTCTACACACATCACAATCACTCTACATCTAGTCTCCAACCCAGACACTGCACCACAATGCAGCAGATCTAAACACATCACAATCACTCTACATCTAGTCTCCATCCCAGAAACAGCTCCACAATGCAGCAGATCTAAACACATCACAATCGCTCTACATCTAGTCTCCATCCCAGACACAGCTCCACAATGCAGCAGATCTAAACATATCACAATCGCTCTACAGCTAGTCTCCATCCCAGACACAGCTCCACAATGCAGCAGATATAAACACATCACAATCGCTCTACAGCTAGTCTCCATCCCAGACACAGCTCCACAATGCAGCAGATCTAAAAACATCACAATCGCTCTATATCTAGTCTCCATCCCAGACACAGCACCACAATGCAGCGGATCTTCAAACATCACAGTCACTCTACATTTAGAATCTCCATCCCAGAGACAGCACCACAATACAGCAGATCTACGCACATCACAGTCACTGTACATCTAGAATCTCCATCCCAGAGGGAGTGCACAGTGTGGTAGGAGGAAATGCATCAGAGCCACTCTCCATCTAGAGTCTCAATCCCAGTGGAAGTGCACAATGTGGTACAACTAAACGCATCACATTTACTCTCCGCCTAGAGTCTGCCCGAGACAGTGCCACAATGTGGTATCACTCTCCACCGAGACTCTCTATCCCAGTGACCGTGAACAATGCAGTAGGTCTGCACACCCACTTTCCACCTTGATCCTCCCTGTCCGCGACAGCGCACAGCGCGGTATGTCTACAAACATCAGTCACTCTCCACCTCCATCCTCCCTGTCGGAGACAGCACACAGTGCGGTAGGCCTACACACAGCACAGTCACTCTCCACCTCGAGCCTCCCTGTCAGCGACAGCGCGGTATGTCCACACACATCAGTCACTCTCCACTTCCATCCTCCCTATCAGCGACAGCGCACAGTGCGGTATGCCTACAAACAGCACAGTCACTTTCCACCTCGAGCCTCACTATCGGCGACAGCGCACAGTTCAGTAGGCCTACACACAGCACAGTCACTCTCCACCTCGAGCCTCACTATCGGCGACAACGCACAGTGCGGTAGGCCTACACACAGCACCTGTCACTTTCCACCTCGACCCTCCATGTCGGCGACAGCGCAGTAGGACAACACACAGCAGTCACTCTTCACCGCCAGCCTCCCTGTCGCGACAGCGCACAGTGCAGTAGGCCTACACACAGCACAGTCACTCTCCACCGCCAGCCTCCCTGTCGCGACAGTGCACGGCGCAGTAGGACTACACACAGCAGTCACTCTCCACCGCCAGTCTCCCTGTCGCGACAGCGCAGTAGGCCTAAACACAGCACAGTCACTCTCCACCGCCAGCCTCCATGTCGCGACAGCGCAGTAGGCCTACACACAGCAGTCACTCAACACCTCCACTCTCCCTGTCGCGACAGCGCAGTAGGAGTACACCCAGCAGTCACTTTCCACCGCCAGCCTCCCTGTCGCAACAGCGCAGTAGGCCTACACACAGCACAGTCGATCCCGCAGTGAACCCGCATCTCGCACTGAGACGAAGGCATAGCAGTCAACACAAAAAGACCAAAAGAACTTCTCTCTTCTCAACAGCCTGTAGGCTCACAGAACTGAAGGAGGCCTTTTATCTGCTGCCTTCATTTAGCTCACCGAGCAGTCTTTATTAAAGCGGAGGCACCAGGCAGTCAAAGTTCATTAATACCATTTATATAATCTGTGCCGATTCAATTAACTCAGCAAGACACGCTGAGACATGATAACGGTCTCATTAATTCAATAAAACCCCATAACTATTAACAATATGCTCCATGTTAAACGGGGTGTCACCTACTGCAAAATAATAGCTTTAACAGCTTGGGATGAGACTTAACTTGGGCTTTTTGTTAATGTTATCCGGCTAAATATTCATTGCTTATGCGGCAAGGTGTTATTTCTCTGCGAGGCATGTAGGAGGCGCAGAGCCAGCAGGGGGGACGGCGCCTTTTTATGTCGGAGTCACAGCAGCTAATAGTGCTCTGCATTCAGCACATGAAGAGACTTCTGATTAAGTAAATAGGGCCAAGATGGCACTGCTCGTCAGCCTGAGCATGGAGGGTGTGGGGAGCGGGTCAGAACCAGCGGCACCAGTGCAGGGAGGGTGCGGGGAGCAGGTCAGAACCAGGGACACCAATGCAGGGAGGGTGCGGAGAGCAGGTCAGAACCAGGGACACCAATGCAGGGAGGGTGCGGGGTGCAGGTCAGAACCAGGGGCACCAGTGCACGGAGGGTGCAGGGAGCAGGTCAGAACCAGGGACACCAATGCAGGGAGGGTGCGGGGAGCAGGTCAGAACCAGGGGCCCCAGTGCACGGAGGGTGCGGGGAGCAGGTCAGAACCAGGGGCACCAGTGCAGGGAGGGTGCGGGGAGCAGGTCAGAACCAGGGACACCAACGCAGGGAGGGTGCGGGGAGCAGGTCAGAACCAGTGGCCCCGTGCACGGAGAGTGCGGGGAGCAGGTCAGAACCAGGGGCACCAGTGCACGGAGGGTGCCGGGAGCAGCTCAGAACCAGGGGCCCCAGTGCACGGAGGGTGCGGGGAGCAGGTCAGAACCAGGGGCCCCAGTGCACGGAGGGTGCGGAGGAGCAGGTCAGAACCAGGGGCACCAGTGCAGGGAGGCTGCGGAGGAGCAGGTCAGAACCAGGGGCACCAGTGCACGGAGGGTGCGGGGAGCAGGTCAGAACCAGGAGCACCAGTGCAGGGAGGGTGCGGGGAGCAAGTCAGAACCAGGGACACCAATGCAGGGAGGGTGCGGAGAGCAGGTCAGAACCAGGGACACCAATGCAGGGAGGGTGCGGGGAGCAGGTCAGAACCAGGGGCACCAGTGCACGGAGGGTGCTGGGAGCAGGTCAGAACGAGGGACACCAATGCAGGGAGGGTGCGGGGAGCAGGTCAGAACCAGGGGCACCAGTGCACGGAGGGTGCGGGGAGCAGGTCAGAACCAGGGGCACCAGTGCACGGAGGGTGCGGGGGAGCAGGTCAGAACCAGGGGCACCAGTGCACGGAGGGTGCGGGGAGCAGGTCAGAACCAGGGGCACCAGTGCACGGAGGGTGCGGGGAGCAGGTCAGAACCAGGGACACCAATGCAGGGAGGGTGCGGAGAGCAGGTCAGAACCAGGGACACCAATGCAGGTAGGGTGCGGGGAGCAGGTCAGAACCAGGGGCCCCAGTGCACGGAGAGTGCAGGGAGCAG
The DNA here is from genome assembly GCA_963921515.1 of Calotriton arnoldi. Classification (NCBI taxonomy): domain Eukaryota; kingdom Metazoa; phylum Chordata; class Amphibia; order Caudata; family Salamandridae; genus Calotriton; species Calotriton arnoldi. The sequence goes on along the minus strand of CAWUFW010000609.1, from coordinate 2,593,387 downwards.
GTCAGAACCAGGGACACCAATGCAGGGAGGGTGCGGAGAGCAGGTCAGAACCAGGGGCACCAGTGCACGGAGGGTGCGGGGAGCAGGTCAGAACCAGGGACACCAATGCAGGGAGGGTGCGGGGAGCAGGTCAGAACCAGGGGCACCAGTGCAGGGAGGGTGCGGGGAGCAGGTCAGAACCAGGGGCACCAGTGAAGGGAGGGTGCGGGGAGCAGGTCAGAACCAGGGGCACCAATGCAGGGAGGGTGCGGGGAGCAGGTCAGAACCAGGGGCACCAGTGAAGGGAGGGTGCGGGGAGCCGGTCAGAACCAGGGGCACCGGTGCAGGGAGGGTACGGGGGAGCAGATCAGACCCAGGGGCCCCAGTGCAGGGAGCAGGTCAGAACCAGGGGCACCAGTGCAGGGAGGGTGCAGGGAGCAGGTCAGAACAAGGGGCACCAGTGCAGGGAGGGTGCGGGGAGCAGATCAGAAATAGGGGCACCAGTGCAGGGAGGGTGCGGGGAGCAGGTCAGAACCAGGGGCACCAGTGCAGGGAGGGTGCGGGGAGCAGGTCAGAACTAGGGGCACCAGTGCAGGGAGGGTGCGGGGAGCAGATCAGAACTAGGGGCACCAGTGCAGGGGGAGCAGGTCAGAACCAGGGGCACCAGTGCAGGGAGGGTGCAGGGGAGAAGGTCAGAACCAGGGGCCCCAGTGCACGGAGGGTGCGGGGAGCAGGTCAGAACCAGGGGCACCGGTGCAGGGAGGGTGCGGGGAGCAGATCAGAACCAGGGGCCCCAGTGCACGGAGGGTGCGGGGAGCAGGTCAGAACTAGGGGCACCAGTGCAGGGAGGGTGCGGGGAGCAGGTCAGAACCAGTAGCACCAGTGCAGGAAGGGTGCGGGGAGCAGGACAGAACCAGGGGCACCAGTGCAGGGAGGGTGCGGGGAGCAGATCAGAACTAGGGGCACCAGAACAGGGAGGGTGTGGGGAGCAGATCAGAACCAGGGGCACCAGTGCAGGGAGGGTGCGGGGAGCAGATCAGAACCAGGGGCACCGGTGCACGGAGAGTGCGGGGAGCAGGTCAGAACCAGGGGCACCAGTGCAGGGAGGGTGCGGGGAGCAGGTCAGAACCAGGGGCACCAATGCAGGGAGGGTGCGGGGAGCAGATCAGAACCAGGGGCACGGAGGGTGCGGGAGGCAGATCAGAACCAGGGGAACCAGTGCAGGGAGGGTGCGGGGACAGGTCAGAACCAGGGGCACCAGTGCAGGGAGGGTGCGGGGAGCAGGTCAGGAACCAGGCGCACCAGTGCAGGGAGGGTGCGGGGGAGCAGATCAGAACCAGGGGCCCAAGTGCACGGAGGGTGCGGGGAGCAGGTCAGAACCAGGGGCCACAGTGCACGGAGGGTGCGGGGAGCAGGTCAGAACCAGGGGCATCGGTGCACGGAGGGTGCGGGGAGCAGGTCAGAACCAGGGGCAACAGTGCAGGGAGGGTGCGGGGAGCAGGTCAGGAACCAGGGGCCCCAGTGCAGGGAGGGTGCGGGGAGCAGGTCAGAACCAGGGGCCTCAGTGCAGGGAGGGTGCGGGGAACAGGTCAGAACTAGGGGCATCGGTGCACGGAGGGGGCGGGGAGCAGGTCAGAACCAGGGGCCCCAGTGCACGGAGGGTGCGGGGAGCAGGTCAGAACCAGGGACACCAATGCAGGGAGGGTGCGGAGAGCAGGTCATAACCAGGGACACCAATGCAGGTAGGGTGCGGGCAGCAGGTCAGAACCAGGGGCCCCAGAGCACGGAGAGTGCGGGGAGCAGGTCAGAACCAGGGACACCAATGCAGGGAGGGTGCGGGAAGCAGGTCAGAACCAGGGGCACCAGTGCAGGGAGGGTGCGGGGGAGCAGGTCAGAACCAGGGGCACCAGTGCACGGAGGGTGCGGGGAGCAGGTCAGAACCAGGGGCACCAGTGCACGGAGGGTGCGGGGAGCAGGTCAGAACCAGGGACACCAATGCAGGGAGGGTGCGGAGAGCAGGTCAGAACCAGGGACACCAATGCAGGTAGGGTGCGGGGAGCAGGTCAGAACCAGGGGCCCCAGTGCACGGAGAGTGCGGGGAGCAGGTCAGAACCAGGGACACCAATGCAGGGAGGGTGCGGGGAGCGGGTCAGAACCAGGGGCACCAGTGAACGGAGGGTGCGGGGAGCAGGTCAGAACCAGGGACACCAATGCAGGGAGGGTGCGGAGAGCAGGTCAGAACCAGGGGCACCAGTGCACGGAGGGTGCGGGGAGCAGGTCAGAACCAGGGACACCAATGCAGGGAGGGTGCGGGGAGCCCGTCAGAACCAGGGGCACCAGTGCAGGGAGGGTGCGGGGAGCAGGTCAGAACCAGGGGCACCAGTGATGGGAGGGTGCGGGGAGCAGGTCAGAACCAGGGGCACCAATGCTGGGAGGGTGCGGGGAGCAGGTCAGAACCAGGGGCACCAGTGAAGAGAGGGTGCGGGGAGCAGGTCAGAACCAGGGGCACCGGTGCAGGGAGGGTACGGGGGAGCAGATCAGACCCAGGGGCCCCAGTGCAGGGAGCAGGTCAGAACCAGGGGCACCAGTGCACGGAGGGTGCAGGGAGCAGGTCAGAACAAGGGGCACCAGTGCAGGGAGGGTGCGGGGAGCAGATCAGAAATAGGGGCACCAGTGCAGGGAGGGTGCGGGGAGCAGGTCAGAACCAGGGGCACCAGTGCAGGGAGGGTGCGGGGAGCAGGTCAGAACTAGGGGCACCAGTGCAGGAGGGTGCGGGGAGCAGATCAGAACTAGGGGCACCAGTGCAGGGGGAGTAGGTCAGAACCAGGCGCACCAGTGCAGGGATGGTGCAGGGGAGAAGGTCAGAACCAGGGGCCCCAGTGCACGGAGGGTGCGGGGAGCAGGTCAGAACCAGGGGCACCGGTGCAGGGAGGGTGCGGGGAGCAGATCAGAACCAGGGTCCCAGTGCACGGAGGGTGCGGGGAGCAGGTCAGAACCAGGGGCACCATTGCACGGAGGGTGCGGGGAGCAGGTCAGAACTAGGGGCACCAGTGCAGGGAGGGTGCGGGGAGCAGATCAGAACTAGGGGCACCAGTGCAGGGAGGGTGCGGGGAGCAGGTCAGAACCAGTAGCACCAGTGCAGGAAGGGTGCGGGGAGCAGGTCAGAACCAGGGGCACCAGTGCAGGGAGGGTGCGGGGAGCAGATCAGAACCAGGGTCACCAGTGCAGGGAGGGTGCTGGGAGCAGGTCAGGAACCAGGGGCACCAATGCAGGGAGGGTGCGGGGAGCAGATCAGGAACCAGGGGCACGGAGGGTGCGGGAGGCAGATCAGAACCAGGGGAACCAGTGCAGGGAGGGTGCGGGGAGCAGGTCAGAACCAGGGGCACCAGTGCAGGGAGGGTGCGGGGAGCAGGTCAGAACCAGGGGCACCAGTGCAGGGAGGGTGCGGGGAGCAGGTCAGAACCAGGCGCACCAGTGCAGGGAGGGTGCGGGAGAGCAGATCAGAACCAGGGGCCCAAGTGCACGGAGGGTGCGGGGAGCAGGTCAGAACCAGGGGCCACAGTGCACGGAGGGTGCGGGGAGCAGGTCAGAACCAGGGGCCACAGTGCACGGAGGGTGCGGGGAGCAGGTCAGAACCAGGGGCATCGGTGCACGGAGGGTGCGGGGAGCAGGTCAGAACCAGGGGCAACAGTGCAGGGAGGGTGCGGGGAGCAGGTCAGAACCAGGGGCCCCAGTGCAGGGAGGGTGCGGGGAGCAGGTCAGAACCAGGGGCCTCAGTGCGGGGAACAGGTCAGAACTAAGGGCATCGGTGCACGGAGGGTGCGGGGGAGCAGGTCAGAACCATGGGCACCAGTGCACGGAAAGTGCGGGGGAGCAGGTCAGAACAAGGGGCACCAGTGCACGGAGGGTGCGGGGAGCAGATCAGAACCAGGGACACCAATACAGGGAGGGTCCGGGGAGCAGGTCAGAACCAGGGACACCAATGCAGGGAGGGTGCGGGGGAGCAGATCAGAACCAGGGACACCAATGCAGGGAGGGTGCGGGGAGCAGGTCAGAACCAGGGGCACCAGTGCAGAGAGGGTGCGGGGGAGCACGTCAGAACCAGGGACTGCAGGGAGGGTGCGGGGGAGCAGGTCAGAGCCAGGGACACCAGTGCACGGAGGGTGCGGGGAGTAGGTCAGAACCAGGGGCACCAGTGCAGGGAGGGTGCGGGGAGCAGATCAGAACCAGGGACACAAATGCAGGGAGGGTGCGGGGAGCAGGTCAGAACCAGGGGCACCAGTGCAGAGAGGGTGCGGGGGAGCAGGTCAGAACCAGGGACTGCAGGGAGGGTGCGGGGGAGCAGGTCAGAACCAGGGACACCAGTGCACGGAGGGTGCGGGGAGCAGGTCAGAACCAGGGGCACCAGTGCAGGGAGGATGCGGGGAGCAGTTCAGAACCAGGGGCACCAGTGCACGGAGGGTGCCGGGAGCAGGTCAGAACCAGGGGCACCAGTGCAGGGAGGGTGCGGGGGAGCAAGTCAGAACCAGGGGCACCAGTGCAGGGAGGGTGTGGGGGAGCAGGTCAGAGCCAGGGGCACCAGTGCAGGGAAGGTGCGGGGAGCAGGTCAGAACCAGGGGCACCAGTGCAGGGAAGGTGCGGGGACCAGGTCAGAACCAGGGGCCGCAGTGCAGGGAGGGTGCGGGGAACAGGTCAGAACCAGGTGCACCAGTGCAGAGAGGGTGCGGGGGAGCAGGTCAGAACCAGGGAATGCAGGGAGGGTGCGGGGGAGCAGGTCAGAACCAGGGACACCAATGCACGGAGGGTGCGGGGAGCAGGTCAGAACCAGGGGCACCAGTGCAGGGAGGGTGCGGGGAGCAGGTCAGAACCAGGCGCACCAGTGCAGGGAGCGTGCGGGGGAGCAGATCAGAACCAGGGGCACCAGTGCACGGAGGGTGCGGGGAACAGGTCAGAACCAGGGGCCACAGTGCAGGGAGGGTGCGGGGAGCAGGTCAGAACCAGGGGCATTGGTGCACGGAGGGTGCGGGGAGCAGGTCAGAACCAGGGGCAACAGTGCAGGGAGGGTGCGGGGAGCAGGTCAGAACCAGGGGCATCGGTGCACGGAGGGTGCAGGGAGCAGGTCAGAACCAGGGGCAACAGTGCAGGGAGGGTGCGGGGAGCAGGTCAGAACCAGGGGCCTCAGTGCAGGGAGGGTGCGGGGAACAGGTCAGAACTAGGGGCATCGGTGCACAGAGATTGCGGGGAGCAGGTCAGAACCAGGGACACCAATGCAGGGAGGGTGCGGGGGAGCAGATCAGAACCAGGGACACCAATGCAGGGAGGGTGCGGGGAGCAGGTCAGGAACCAGGGGCACCAGTGCAGAGAGGGTGCAGGGGAGCAGGTCAGAACCAGGGACTGCAGGGAGGGTGCGGGGAGCAGGTCAGAACCAGGGACACCAGTGCACGGAGGGTGCGGGGAGCAGGTCAGAACCAGGGGCACCAGTGCAGGGAGGGTGCGGGGAGCAGTTCAGAACCAGGGGCAACAGTGCACGGAGGGTGCCGGGAGCAGGTCAGAACCAGGGGCACCAGTGCAGGGAGGGTGCGGGGGAGCAAGTCAGAACCAGGGGCACCAGTGCAGGGAAGGTGCGGGGAGCAGGTCAGAACCAGGGGCACCAGTGCAGGAAAGGTGCGGGGAGCAGGTCAGAACCAGGGGCACCAGTGCACAGAGGGTGCTGGGTAGCAGGGCAGATCCAGGGACACCAGTGCAGGGAGGGTGACGGGAGCAGGTCAGAACCAGGGGCACCAGTGCACGGAGGGTGCCGGGAGCAGGTCAGAACCAGGGGCACAAGTGCAGGGAGGGTGCGGGGGAGCAAGTCCGAACCAGGGCCACCGGTGCAGGGAGGGTGCGGAGGAGCAGGTCAGAACCAGGGACACCAGTGCAGGGAGGGTGCGGGGGAGCAGGTCAGAACCAGGGGCACCAGTGCAGGGAAGGTGCGGGGAGCAGGTCAGAACCAGGGGCACCAGTGCAGGAAAGGTGCGGGGAGCAGGTCAGAACCAGGGGCACCAGTGCACAGAGGGTGCTGGGTAGCAGGGCAGAACCAGGGACACCAGTGCAGGGAGGGTGACGGGGCAGGTCAAAACCAGGGGCACCAATGCAGGGAGGGTGCGGGGAGCAGGTCAGAACCAGGGGCACCAGTGCACGGAGGGTGCCGGGAGCAGGTCAGAACCAGGGGCACAAGTGCAGGGAGGGTGCGGGGGAGCAAGTCAGAACCAGGGCCACCGGTGCAGGGAGGGTGCGGAGGAGCAGGTCAGAACCAGGGACACCAGTGCAGGGAGGGTGCAGATCAGAACCAGGGGCACCAGTGCATGGAGGGTGCGGGGAGCAGGTCAGAACCAGGGGCACCAGTGCACGGAGGGTGCCCGGAGCAGGTCAGAACCAGGGACACCAGTGCACAAAGGGTGCCGGGAGCGGGTCAGAACCAGGGGCACCAGTGCAGGTAGGGTGCAGGGAGCAGGTCAGAACCAGGGGCACCAGTGCAGGGAGGGTGCGGGGAGCAGGTCAGAACCAGGGGCACCAGTGCAGGGAGGGTGCGGGGTGCAGGTCAGAACCAGGGGCACCAGTGCACAGAGGGTGCGTGGGAGCAAGTCAGAACCAGGGGCACCAGTGCAGGGAGAGCGGGGGAGCAGGTCACAACCAGGAGTACCAGTGCAGGGAAGGCGCGGGGAGCAGGTCAGAACCAGGGGCACCAGTGCAGGGAGGGTGCAAGGAGCAGGTCAGAACCAGGGGCACCAGTGCAGGGAGGGTGCAAGGAGCAGGTCAGAACCAGGGGCACCAGTGTAGGGAGGGTGCGGAGGAGCAGGTCAGAACCAGGGGCACCAGTGCACGGCGGGTGCGAGGAGCATGTCAGAACCAGGGGCACCAGTGCACGGAGGGTGTGGGGAGCAGGTCAGAACCAGGGGCCCCAGTGCACGGAGGGTGCGGAGGAGCAGGTCAGAACCAGGGGCACCAGTGCAGGGAGGGTGCGGAGGAGCAGGTCAGAACCTGGGGCACCAGTGCACGGAGGGTGCGGGGAGCAGGTCAGAACCAGGGGCACCAGTGCAGGGAGGGTGCGGGGAGCAAGTCAGAACCAGGGGCCCCAGTGCAGGGAGGGTGCGGGGGCAGGTCAGAACCAGGGGCACCGGTGCAGGGAAGGTGCGGGGGCAGGTCAGAACCAGGGGCACCGGTGCAGGGAATGTGCAGGGAGCAGGTCAGAACCAGGGGCACCAGTGCAGGGAAGGTGCAAGGAGCAGGTCAGAACCAGGGGCACCGGTGCACGGAGGGTGCGGGGAGCAGGTCAGAACCAGGGGCACCAGTGCAGGGAGGGTGCGGGGGAGCATGTCAGAACCAGGGGCACCAGTGCATGGAGGGTGCCGGGAGCAGGTCAGAACCAGGGGCACCAGTGCTGGGAGGGTGCAAGGAGCAGGTCAGAACAAGGGGCACCAGTGCAGGGAGGATGCGGGGAGCAGGTCAGAACCAGGGGCACCAGTGCACGGAGGGTGCGGGGGCAGGTCAGAACCAGGGGCACCGGTGCTCTGAGGGTGCGGGGGCAGGTCAGAACCAGGGGCACCAGTGCACGGAGGGTGCGGGGGGCAGGTCAGAACCAGGGGCACCAGTGCACGGAGGGTGCGGGGAACAGGTCAGAACCAGGGGCACCGGTGCAGGGAGGGTGCAGGGAGGTCAGAACCAGGGGCACCGTTGCAGAAAGGGTGCAGGGAACAGGTCAGAACCAGGGGCACCGTTGCAGGGAGGGTGCAGGGAGCAGGTCAGAACCAGGGGCCCCAGTGCACGGAGGGTGCGAGGAGCAGGTCAGAACCAGGGGCACCAGTGCAGGGAGGGTGCGGGGAGCAGGTCAGAACCAGGGGCACCAGTGCAGGGAAGGTGCGGGGAGCAGGTCAGAACCAGGGGCACCAGTGCAGGGAGGGTGCAGGGAGCAGGTCAGAACCAGGGGCACCAGTGCACGAAGGGTGCGGGGGAGCGGTCAGGACCAGGGGCACCAGTGCAGGGAGGGAGCGGGGAGCAGGTCAGAACCAGGGGCACCAGTGCAGGGAAGGTGCGGGGAGCAGGTCAGAACCAGGGGCACCAGTGCAGGGAGCAGGTCAGAACCAGGGGCACCAGTGCAGGGAGGGTGCGGGGGAGCAGGTCAGGACCAGGGGCACCAGTGCAGGGAGGGTGCAGGGAGCAGGTCAAAACCAGGGGTCCCAGTGCATAGAGGGTGCAAGGAGCAGGTCAGAATTAGGGGCACCAGTGCAGGGAGGGTGCGGGGAGCAGGTCAGAACCATGGGCACCAGTGCAGGGAGGATGCGGGGTGTAGGTCCGAACCAGGGGCATCAGTGCAGGGAGTGTGCGGGGAGCAGGTCAAAACCAGGGGTCCCAGTGCATAGAGGGTGCAAGGAGCAGGTCAGAATTAGGGGCACCAGTGCAGGGAGGGTGCGGGGGAGCAGGTCAGAACCATGGGCACCAGTGCAGGGAGGGTGCGGGGAGTAGGTCCGAACCAGGGGCATCAGTGCAGGGAGTGTGCGGGGAGCAGGTCATGTTGTATTCCGCTTTAGGTGTCCGTATATAGGTTTTCCTGAATCATGTCCTTATATAGGCACAATTCGCATTGCCCTTATATAGGCATAGAATCCCTGTCCTTATTTAGGCATTAACCGTGCACTCCAAATACAGGCATGGTCACTGACATCCGTCCACCCTAATGTCACAACGAGTTCTTAGAAACCAGACCCTTAAGCTTCGGGAGTTCCCCTAGCACAGGACTATTGATTTCTCCAAGAACTCCTCTATTATGTATGAACCGTTATACCTTAAGGGTACATTCCTGACGTCTTCCTCTGTCCGACTTCACGTCAATGCTAACATTCCAAGACACCTACCAGGTATAAATATACCTTCCCTTGCCCAAGCAAGTTAGAGGAGACCTCGACTTCAGAGGAGCCCGTATCCCGGCCTGACGCACTGAGAAGACGCTGTCATTCCTGCACGCAGACGAATCCAGCTTCAAGTGTTCTGACTCCCTTCGCGGGGTGTTAGAGTTCCAGATCCGGCAAGAGATTCCCACCTCTCTCATTCTCAAGGTATGGAGCTGACTAGAACCTAGAGGGACTCTTGGCATACCATACTTGGCATACCATACTTGGCATACCATACTTGGAATACTAGACTTAACATACTCTTAGTATACCAGACTAGAGAATACTCCACCTACTTCTACCTTTCCCTACACCTAGACTAGGTTAGGTACATTGGGGTAGAACTAGCTTAGAGACGCATCGTATGAGTACTCGCATTTTTAGCTCATGTTATTTATGTACGTGAATATATGCTAAAAGATAATGCTAGCGCAGTATTATTTATTTCTACTGCTTACGCTGTACATTATTTATCTTGCATACTGTCTTGTGATCATAACAGCACATATCTCTTACACGAGAAACAAGACTGTTCAATAAAACCCTTTTATTGAAACGCCCGTCTTTCCTTTCTGTGTAACTCTGTAGAAACTAAGCATGCACGATTGACTGAGTGAAACTGTTATCTATTGTTTCCACGATTCTGAGACGTGTTCCAATTCTAAAGGGAAACAAAGTAGTCATGTTTTTCGGTTGCCAGAAACTACTCCCTTCTTGTTCTCAAGGAGTTTCTAGTGGCCTCTGAGCTAGCTGGCACAAGTAATTAAGTTTAATATACTCGATAGGGACATACCGACCTTAGTCCTATGTCAAGCCTATAGGTTATATTATTCCAATGCGCAGAGCCTATTAGGGGAATAGGAACTACACTACAGTCAGAACCAGGGGCCCCAGTGTACGGAGGGTGCGGGGAGCAGGTCAGAACCAGGGGCACCAATGCAGGGAGGGTGCGGGGAGCAGGTCAGAACCAGGGGCACCAGTGCAGGGATGGTGCGGGCAGCAGGTCAGAACAAGGGGCACCAGTGCAGGGAGGAAGCGGGGAGCAGGTCAGAACCAGGGGCACCAGTGCAGGGAGGGTGCGGGGGCAGGTCAGAGCCAAGGGCACCAGTGCACGGAGGGTGCAGGGGAGCAGTTCAGAACCAGGGGCACCAGTGCACGGAGGGAGCAAGTCAGAACCAGGGGCACCGGTGCACGGAGGGTGCAGGTGTAGCAGATGAGAACCAGGGGCACCAGTGCACTGAGGGTGCGGGGAGCAGGTCAGAACCAGGGCTACCGGTGCAGGGGGAGCAGATCAGAACCAGGGGCATCAGTGCACAGAGGGTGCGGGGAGCAGGTCAGAACCAGGGACACCAGTGTACGGAGGGTGCGGGGAACAGGTCAGAACCAGGGGCACAGGTTCAGGGAGGGTGCAGTGACCGGCCTGGGCCCTTGCATCATGGACGCCTGGTCAGTGAGCGGGTACCTGAAGAACCGAGATTCTGCCGAACAAGAGCACGGGAGCATCTTGCAGTGTCTACTAAAGAGGTCCAACTGTTGCTGAGGCCCTGAAGAGGCGGCCAGCCAGGGCCCCTCACACTGAAGTCTGCCTTCTTTTGAGAGGGGCCTCACGATTGGCTACTCACAGCACCAAAAGAACATGGGCTTTGTGAGAGCGCGAGGCCAGAGGGCGGCCATAAAGGCTCCTGATGCGCTCAGCGGGCTCTGCGCCACTGGCTTCTACTACGCACTTCTAGACCAGAGGGCTGAGGATGACCTACACGGCAGTGCTTAATTTGAGCCGGTGCTGAGCCCTGGCACTTAATTGTTTTCCAGTGCTCGGCACCTAATTGTCAACACCACACTTAGGGCAGTCTGCCACAAGGTGGCGCTGCTCATGTAATTTAGAGATGAGCAGTATAACAGTTGTTTAGGAAAACAATACACATTAAAAAATTGCTAATACCTATCTCCCCAGCTGTTCCTTTAGCTTTGGGGACCTGGAATAATCTGAACTGTCACATTTACAAGCAAGAGAGATGGTTAGTAGTTGTTTGTCAACAATGACAAGGACGATGGGTGGTGCAAGCTGCAGTGGCTTCCTGGGAGGAGCCCTGGCACTTCATATTTTACAAATTAAGCACTGCTCCACGATAGGGGACTGTATGGGAGAGTATCGAGATTTTCATGTCGTGATGGGAATGTACGATGACCTTTGCCCTTCACGCTTGGGTGTTGGAGGGTGAAACAACTTCCACACACCTACTCAGGGCATAGCTTGATAGCCTCAAAGTAATTTAAACTACTCTCCCTGGTTTAAGGGGCGTGTAATGCTTCCCCTGCCAGTCGCGTATAGGGGACAGTGGAATAGCTTGTCGTATTTTCTACTGAGTGGTCAACAGTGAGCTCTCCTCTCCTACAACTTTCTCCTAGGCGGAGGAGAGTAGGATATCTTCTAGGGTGACCAGATTCCCAAAACAAAAAACGGGGCCAGGTCATAAACATAGAAGTAGGACTACAGTTTACACTGGGGGGCTGGCTGGATCTTGGTGCAGGCAGTGACCTCCGACTCCAGTGAGCAGGGTCATGCTGGCGGTTCGGACACGCTGTTGCCCCGATGGCTGGCATAATGACAATCTTGCTGCGTTGTAGAAAGAGAAGGGGAATCCCGAGAGAAAATGTCTCTCTTTAAAGGATTTCCCTTCCCACAACAACCTCACCTGGAGTGACGTCACGCCGTAACATCTCCAGTAGTGAGAATTCTTCCATGACTTTCTACGGTGTGGGAAAGTAAGATGGCTTCCAGTGCAAGAAGTGATAGGTTTTCTAATGTGTGGTACAGTAAGATGGCTTCCACTGCAAGAAGTGATAGGTTTTCTAAGGTGTGGTAAAGTAAGATGGCTTCCACTGCAAGAAGTGATAGGAACTTGCAGGCACCAGGGCAGAGAGTGTGAGGAGCTCGACAGGTTCCCAAACGCTGCAAGGGGAGAGTAAGATGGCTTCCAGTGCGAGGAGTGATAGGAACTCGCAGGCACTAGTGCAGTGTGAGGAGCTCGGCGGGTTCCAAACGCTGCAAGGGGGGAGAGTAAGATGGTTTCCACTGCAAGAAGTGATAGGAACTCGCGGGCACCAGTGCAGAGTGTGAGGAGCTCGGCAGGTGCCCAAACGCTGCAAGGGGGAGAGTAAGATGGCTTCCACTGCAAGAAGTGATATGAACTCGCGGGCACCAGGGCACAGTGTGAGGAGATCTGCAGGTGCCCAAACGCTGTAAGGGGGGAGAGTAAGATGGCTTCCACTGCAAGAAGTGATAGGAACTCGCGGGCACCAGGGCAGAGTGTGAGGAGCTCGGCAGGTGCCCAAACGCTGCAAGGGGGAGAGTAAGATGGCTTCCAATGGAAGAAACGACAGGAACTTGCGGGCACCAGGGCAGAGTGTGAGGAGCTCGGCAGGTGCCCAAACACCTCAAGGGGGATGGTAAGATGGATTCCACTGCAAGAAGTGATAGGAACTTATGGGCACCAGGGCAGAGAGTGTGAGGAGTTTCGACAGGCGCATCACATGTGCTGCAAGGGGGAGAGTAAGATGGCTTCCAGTGCGAGAAGTGACAGGAACTTGCAGGCACCAGGGCAGAGTGTCAGGAGCCTCGGCAGCTGCCCAAACGCTGCAAGGGGGAAAGTAAGATGGCTCCACTGCAAGAAGTGATAGGAACTCGCAGGCACCAGGGCAGAGTGCGAGTAGCTCAGCAGGTGCCTAAAAGATGAAAGGGGGAGAGTAAGATGGCTTCCAATGGAAGAAACGACAGGAACTTGCAGGCACCAGGGCAGAGTGTGAGGAGCTCGGCAGGTGCCCAAACGATGCAAGGGGGAGAGTAAGATGGCTTCCAGTGCGAGAAGTGATAGGAACTCGTGGGCACCAGGGCAGAGTGTGAGGAGATCGGCAGGTGCCCAAACGCTGCAAGGGGGAGAGTAAGATGCTTCTACTGCAAGAAGTGATAGGAACTTGCGGGCACCAGGGCAGAGAGTGAGGAGCTCGGCAGGTGCCCAAACGCTGTAAGGGGGAGAGTAAGATGCCTTCCACTGCAAGAAGTGATAGGAACTTGCGGGCACCAGGGCAGAGTGTGAGGAGTGTGAGGAGCTCGGCAGGTGCCCAAACGCTGCAAGGGGGAGAGTAAGATGGCTTCCAATGGAAGAAACAACAGGAACCCGCGGGCACCAGGGCAGAGTGTGAGGAGCTCGGCAGGTGCCCAAACGCTGCAAGGGGGAGAGTAAGATGGCTTCCACTGCAAGAAGTGATGGGAAGTTGCGGGCACCAGGGCAGAGAGCGTGAGGAGCACGACAGGCGCACACATGTGCTGCAAGGGGGAGAGTAAGATGGCTTCCAGTGTGAGAAGTGATAGGAACTCGTGGGCACCAGGGCAGAGTGTGAGGAGATCGGCAGGTGCCCAAACGCTGCAAGGGGGAGAGTAAGATGGCTTCCACTGCAAGAAGTGATAGGAACTCGCAGGCACCGGTGCAGAGTGTGAGGAGCTCGGCAGGTGCCCAAACGCTGCAAGGGGGAGAGTAAGATGGCTTCCACTGCAAGAAGTGATGGGAACTCGCGGGGGGAGAGTAAAATGGCTTCCACTGCAAGAAGTGATAGGAACTTGCAGGCATCAGGGCAGAGAGTGTGAGGAGCACGACAGGCGCACACACGTGCTGCAAGGGGGAGTTTAAGATGGCTTCCAGTGCGAGAAGTGATAGGAACTCGTGGGCACCAGGGCAGAGTGTGAGGAGATCGGCAGGTGCCCAAACGCTGCAAGGGGGAGAGTAAGATGGCTTCTACTGCAAGAAGTGATAGGAACTTGCAGGCACCCGGGCAGAGAGTTTGAGGAGCTCGGCAGGTGCACTAACGCTGCAAGGGGGAGAGTAAGTGGCTTCCGCTGCAAGAAGTGATAGGAACTCGCGGGCACCAGGGCAGAGTGTGAGGAGCTCGGCAGGTGCCCAAACGCTGCAAGGGGGAGAGTAAGATGGCTTCTACTGCAAGAAGTGATAGGAACTTGCGGGCACCAGGGCAGAGAGTGTGAGGAGCTCGACAGGCGCACACATGTGCTGCAAGGGGGAGAGTAAGATGGCTTCCAGTGCGAGAAGTGACAGGAACTTGCAGGCACCAGGGCAGAGTGTGAGGAGCTCGGCAGCTGCCCAAACGCTGCAAGGGGGAAAGTAAGATGGCTCCACTGCAAGAAGTGATAGGAACTCGCAGGCACCAGGGCAGAGTGCGAGTAGCTCAGCAGGTGCCTAAAAGATGAAAGGGGGAGAGTAAGATGGCTTCCAATGGAAGAAACGACAGGAACTTGCAGGCACCAGGGCAGAGTGAGAGGAGCTCAGCAGGTGCCCAAACACTGCAAGGGGGAAGAGTAAGATGGCTTCCACTGCAAGAAGTGATAGGAACTTGCGGGCACCAGGGCAGAGAGTGTGAGGAGCTCGACAGGCGCACACACGTGCTGCAAGGGGGAGAGTAAGACAGATTCCAGTGCGAGAAGTGATAGGACCTCGCGGGCACCAGGGCAGAGTGTGAGGAGCTCGGCAGGTGCCCAAACGCTGCAAGGGGGAGAGTAAGATGGCTTCCACTGCAAGAAGTGATAGGAACTCGTAGGCACCAGGGCAGAGTGTGAGGAGCTCGGCAGGTGCCCAAACGCTGCAAGGGGGAGAGTAAGATGGCTTCCAATGGAAGAAACGACAGGAACTTGTGGGCACCAGGGCAGAGTGTGAGAAGCTCGGCAGGTGCCCAAACACCTCAAGGGGGATAGTAAGATGGCTTCCAGTGCGAGAAGTGACAGGAACTTGCAGGCACCAGGGCAGAGTGTGAGGAGCTCGGCAGCTGCCCAAACGCTGCAAGGGGGAAAGTAAGATGGCTCCACTGCAAGAAGTGATAGGAACTCGCAGGCACCAGGGCAGAGTGCGAGTAGCTCAGCAGGTGCCTAAAAGATGAAAGGGGGAGAGTAAGATGGCTTCCGATGGAAGAAACGACAGGAACTTGCAGGCACCAGGGCAGAGTGTGAGGAGCTCGGCAGGTGCCCAAACGATGCAAGGGGAGAGTAAGATGGCTTCCAGTGCGAGAAGTGATAGGAACTCGTGGGCACCAGGGCAGAGTGTGAGGAGATCGGCAGGTGCCCAAACGCTGCAAGGGGGAGAGTAAGATGCTTCTACTGCAAGAAGAGATAGGAACTTGCGGGCACCAGGGCAGAGAGTGAGGAGCTCGGCAGGTGCCCAAACGCTGTAAGGGGGAGAGTAAGATGCCTTCCACTGCAAGAAGTGATAGGAACTTGCGGGCACCAGGGCAGAGTGTGAGGAGCTCGGCAGGTGCCCAAACGCTGCAAGGGGGAGAGTAAGATGGCATCCACTGCAAAAAGTGATAGGAACTCACAGGCACCAGTGCAGAGTGTGAGGAGCTCGGCAGGTGCACACACGTGCTACAAAGGGGAGAGTAAGATGGCTTCCAGTGCGAGAAGTGATAGGAACTCGTGGGCACCAGGGCAGAGTGGGAGGAGCTCGGCAGGTGCCCAAACGCTGCAAGGGGGAGAGTAAGATGGCATCCACTGCAAAAAGTAATAGGAACTCACAGGCACCAGTGCAGAGTGTGAGGAGCTCGGCAGGTGCCCAAACGCTGCAAGGGGGAGAGTAAGATGGCTTCCAATGGAAGAAACAACAGGAACCCGCGGGCACCAGGGCAGAGTGTGAGGAGCTCCGCAGGTGCCCAAACGCTGCAAGGGGGAGAGTAAGATGGCTTCCACTGCAAGAAGTGATGGGAACTTGCGGGCACCAGGGCAGAGAGCGTGAGGAGCACGACAGGCGCACACATGTGCTGCAAGGGGGAGAGTAAGATGGCTTCCAGTGCGAGAAGTGATAGGAACTCGTGGGCACCAGGGCAGAGTGTGAGGAGATCGGCAGGTGCCCAAACGCTGCAAGGGGGAGAGTAAGATGGCTTCCACTGCAAGAAGTGATAGGAACTCGCAGGCACTGGTGCAGAGTGTGAGGAGCTTGGCAGGTGCCCAAACGCTGCAAGGGGGAGAGTAAGATGGCTTCCACTGCAAGAAGTGATAGGAACTCGCGGGGGGAGAGTAAAATGGCTTCCACTGCAAGAAGTGATAGGAACTTGCAGGCATCAGGGCAGAGAGTGTGAGGAGCACGACAGGCGCACACACGTGCTGCAAGGGGGAGTTTAAGATGGCTTCCAGTGCGAGAAGTGATAGGAACTCGTGGGCACCAGGGCACAGTGTGAGGAGATCTGCAGGTGCCCAAACGCTGCAAGGGGGAGAGTAAGATGGCTTCCACTGCAAGAAGTGAAAGGAACTCGCAGGCACCGGTGCAAAGTGTGAGGAGCTCGGCAGGTGCCCAAACACTGCAAGGGGGAGAGTACGATGGCTTCCAATGGAAGAAACAACAGGAACCCGCGGGCACCAGGGCAGAGAGTGTGAGGAGCACGACAGGTGCACACACATGCTGCAAGGGGGAGAGTAAGATGGCTTCCAGTGCGAGAAGTGATAGGAACTCGTGGGCACCAGGGCAGAGTGTGAGGAGATCGGCAGGTGCCCAAACGCTGCAAGGGGGAGAGTAAGATGGCTTCTACTGCAAGAAGTGATAGGAACTTGCAGGCACCCGGGCAGAGAGTTTGAGGAGCTCGGCAGGTGCACTAACGCTGCACGGGGGAGAGTAAGATGGCTTCCGCTGCAAGAAGTGATAGGAACTCGCGGGCACCAGGGCAGAGTGTGAGGAGCTCGGCAGGTGCCCAAACGCTGCAAGGAGGAGAGTAAGATGGCTTCCACTGCAAGAACTGATAGGAACTCGCGGGGGAGAGTAAACTGGCTTCCACTGCAAGAAGTGATAGCAACTTGCCGGCACCAGGGCAGAGAGTGTGAGTAGCACGACAGGCGCACACATGTGCTGCAAGGGGGAGAGTAAGATGGCTTCCAGTGCGAGAAGTGATAGGAACTCGTGGGCACCAGGGCAGAGTGTGAGGAGATCGGCAGGTGCCCAAACGCTGCAAGGGGGAGAGTAAGATGGCTTCCACTGCAAGAAGTGATAGGAACTCGCAGGCACCGGTGCAGAGTGTGAGGAGCTCGGCAGGTGCCCAAACGCTGCAAGGGGGAGAGTAAGATGGCTTCCACTGCAAGAAGTGATAGGAACTCGCGGGGAGAGTAAAATGGCTTCCACTGCAAGAAGTGATAGGAACTTGCAGGCATCAGGGCAGAGAGTGTGAGGAGCACGACAGGCGCACACACGTGCTGCAAGGGGGAGTTTAAGATGGCTTCCAGTGCGAGAAGTGATAGGAACTCGCAGGCACCGGTGCAGAGTGTGAGGAGCTCGGCAGGTGCCCAAACACTGCAAGGGGGAGAGTACGATGGCTTCCAATGGAAAAACCGACAGGAACTTGTGGGCACCAGGGCAGAGTGTGGAGGAGCTCGGCAGGTGCCCAAACACTGCAAGGGGGAGAGTAAGATGGTTTCCACTGCAAGAAGTGATAGGAACTTGCGGGCACCAGGCTAGAGTGTGAGGAGCTCGACAGGCGCGCACACATGCTGCAAGGGGGAGAGAAAGATGGCTTCCAGTGCGAGAAGTGATTGGAACTTGCGGGCACCAGGGCAGAGTTTGAGGACCTCGGTAGGTGCCCAAATGCTGCAAGGGGGAGAGTAAGATTGCTTCCACTGCAAGAAGCGACTTTCGGGCACCAGGGAAGAGTGTGAGGAGCTCGACAGGAGCACACACGTACTGCAAGGGGGAGAGTAAGATGGCTTCCAGTGCGAGAAGTGATAGGAACTCGTGGGCACCAGGGCAGAGTGTGAGGAGCTCGGCAGGTGCCCAAACGCTGCAAGGGGAGAGTAAGATGGCTTCCACTGCAAGAAGTGATAGGAACTCGCAGGCACCAGTGCAGTGTGTGGGGAGCTCGGCAGGTGCCCAAACTCTGTAAGGGTGAAGAGTAAGATGGCTTCCACTGCAAGAAGCGATAGGAACTTGCGGGCACCAGGGCAGAGAGTGTGAGGAGCTCGACAGGCGCACACACATGCTGCAAGGGGGAGGGTAAGATGGCTTCCAGTGCGAGAAGTGATAGAAATTCGCGGGCACCAGGGCAGAGTGTGAGGAGCTCGGCAGGTGCCCAAACGCTGCTAGGGGGAGAGTAAGATGGCTTCCACTGCAAGAAGTGATAGGAACTCACGGGCACCAGGGAAGAAAGTGTGATGAGCTCAACAGGCGCACACGTGCTGCAAGGGGGAGAGTAAGATGGCTTCCACTGCAAGAAGTGATAGGAACTCGCAGGCACCAGGGAAGAGTGTGAGGAGCTCGGCAGGTGCCCAAACGCTGCAAGGGGGAGAGTAAGATGGCTTCTACTGCAAGAAGTGATAGGAACTCGCGGGCACCAGGGCAGAGTGTGAGGAGCTCGGCAGGTGCCCAAACGCTGTAAGGGGGAAGAGTAAAATGGCTTCCACTGCAAGAAGTGATAGGAACTCGCAGGCACCAGGGAAGAGTGTGAGGAGCTCGGCAAGTGCCCAAACACTGCAAGGGAGAGAGTAAGATGGCTTCCAATGGAAGAAACGACAGGAACCCGCGGGCACCAGGGCAGAGTGTGAGGAGCTCGGCAGGTGCCCAAACGCTGCAAGGGGGACAGTAAGATGGCTTCCACTGCAAGAAGTGATGGGAACTTGCGGGCACCAGGGCAGAGAGTGTGAGGAGCGCGACAGGCGCACACACGTACTGCAAGGGGGAGAGTAAGATGGCTTCCAGTGCGAGAAGTGATAGGAACTCGTGGGCACCAGGGCAGAGTGTGAGGAGATAGGCAGGTGCCCAAACGCTGCAAGGGGGAGCGTAAGATGGCTTCCACTGCAAGAAGTGATAGGAACTCGCAGGCACCGGTGCAGAGTGTGAGGAGCTCCGTAGGTGCCCAAATGCTGCAAGGGGGAGAGTAAGATGGCTTCCACTGCAAGAAGTGATAGGAACTTGCGGGGGGAGAGTAAAATGGCTTCCACTGCAAGAAGTGATAGGAACTTGCAGGCACCAGGGCAGAGAGTGTGAGGAGCATGACAGGCACACACACATGCTGCAAGGGGGAGAGTAAGATGGCTTCCACTGCAAGAAGTGATAGGAACTCGCAGGCACCGGTGCAGAGTGTGAGGAGCTCGGCAGGTGCCCAAACACCTCAAGGGGGATAGTAAGATGGCTTCCACTGCAAGAAGTGATAGGAACTTGCGGGCACCAGGGCAGAGAGTGTGAGGAGCTCGACAGGCGCACACATGTGCTGCAAGGGGAGAGTAAGATGGCTTCCAGTGCGAGAAGTGACAGGAACTTGCAGGCACCAGGGCAGAGTGTGAGGAGCCTCGGCAGCTGCCCAAACGCTGCAAGGGGGAAAGTAAGATGGCTCCACTGCAAGAAGTGATAGGAACTCGCAGGCACCAGGGCAGAGTGCGAGTAGCTCAGCAGGTGCCTAAAAGATGAAAGGGGAGAGTAAGATGGCTTCCAATGGAAGAAACGACAGGAACTTGCAGGCACCAGGGCAGAGTGTGAGGAGCCTCGGCAGGTGCCCAAACGATGCAAGGGGGAGAGTAAGATGGCTTCCAGTGCGAGAAGTGATAGGAACTCGTGGGCACCAGGGCAGAGTGTGAGGAGATCGGCAGGTGCCCAAACCTGCAAGGGGGAGAGTAAGATGCTTCTACTGCAAGAAGTGATAGGAACTTGCGGGCACCAGGGCAGAATGTGAGGAGCTCGGCAGGTGCCCAAACGCTGCAAAGGGGAGAGTAAGATGGCATCCACTGCAAAAAGTGATAGGAACTCACAGGCACCAGTGCAGAGTGTGAGGAGCTCGGCAGGTGCACACCCGTGCTACAAAGGGGAGAGTAAGATGGCTTCCAGTGCGAGAAGTGATAGGAACTCGTGGGCACCAGGGCAGAGTGGGAGGAGCTCGGCAGGTGCCCAAACGCTGCAAGGGGGAGAGTAAGATGGCATCCACTGCAAAAAGTGATAGGAACTCACAGGCACCAGTGCAGAGTGTGAGGAGCTCGGCAGGTGACCAAACGCTGCAAGGGGGAGAGTAAGATGGCTTCCAATGGAAGAAACAACAGGAACCCGCGGGCACCAGGGCAGAGTGTGAGGAGCTCGGCAGGTGCCAAAATGCTGCAAGGGGGAGAGTAAGATGGCTTCCACTGCAAGAAGTGATGGGAACTTGCGGGCACCAGGGCAGAGAGCGTGAGGAGCACGACAGGCGCACACATGTGCTGCAAGGGGGAGAGTAAGATGGCTTCCAGTGCGAGAAGTGATAGGAACTCGTGGGCACCAGGGCAGAGTGTGAGGAGATCGGCAGGTGCCCAAACGCTGCAAGGGGAGAGTAAGATGGCTTCCACTGCAAGAAGTGATAGGAACTCGCAGGCACCGGTGCAGAGTGTGAGGAGATCGGCAGGTGCCCAAACGCTGCAAGGGGGAGAGTAAGATGGCTTCCACTGCAAGAAGTGATAGGAACTCGCGGGGGAGAGTAAAATGGCTTCCACTGCAAGAAGTGATAGGAACTTGCAGGCATCAGGGCAGAGAGTGTGAGGAGCACGACAGGCGCACACACGTGCTGCAAGGGGGAGTTTAAGATGGCTTCCAGTGCGAGAAGTGATAGGAACTCGTGGGCACCAGGGCACAGTGTGAGGAGATCTGCAGGTGCCCAAACGCTGCAAGGGGGAGAGTAAGATGGCTTCCACTGCAAGAAGTGAAAGGAACTCGCAGGCACCGGTGCAGAGTGTGAGGAGCTCGGCAGGTGCCCAAACACTGCAAGGGGGAGAGTACGATGGCTTCCAATGGAAGAAACAACAGGAACCCGCGGGCACCAGGTCAGAGTGTGAGGAGCTTGGCAGGTGCCCAAACGCTGCAAGGGGGAGAGTAAGGTGGATTCCACTGCAAGAAGTGATGGGAACTTGCGGGCACCAGGGCAGAGAGTGTGAGGAGCACGACAGGTGCACACACGTGCTGCAAGGGGGAAGAGTAAGATGGCTTCCAGTGCGAGAAGTGATAGGAACTCGTGGGCACCAGGGCAGAGTGTGAGGAGATCGGCAGGTGCCCAAATGCTGCAAGGGGGAGAGTACGATGGCTTCCAATGGAAAAAACGACAGGAACTTGTGGGCACCAGGGCAGAGTGTGAGGAGCTCGGCAGGTGCCCAAACACTGCAAGGGGGAGAGTAAGATGGTTTCCACTGCAAGAAGTGATAGGAACTTGCGGGCACCAGGCTAGAGTGTGAGGAGCTCGACAGGCGCACACACATGCTGCAAGGGGGAGAGTAAGATGGCTTCCAGTGCGAGAAGTGATTGGAACTTGCGGGCACCAGGGCAGAGTTTGAGGAACTCGGTAGGTGCCCAAATGCTGCAAGGGGGAGAGTAAGATTGCTTCCACTGCAAGAAGCGACTTTCGGGCACCAGGGCAGAGTGTGAGGAGCTCGACAGGAGCACACACGTGCTGCAAGGGGGAGAGTAAGATGGCTTCCAGTGCGAGAAGTGATAGGAACTCGTGGGCACCAGGGCAGAGTGTGAGGAGCTCGGCAGGTGCCCAAACGCTGCAAGGGGGAGAGTAAGATGGCTTCCACTGCAAGAAGTGATAGGAACTCGCAGGCACCAGTGCAGTGTGTGGGGAGCTCGGCAGGTGCCCAAACTCTGTAAGGGTGAAGAGTAAGATGGCTTCCACTGCAAGAAGTCGATAGAACTTGCGGGCACCAGGGCAGAGAGTGTGAGGAGCTCGACAGGCGCACACACATGCTGCAAGGGGGAGGGTAAGATGGCTTCCAGTGCGAGAAGTGATAGAAATTCACGGGCACCAGGGCAGAGTGTGAGGAGCTCGGCAGGTGCCCAAACGCTGCTAGGGGGAGAGTAAGATGGCTTCCACTGCAAGAAGTGATAGGAACTCGCGGGCACCAGGGAAGAAAGTGTGATGAGCTCAACAGGCGCACACATGTGCTGCAAGGGGGAGAATAAGATGGCTTCCACTGCAAGAAGTGATAGGAACTCGCAGGCACCAGGGAAGAGTGTGAGGAGCTCGGCAGGTGCCCAAACGCTGCAAGGGGGAGAGTAAGATGGCTTCTACTGCAAGAAGTGATAGGAACTCGCGGGCACCAGGGCAGAGTGTGAGGAGCTCGGCAGGTGCCCAAACGCTGTAAGGGGGAAGAGTAAAATGGCTTCCACTGCAAGAAGTGATAGGAACTTGCAGGCACCAGGGCAGAGTGTGAGGAGATCGGCAAGTGCACAAACACTGCAAGGGAGAGAGTAAGATGGCTTCCAATGGAAGAAACGACAGGAACCCGCGGGCACCAGGGCAGAGTGTGAGGAGCTCGGCAGGTGCCCAAACGCTGCAAGGGGGACAGTAAGATGGCTTCCACTGCAAGAAGTGATGGGAACTTGCGGGCACCAGGGCAGAGAGTGTGAGGAGCGTGACAGGCGCACACACGTGCTGCAAGGGGGAGAGTAAGATGGCTTCCAGTGCGAGAAGTGATAGGAACTCGTGGGCACCAGGGCAGAGTGTGAGGAGATAGGCAGGTGCCCAAACGCTGCAAGGGGGAGCGTAAGATGGCTTCCACTGCAAGAAGTGATAGGAACTCGCAGGCACCGGTGCAGAGTGTGAGGAGCTCGGCAGGTGCCCAAATGCTGCAAGGGGGAGAGTAAGATGGCTTCCACTGCAAGAACTGATAGGAACTTGCGGGGGGAGAGTAAAATGGCTTCCACTGCAAGAAGTGATAGGAACTTGCAGGCACCAGGGCAGAGAGTGTGAGGAGCATGACAGGCACACACACATGCTGCAAGGGGGAGAGTAAGATGGCTTCCACTGCAAGAAGTGATAGGAACTCGCAGGCACCGGTGCAGAGTGTGAGGAGCTCGGCAGGTGCCCAAACGCTGCAAGGGGGAGAGTAAGATGGCTTCCACTGCAAGAAGTGATAGGAACTTGCGGGGGGAGAGTAAAATGGCTTCCACTGCAAGAAGTGATAGGAACTTGCAGGCACCAGGGCAGAGAGTGTGAGGAGCATGACAGGCACACACACGTGCTGCAAGGGGGAGAGTAAGATGGCTTCCACTGCAAGAAGTGATAGGAACTCGCAGGCACGAGGGCAGAGTGTGAGGAGCTCGGCAGGTGCCCAAACACTGCAAGGGGGAGAGTAAGATGGTTTCCACTGCAAGAAGTGATAGGAACTTGCGGGCACCAGGGCAGAGAGTGTGAGGAGCTCGACAGGCGCACACACATGCTGCAAGGGGGAGGGTAAGATGGCTTCCAGTGCGAGAAGAGATAGGAACTCGCGGGCACCAGGGCAGAGTGTGAGGAGCTCGGCAGGTGCCCAAACGCTGCAAGGGGGAGAGTAAGATGGCTTCTACTGCAAGAAGTGATAGGAACTCGCGGGAACCACGGCAGAGAGTGTGAGGAGCTCGGCAGGTGCCCAAACGCTGCAAGGGGGAGAGTAAGATGGCTTCCACTGCAACAAGTGATAGGAACTCGCGGGCACCAGGGCAGAGTGTGAGGAGCTCGGCAGGTGCCCAAACGCTGGAAGGGGGAGAGTAAGATGGCTTCCACTGCAAGAAGTGATAGGAACTCGCGGGCACCAGGGCAGAGTGGGAGGAGCTCTGCAGGTGCCCAAACGCTGCAAGGGGGAGAGTAAGATCGCTTCCACTGCAAGAAGTGATAGGAACTTGTGAGCACCAGGGCAGAGTGTGAGGAGCTCGGCAGGTGCCCAAAAGCTGCAAAGGAGAGAGTAAGATGGCTTCCACTGCAAGAAGTGATAAGAACTCGCAGGCACCAGTGCAGAGAGTGAGGAGCTCGGCAGGTGCCCAAACGCTGTAAGGGGGAGAGTAAGATGGCTTCCACTGCAAGAAGTGATAGGAACTTGCGGGCACCTAGGCAGTGTGAGGAGCTCGGCAGGTGCACACACGTGCTGCAAAGGGGAGAGTAAGATGGCTTACAGTGCGAGAAGTGATAGGAACTCGTGGGCACCAGGGCAGAGTGTGAGGAGCTCGGCAGGTGCCCAAACGCTGCAAGGGGTAGAGTAAGATGGCTTCCACTGCAAGAAGTGATAGGAACTTGCGGGCACCAGGGCAGAGAGTGTGAGCTCGACAGGCGCACACACGTGCTGCAAGGGGAAGAGTAAGATGGCTTCCACTGCAAGAAGTGATAGGAACTCGCGGGCACCTAGGCAGTGTGAGGAGCTCGGCAGGTGCCCAAACGCTGCAAGGGGGAGAGTAAGATGGCTTCTACTGCAAGAAGTGATAGGAACTCGGGGGCACCAGGGCAGAGTGTGAGGAGCTTGGCAGGTGCCCAAACGCTGTAAGGGGGAGAGTAAAATGGCTTCCACTGCAAGAAGTGATAGGAACTTGCGGGCACCAGGGCAGAGTGTGAAGAGCTCGGCAGGTGCCCAAACACTGCAAGGGGGAGAGTAAGATGGTTTCCACTGCAAGAAGTGATAGGAACTTGCGGGCACCAGGGCAGAGAGTGTGAAGAGCTCGACAGGCGCACACACATGCTGCAAGGGAGAGAGTAAGATGGCTTCCAGTGCGAGAAGTGATAGGAACTTGCGGGCACCAGGGCAGAGTGTGAGGACCTCGGCAGGTGCCCAAACGCTGCAAGGGGGAGAGTAAGATGGCTTCCACTGCAAGGAGTGATAAGAACTCGTGGGCACCAGGGAAGAAAGTGTGATGAGCTCGACAGGCGCACACACGTGCTGCAAGGGGGGGAGGGGGAGTAAGATGGCTTCCACTGCAAGAAGTGATAGGAACTCGTAGGCACCAGGGTAGAGTGTGAGGAGCTCGGCAGGTGTCCAAACGCTGCAAGGGGGAGAGTAAGATGGCTTCCACTGCAAGAAGTGATAGGAACTTGCGGGCACCAGGGCAGAGTGTGAGGAGCCCGGCAGGTGCCCAAACACTGCAAGGGGGAGAGTAAGATGGCTTCCACTGCAAGAAGTGATAGGAACTCGCAGGCATCAGTGCAGAGTGTGAGGAGCTCGGCAGGTGCCCACACGCTGCAAGGGGGAGAGTAAGATGGCTTCCACTGCAAGAAGTGATAGGAACTTGCGCGCACCAGGGCAGAGTGTGAGGAGCTCGGCATGTGCCCAAATGCTGCAAAGGGGAGAGTAAGATGGCTTCCAATGGAAGAAACGACAGGAACTCGTGGGCACCAGGGCAGAGTGTGAGGAGCTCGGCAGGTGCCCAAATGCTGCAAGGGGGAGAGTAAGATGGCTTCCACTGCAAGAAGTGATAGGAACTTGCGGGCACCAGTGCAGGGAGTGTGAGAAGCTCGACACGCGCACACACGTGCTGCAAGGGGGAGAGTAAGATGGCTTCCAGTGCGAGAAGTGATTGGAACTTGCGCGCACCAGGGCAAAGTGTGAGGATCTTGGCAGGTGCCCAAACGCTGCAAAGGGGGGGGGAGTAAGATGGCTTCCACTGCAAGAAGTGATAGGAACTCGCGGGCACCAGGGCAGAGCGTGAGGAGCTCGGCAGGTGCCCAAACGCTGCAAGGGGGAGAGTAAGATGGCTTCCACTGCAAGAAGTGATAGGAACTTGCAGGCACCAGTGCAGTGTGAGGAGCTCGGCAGGTGCGCACGCGCTGCAAGGGGGAGATTAAGATGGCTTCCACTGCAAGAAGTGATAGGAACTTGCGGGCACCAGGGCAGAGAGTGTGAGGAGTTCGACAGGCGCACACACGTGCTGCAAGGGGGAAGAGTAAGATGGCTTCCAGTGCGAGAAGTGATAGGAACTCGGAGGCACTGGTGCAGTGTGAGGAGATCGGCGGGTTCCAAATGCTGCAAGGGGAGAGTAAGATGGCATCCAATGGAAGAAGTGATAGGAACTCGCAGGCACCAGTGCAGTGTGAGGAGCTCGGCAGGTGCCCAAACGCTGCAAGGGGAGAGTAAGATGGCATCCAATGGAAGAAGTGATAGGAACTCGCAGGCACCAGTGCAGAGTGTGAGGAGCTCGGCAGGTGCCCAAACACTGCAAGGGGGAGAGTAAGATGGCTTCCAGTGCAAGAAGTGATAGGAACTCGCAGGCACCAGTGCAGAGTGTGAGGAGCTCTGCAGGTGCCCAAACGCTGTAAGGGGGAGAGTAAGATGGCTTCCAATGGAAGAAACAACAGGAACTCGCGGGCACCAGGGCAGAGTGTGAGGAGCTCGGTAGGTGCCCACATGCTGCAAGGGGGAGAGTAAGATGGCTTCCAATGGAAGAAACGACAGGAACTCGCGGGCACCAGGGCAGAGTGTGAGGAGCTCGGCAGGTGCACAAACGCTGCAAGGGGGAGAGTAAGATGGCTTCCACTGCAAGCAGTGATAGAAACTCGCGGGCACCAGTGCAGTGTGAGGAGCTCGGCAGGTGCACACACGTGCTGCAAGGGGAGAGTAAGATGGCTTCCAATGGAAGAAATGACAGGAACTCGCGGGCACCAGGGCAGAGTGTGAGGAGCTCGGCAGGTGCACAAACGCTGCAAGGGGGAGAGTAAGATGGCTTCCACTGCAAGCAGTGATAGAAACTCGCGGGCACCAGTGCAGTGTGAGGAGCTCGGCAGGTGCACACACGTGCTGCAAGGGGAGAGTAAGATGGCTTCCAATGGA
Organism: Calotriton arnoldi; assembly: GCA_963921515.1. Taxonomy (NCBI): domain Eukaryota; kingdom Metazoa; phylum Chordata; class Amphibia; order Caudata; family Salamandridae; genus Calotriton; species Calotriton arnoldi. Next base: position 2,566,930 of record CAWUFW010000609.1, on the reverse strand, counting down.
AGAAATGACAGGAACTCGCGGGCACCAGGGCAGAGTGTGAGGAGCTCGGCAGGTGCACACACGTGCTGCAAGGGGAGAGTAAGATGGCTTCCAATGGATGAAATGACAGGAACTCGCGGGCACCAGTGCAGTGTGAGGAGCTCAGCAGGTGCACACGTGCTGCAAGGGGGAGAGTAAGATGGCTTCCAATGGAAGAAACGACAGGAACTCGCGGGCACCAGGGCAGAGTGTGAGGAGCTCAGCAGGTGCACAGACACTGCAAGGGGGAGAGTAAGATGGCTTCCACTGCAAGAAGTGATAGGAACTCGCGGGCACCAGTGCTGTGTGAGGAGCTCGGCAGGTGCAAAAACGCTGCAAGGGGGAGAGTAAGATGGCTTCCACTGCAAGAAGTGATAGGAACTCGCGGGCACCAGGGGCAGAGGGTGAGGAGCTCGGCAGGTGCCCAAACGCTGCAAGGGGAGAGTAAGATGGCTTCTACTGCAAGAAGTGATAGGAACTCGGGGGCACCAGGGCAGAGTGTGAGGAGCTCGGCAGGTGCCCAAACGCTGTAAGGGGGAGAGTAAAATGGCTTCCACTGCAAGAAGTGATAGGAACTCGCGGGCACCAGGGGCAGAGGGTGAGGAGCTCGGCAGGTGCCCAAACGCTGCAAGGGGAGAGTAAGATGGCTTCCACTGCAAGAAGTGATAGGAACTTGCGGGCACCAGGGTAGAGTGTGAGGAGCTCTGCAGGTGCCCAAACGCTGCAAGGGGAGAGTAAGATGGCTTCCACTGCAAGAAGTGATAGGAACTCGCAGGCACCAGGGCAGAGGGTGAGGAGCTCGGCAGGTGCACAGACACTGCAAGGAGTTCAGTGTGAAGTGCTTGGGGGAGAAGTCTGAGGATCTCAGAAGACATTAGTGTTTGAAATCAAAGCCCAGGAGTGGAAACCGTGTCTATAATGACATGGACTGGTATCCCTACCGGCAGTGACCTGTAGACAAGGAGGCTGTGCTGCAGAACACCCTCAATATCAGGAGAGAAGACGGTAAGAAAATGGGCAGCATATAAAACACCCACCCCCCCCTTTGAGATCCACCACATTACACACCGCCCCTGCATACTTCATCGAGCAGCGCGCCCCAGAGTCAAGGCATTCTTGAAGGCTGTTATGCTAATTCTCACAATGTATAAAAGATGATATCGCTAAATGTAGCCCCAGATTTAGTATTCTGCGGAACAAGGCGCTTATCTTGCAGGTGCTGCACATCCTATTGTTTTTGGGGGGACCCCAGACACAATGCACCCCCATTATGCGCTAATCATCCCCAGGCTGCACAGAACATCATTTGAAACAATCGGTGCCACCTGTAGCAAATCTCCTTTACCTGTTTGTAAAGTAATTGCTCGTTTTCGCGCGCAAAGCAGAAGAGGACATCTGTGAGGATCCTGCGGACGCCCTCCTGCTGGAAGAACTGCATCTCGGGAAACCTGGAGGACAGAGGAAGAAAACACAGGCTCTGAGAAAAGGATTTCAGGAGGGACGGACAACCCGACACGACCCTGTATTCTAAGAGTCCGGGGAACGTCTGGGACAGAGGGGACAAAAAACCTGACACGACCCTGTATTCTAAGAGAGTCCTGGGGAGAGAGGGGACGTGTGGGACAGAGGGGACAAACAACCTAACACAACCCTGTATTCTAGGAGAGTCCTGGGGAGAGAGGGGACGTGTGGGACAGAGGGGCCAAACAACCCAACACGACCCTGTGTTCTAAGAGAGTCCTGGGGAGAGAGGGGACGTGTGGGACAGAGGGGACAAACAACCTAACACGACCCTGTATTCTAAGAGAGTCTTGGGGAGAGAGGGGACGTGTGGGACAGAGGGGACAAACAACCTAACACGACCCTGTGTTCTAAGAGAGTCCTGGGGAGAGAGGGGACGTGTGGGACAGAGGGGACAAACAACCTAACACGACCCTGTATTCTAGGAGAGTCCTGGGGAGAGAGGGGACGTGTGGGACAGAGGGGACAAACAACCAGACACGACCCTGTGTTCTAAGAGTCCGAGGGACGTGTGGGACCGAGGGGACAAACAACCCGACACAACCCTGTATTCTAAGAGAGTCCTGGGGAGAGAGGGGACGTGTGGGACAGAGGGGACAAACAACCCGACACAACCCTGTATTCTAAGAGAGTCCTGGGGAGAGAGGGGACGTGTGGGACAGAGGGGCCAAACAACCTAACAGGACCCTGTATTCTAGGAGAGTCCTGGAGGGAGAGAGGGGACGTGTGGCACAGAGGGGACAAACAACCCGACACAACCCTGTGTTCTACGAGTCTGAGGGACGTGTGGGACAGAGGGGACAGACAACCTAACACAACCCTGTATTCTAAGAGAGTCCTGGGGATAGAGGGGACGTGTGGGACAGAGGGGCCAAACAACCTAACACGACACCCTGTATTCTAGGAGAGTCCTGGGGGGAGAGAGGGGACGTGTGGGACAGAGGGGACAAACAACCCGACACAACCCTGTGTTCTACGAGTCTGAGGGACGTGTGGGACAGAGGGGACAGACAACCTAACACGACCCTGTATTCTAAGAGAGTACTGGGGATAGAGGGGACGTGTGGGACAGAGGGGCCAAACAACCTAACACAACCCTGTATTCTAGGAGAGTCCTGGGGAGAGAGGGGACGTGTGGGACAGAGGGGACAAACAACCTAACACGATCCTGTATTCTAAGAGAGTCCTGGGGAGAGAGGGGACGTGTGGGACAGAGGGGACAAACAACCCGACACGACCCTCTGTTCTAAGAGTCTGAGGGACGTGTGGGACAGAGGGGACAAACAACCTAACACAACCCTGTATTCTAGGAGACTCTTGGGGAGAGAGGGGACGTGTGGGACAGAGGGGACAAACAACCCGACACAACCCTGTATTCTAAGAGAGTCCTGGGGAGAGAGGGGACGTGTGGGACAGAGGGACCAAACAAGCTAACACGACCCTGTATTCTAAGAGTCCTGGGGAGAGAGGGGACGTGTGGGACAGAGGGGCCAAACAACCCGACACAACCCTGTATTCTAAGAGAGTCCGGGGGAGAGAGGGGACGTGTGGGACAGAGGGGCCAAACAACCAGACATGACCCTGTATTCTAAGAGAGTCCGGGGGACGTGTGTGACAGAGGGGACAAACAACTCGACTCCCTGTGTTCTAAGAGAGTCCTGGGGAGAGAGGGGACGTGTGGGACAGAGGGGACAAACAACCTAACACGACCCTGTATTCTAAGAGTCCTGGGTAGAGAGGGGACGTGTGGGACAGAGGGGCCAAACAACCCGACACAAGCCTGTATTCTAAGAGAGTCCTGGGGAGAGAGGGGACGTGTGGGACAGAGGGTACAAACAACCCGACACGACCCTGTATTCTAAGAGAGTCCTGGGGAGAGAGGGGACGTGTGGGACAGAGGGGACAAACAACCCGACATGACCCTGTGTTCTAAGAGTCCGAGGGACGTGTAGGACAGAGGGGACAGACAACCTAACACAACCCTATATTCTAAGAGAGTCCTGGGGAGAGAGGGGACGTGTGGGACAGAGGGGACAAACAACCCGACACAACCCTGTATTCTAAGAGAGTCCTGGGGAGAGAGGGGACGTGTGGGACAGAGGGGACAAACAACCCGACACGACCCTGTGTTCTAAGAGTCTGAGGGACGTGTGGAACAGAGGGGACAGACAACCTAACATGACCCTGTATTCTAAGAGAGTCCTGGGGAGAGAGGGGACGTGTGGGACAGAGGGGCCAAACAACCTAACACAACCCTGTATTCTAAGAGAGTCCTGGGGAGAGAGGGCACGTGTGGGACAGAGGGGACAAACAACCTAACACGACCCTGTATTCTAAGAGAGTCCGGGGGACGTGTGGGACAGAGGGGACAAACAACCCGACACGACCCTGTATTCTAAGAGAGTCCTGGGGAGAGAGGGGACGTGTGGGACAGAGGGGACAAACAACCCGACACGACCCTGTATTCTAAGAGAGTCCTGGGGAGAGAGGGGACGTGTGGGACAGAGGGGACAAACAACCCGACACGACCCTCTGTTCTAAGAGTCTGAGGGACGTGTGGGACAGAGGGGACAGACAACCTAACACAACCCTGTATTCTAAGAGAGTCCTGGGGAGAGAGGGGACGTGTGGGACAGAGGGGACAAACAACCCAACACGACCCTGTATTCTAAGAGAGTCCTGGGGAGAGAGGGGACATGTGGGACAGAGGGGACAAACAACCCGACACGACCCTGTATTCTAAGAGAGTTCTGGGGAGAGAGGGGACATGTGGGAACGAGGGGACAAACAACCTAACACGACCCTGTATTCTAAGAGAGTCCGGGGGACGTGTGGGACAGAGGGGCCAAACAACCTAACACGACCCTGTATTCTAGGAGAGTCCTGGGGAGAGAGGGGACGTGTGGGACAGAGGGGACAAACAACCCGACACAATGCTGTATTCTAAGAGAGTCCTGGGGAGAGAGGGGACGTGTGGGACAGAGGGGACAAACAACCTAACACGACCCTGTATTCTAGGAGAATCCTGGGGAGAGAGGGGACGTGTGGGACAGAGGGGACAAACAACCCAACACAACCCTGTATTCTAAGAGAGTACTGGGGAGAGAGGGGACGTGTGGGACAGAGAGGACAAACAACCCGACACAACCCTGTATTCTAAGAGAGCCCTGGGGAGAGAGGGGACGTGTGGGACAGAGGGGACAAACAACCCGACACAACCCTATATTCGAAGAGAGTCCTGGGGAGAAAGGGGACGTGTGGGACAGAGGGGACAAACAACCCGACATGACCCTGTATTCTAGAAGAGTCCAGGGGAGAGCGGGGACGTGTGGGACAGAGGGGACAAACAACCAGACACGACCCTGTATTCTAAGAGTCTGATTCAAGGGAGGGGATTGCAGGACAGGGTGTGACACAACCCAATAGGACCCTGTATGCTAAGAGTGACAGAGGGGGTGTGTGGGGCAAGAGAGAGGGTGTATTAGAGACAAGAGGGGACAAACAACTCAACATGACCATGTATTTTAAGAGTCCGGGCAGAGAGAGGAGATGGGGAGTCAGGAGGGCTGTGTATTCTAAGAGTACTTGGGAAAGACCAAATGGGGCACCACAGGAGGGGGGGGGGGCGACAAACTATTTCATAATATTAATTATCAATCTACTATGTTGTGTTTCTTCTATTTTTTTTCATTTTGTAATAGGTCAGATAATTGTAAATATGTATCGTGTAATGTGATGATCTATCATGCTATTGCAGCAGACCTATCTGTGATGTGGTATGTGATCCCTACTTTGAAGTATCGTCAGATCTACACAGTAAACTCGAACTGATTGAAGTGCCATATCTGTTAGAAAGGGTGTTGTTAATTTGTGAGAGGGCCCCCTTACTAGCTCAATAAACCCACTCTGGTTAGCTCAAAACACAGTTCTGAGACAATCTCTGCTCAACCCCTGGTACCTATGACACAAGCAGAAGGCAATCCCCAGAGAGGTGGATGCCAAGTTCAAGCAGTGCCAATAAACACTTCTAAAATCAAGCACCACCAATTGACAATTGTGAGAAGTTGGCCTGGTATATGCTGTTCACTAATTAAAGTGGACACCTTGCACCAGAACAATTCGACTCTTATGGTAGATAGGTTTAAGACAACCTTTATAGAAAGCTATCCTAGTGGTAGCTGTGAGAGCAGCCTTCAGGCTAAGTCTTGAAGGAATGTAAAGCAGCTTGTTTTACCACACAATCTCTTGAATCACCAAATGAAAAGACACCACACAGGTATATATATCAAATATATATGTATTTATTAATAAACACTCTCTACTAATCTCTTTATGAGATTAGACGTCAGGAACATATGTACAAGTCAAATGTTATCAAAATAAGTTTAGCACAATCGAATATCGCAATCTTAGTTTGGCTAGACCTAGGTCTAGGTCATCTAGAATCGAGGGACCCCCAAGAACCACCCCAGGTAGTTGTAGGAGACCCACAGGGGACGGACGCGGTGTCCTGGCACCGGTGCGAGTCCTGTACGAGTCTATGTGAACAGACGCGATTGAGATTTCAATGTTAAAAGGTCCCTTGCGTGTTCGAGGCGAACACACCGATCGGTCCTTGTACGAGTCGAAGGACGCGGTTACAGATAGAGTTGCAAGGGAGATGGACGCGCTGTGTCTAACACAGACGCGAACCTGGTACGAGTCAGCGCAATGGAGATTTCAATGTTACAGGCCCCTTGTGTGTTCGAGGCGAACACCGATCGGACTCAGTACGAGTCGAAGGACACGGTTATAGATAGTGTTACAAGGGAGATGGACGCGATGTGTCTAACACAGACGCGAACCCTGTACGAGTCAGCGCAATTGTCGCACTTGGAAAGTAAGAGTTTTAGGGCACTTCTAGGGTAGCTACAAGCAAGTCACTTACAGGGTAAGTAGTTCTAGGGCCCACACCCACAGGAGCACCGTAGTGGTGAAGTTACCTCACCCAGGGGAGCCGGGTGCATAGGTGTTCTTTGGTGTCAGGTCGCGGCGTCGTTTTCAATGGGAGCCAGTGAAGACTTGCTGCTTGCGGCGACAGGAGAAGTGTCCGGAGGAATCCAAGCCTGGATTCAGAAGTTGGAAGACCTGAAAGCAGAGGGGACAGTGTTCACAGTCACTTGGCAGTGACTCGGGGCAAGGAAGATGGATGCCCACCGTCGTCGCAAGATTCAGGTCGTTCACGGGTGCCTTGACTCTTCAGCCACGAGGTCCAGGAGGCGTCGACGACGACCAGGAGCTGGATTTGGCGTGTCCCACGATGTCTGCAGCTTACTGCGGTGTCGGCGACTCGATTGGAGCCAACAAGTCTTGCTAACAGCAAGTCTCAGGGAAAGTGCAAAAAGTCAATGGCGCAGACCGGCAAGGTCTGAGGGACTCACCCAGCGAGGGTACGTCAGGGCAGGCCTGGAGCAACCAGGGGAGCCCTTTGGTTCTGTAGGAAAGCCTTCAGGGGACCCACAAGCCGGCTGGCAAGGGATCGCGAAGACGCCTCGGGAGGATTCGCTCAACAGGGGCCCACGGTCACTCGGGACGTGGTAGGCCTCTGATCTTCGGAGGATTCCTGCTGGAGGCTAGGACCACACGTGGTCCAAAGCACAAGTTCGTAGAACGTTGTGAAGGGGTTGCACTCGACAATAGTGCACAGTACCCAGGAGTCGCGGTTCCTCGTCACTCTTGGGGTCCACTGGGCTCAGCTTCGCTGGGGACTCACGATGGCCTTTGAGAAGTCAGGAAATCCACTTCTTGGGCTGCAGGGACTTCGGACTCCGGCGGGAGCGGCGTAGTCTGCGACCGTTGTTTGTAGTTTTTGGTGCCTGCCAAGCAGGGAGTAACTCCTTGACTCCAAGGAGATTCTTCAGTCTTCCAAAGGTAGTGGAACGTCGAAGGTCCAGGATTCTTCTTTAGAGCGTCGGGTCCAGGGATATCTAGGGTGCAATGCACAGGTTCCCCTCTTATACTAAAAGAAAGGGAGGGACTAGCTCTATGACCCTACCTATGGGAGGGTCAGAGGAGTGGGTGGCTACACCCACTTCCCTTTGTCCAGTTTTGTGCCAGAGCAGGGCAGGTAGCCCCTGAGCCGGTTTGAACTGGGGTATGCACAGAGGAGCCTTCTGCTCCCCCAGTGCAGGGACTTCAAAGCACTCTAAGAGTGCACCCACCCAGCCCCAATACACTAAACCCTGTCTGGGAGGTGGTCACACCCCTTGGGACATGATATCTATTGTTGGGCTTCCTCCACTGCGAGTGTTGGTCATCAGCAGGAGGGCAGCCCAGTGTCTGTGACTGGTGGCATCCATTTTGTGATGCCAGGGCTCTGCAGGATTCTACCGCGTTTCCACAGTAGGTACATGTCTATCCCTCTAGAAGGGTGGAATGCTACCCCCGCCGCACGACATGTTTTGATGCAGCCATTCCAAAGTTAGCATTTTACCGCGAGGATATAATGCACTTAAGAGTATATGGTTTAACTGCATCCACAAACAGCACCAGAGAATGGACTCTGAGAGCTGCAGAGGGGCCCTGCTCAGGCAGAGGCACCCCTCACATGGAAACTAAGCACCCTGCCCTCAGGATTGATAGGGCCTGCTTTAGGAGGTGACTGATAGGTCTCAATGTGTGTGCAGGAGAGATATAGGGGACCTATATCTCAGTGAGGAGTGCTAGCACTTCCTCACCCAGGCTGCAGTAGTAGGCCTGTGGTGTCAGATTTAGTCTGCTTCCCAGGGTGGCATAATACATGCTTCAGCCCCTGGTAGGCCTGTGAAGTACCTATGCCCTTGGTACCTAAGGTACCATATACTAGGGACTCATAAGGTACCACAGTATCTCAATCACTAGTGCACCTAGAGTGCACTCCAAATCGTTTAGAGAGAACAGAGAGGCTGGGGCCCTGATTGGCATGGTCCCAGCCAGACTATAGCCAGAAACCAGTGTAAACATCAGAAAAAAAGTGGGGGCAACATAAGAGGCAGATCCTACTCTCCTACAACAATTTAAAAAGTAAAGAAAACAACAATAAATTCACAAACCATTCTAGGAACATCAAGAAAAAATTAGTAAGCAAAAAGATGCCAACAGCATCAAAATAGGTTAGGGGAACTAGATATATGAATTTATAAAGTTTGAGGACAAAAAGGACCCAGAAAAAAGTCAAGCACTATGAGAAGACAACAATTCGCGATGGTCCAGGACCTAGGCACAATTTCAGACAGACTGTGATGGAGCGGAGGTCTCATACACCAATAGGTTGTCCCAGTCAAAAGTTTTACCTTCAGACTAGTCACCAATTGCCGGGTCTAAGGAAACGGGCTTTTTGCAGGCTTACCCACATTTTTTGCCCCCATTTGGACAACTATCTGCAGCGTTTTCGACTCAGAGTGGACTGAGGCCTGCTAACCAGGACCCAGTGCCAGTGTTCTTACCCCTTACAAAGTGCATGCCGAATTGGCTATCCCTAATTGGCAAGTACTGGCTTACTTATAAGTCCCTAGTATAAGGTACCCAAGGTACAGAAGGCATGTAAGGCAGAGTGTTCACCCAGGGCTGCAGCACTGACTGTGCCGCCCTGAGTGTACCAAGGTACAACATGGCTCCCAGCCTGCCACTGCAGACTGTAAGGGCAGTGTTGCATTGCTAGTTTGACTACCGCTCAAACCAATGGTAAAGCTACCACTTCCCTTAATAAGGTATGTAAGTCTCCCCTAAGAAAGGCCTAGAGAGCCCTATGGCAGGGAGCTATATAGTATTAAGTAGGACATATATACTTATATATGCCTTGGCAGCAAACCCTCAAATTGTTGTTTTGCTGTGGAAAAGTTAGTAGCCGCATTGGCCAATACAGAGTTACCGGCTGGCATCCCAGCCTGGCTAACTTCTGAATGGGACTACCTAACTGTGCAACGTAAAGTATCAAAAATCATTGTGGAATAAACCCGACGTGATGTCTAGGTTAAATTTCATGTCACTATTAAAGTAAGGCAACTTTTAGAAAGTTGCCACTCTGTGTCCCAGTGGTCCAGTAGCCTCACATTGGCTGGGACCCACAGACAGCTTTCTGCCCACCAGGGGAGTTGTGTTAACATCTCCCAGGCTTAGGATAAAACACAAAAAACACTAAAAGATCTGACCCCAATCGAACAGACCAATTAATAATTTAGGACCTAAGGGAGCTTTTACTACATTTTAAAGCTTCCCGAACAAGGCCTGCTCATAGCAAAAAGGCCTTCTAGTCCCTACTGTTCAGTTTAAACCAACGTCCATAGCCACAGCAGTGTATAATAACATTACTCCCTCACATAGTTGTGTATTAACAAATTAAAGACAAAAAATGTGTGAACGGCCAGTGAGCACCTCACGTACGCAAACCAAAGGAGCTGCTGGATGGTACTCGCCAGTATGCCCACGTTATCATCATCGGTTGCTTACATGGCCAGAAAAGAAAAGAGAATATGTGCTAGTACTTCCTCAGAGGTGAGAAATTAAACAGAAAATAAATCAAAAACAGTGTGCAAAACAGCATTGAGTCTGTGCAGCTCACTCAGTGCCCACTGGGCCCCAACCGTGAATAAGAAAAACTATTCTCACAATTAAAACGAGGTACTGCTCACATGCAAGACGTACTTTATTGAATGCTGTAAGTGTCCTCAGATTAAAAAACAGGCATGTATATGGCCATTTTCACTGACGAAAGGCCAACATGTTTCGTTGCCAACACTCTCAAGGCAACTTCATCAGGGCATTGGGGAACCAGTCTTCACCTCTTAAATTTTACTGCACCGTATCTGTGGCTATTGACACAATAAAAGAAGAAAGAGAACGTGCCGATCATGAACATCATATTATTAGAAACATCCTCTTGCAAAGGCCGGGGATAAGACCCACCCCCCCCAACTCAAAATTATGTATTTACCGAGGGGTTGCTGTCGTCCCTCGTACCTGCAACCCTCTTCAACGGCGAGTACCGCGCCAATAGGTCACGTATTCGCCTGTCGGACTGTAAATATCAGTCTCCTCCTGTCAAATTGTGTAGATATATATGTAACACTGAGTATCTTATAAAATAATATGTCCATCCTAAGTAATGCACATGAAATCTTGTGCATGAACAGGGTTATGCCCCAGGGATTCTTCGCTCAAAAACTAGGATCATGGGGGCGTGGCCAAGATGCCGACCTGAGCGGACGCACGGCTCGGAGGCTCCTCACCCCTGGCCCCATTTTCCCCGATTAACACAGCACAAACGCCCCTCCATACAAGGAGCTGGCAGCACACTCACTGGGGGAAGAGTCGCCGCCAACTGAGAAGCGCCAGCGGGGTGAACGCTCCGCGAAACTCCCCTCACAGCACCGAAATATCCTAGACGGCGGCCGGAGAAAATGGCGCCTCTCCCCGGAGCTGCGGAGCTGTGTGAGCGCTGTTGAAACGCAGCATCTCTGAAGGTGACGGAGGCATCGGCGATCCAGCCGGGAGCTCTACCTGCAAGCGGTGGGGCATCCGACACCAGCGACCAGGCCCAGAGCAACGCGGCGGTCGGAGAGGAGGGGCATAAGCGACAACCGACAGCCTCGCGGACCAGGAGAGACGGTGGCAGCCACGAGAGGCCGAGGCTCGAGGGCCTGGAGGCACTGCGGACAGGGCCGGCCGCGTCGTGCACGGGGGGGGTACATCCCCATAACTCAGCACTAACCACTTGCTGTGGTTACGAGACGAGCCCGCGACGGGATACCGACGACGGCAGGGGTGGCGGCTGACTACTACGCCGGGCGTCCCTGCAAGAAAGGGGTGAGTGCCTGTGGCCTGGGAGTAGCGCACCCTGCGGGTTCTAAGAGGGCGGACTGGCTACGTCGGCGAAGGAGAGGCCCTCCTATGTAGAAGCTTAGCACCGGGCTCTGAGGATCTGGGAGGGGAGACAGGATTCGAATCCTGACCACCACAGATCCGAAACGAAGGGCGACCCATACAGGAGTAGCTGAGCACCTACATCAGACCAAGGTAGGGCTGAAATCGAGCGAGCCCCTGAAACCCCCCCAGGGCCGACAGTTTGCTGGCGAAGGTCCTGAGAGCCGTGGAGCGGCGACACGACCCCACTGTGGTCCTCTGGGGGCACACTATAACGCAAGAGCGCCACACAGCCTCCCCGCACATCGGCGAAAGTTTGGAGTGATTTGCGCTGCAGAGGAACGGGGCCATACCGAAAGTACCCTGGGGCTGCGGCGACAGAGCGGAGGGGCTGACCCGAGGGGGCGCACCGAAACAGACGTCCACACGAGCAGAGAGGGCTCCATCGGTGGGGGCTGAAAAGTAGGTGAAGACCCGAAGATCCAGGGGGCTCTCACCCAGGTGCACAGAGGGGTGGAGAAGGGCTGCGGGCCCGTTCTGGACGAGCGACCCAGAGAGGAGGAACCGCCTGGCAGGATACCCCGGTGGCCTAGGATAGAGGTTGACGGGATTGATAGACCTGATCATCACGATGGCCGCGCTAAGGAAGAAGGGGGATCGCAACATCAGAGACCTGCTGGCCAAGAGCTCCCCATCGGGTGAACAGGGACGTAAGGTGTCGACCCCCCCCCCCACCACGAGAGAACCTGGAAGAAGGGGACATGCCTATCACACAAACCTTCCTGGAATCCCTTTTTAATGTCCTACGGGAGGATTTTCAGACGCTTAAACAGGAAATGAAGGGAGAAGTCCGAGAGATTCGTCGAGACGTGGACGAGATTGGAGAGAGGGTGGCTGCTGTCGAAGATCGTGAGCTATCTAGAGGCGAAGAAATAGAGCAACTACAACAAGAAGTGATACGCCTCCAGGAGCAGCAGTTGGACCTCCAGACCCACACCGAGGACCTCGAAAACAGGTCCCGCCGCAATAACATCCACGTCCCGAGGGGTTCCGCCTCAAGAGGAAGGGAGCGACGTAGCCGGCCACCTACGGGGCTTTTTAGGGACATTCTGGGGGAGGACCAATACTTTGAAATTCGTATTGACAGAGCGCATCGAGTGGGCCCTCCACGACAAGCACCGGCGCCCCGGCTGACATGCTGGCCTTCCTACCGGACTATCCCCTTAAAGAACGTATATTGAGGGAGGCCCGCCGCAAGCAACCTTTCACCCACCAAGGGCACTCAATAGCTCTTTTTCAGGACCTGGCACGCCATAACCCTGCAGAAACGGAGAGCATTTAAAGAGGTGACGACTCACCTGAGAGGGCAAGGGGTGGCCTACTCATGGGGACACCCCTTCCGATTGATATTTAAGTGGAATGGCCGTATGCACCAACTGCGCTCCCTCAAGGAAGCATGTGAGATTCTGGGCCTGACACATGAGAGCCCTGATGCGTCCCCTACGCGACCAAGGAAGCCCCCCGGGACCGGCTGGCAAAGAGTACAATGCGGAAGTAAGCCCCTTTCTGCCCAAAGGCCAAACCCAGACACTATGTCCCAGGAGAGGCGAGAGGCCGTGGCAGCAGTGGCGAAAGACACTACCTCACCAACCCAAGACTGACAGTCATAGCAATCATGGGGGGGCAAGTAAACACTGAGCCTTGATATGGCGGGGGGGCGGGGGGTGGGGAGCCGAGACCTCTTGAGCCACGAGTACAACCCAACTTTCTGGACTCCAGTTGCCCACGCCAATGGACAATGGGCAATGGACTATGTTACGCAGGGGGATTCACAACGTTGGGGTTAGGGAGGGAAGGGCGGGGGAGCCTGGGTATGGGGGAAAGGGGGTTAGGGCGGGGTTGGGGAGGGGGGCGCGAGAGGGTTGGGGGGATGTTGTTGGCTGGGAGTTGGAAGGGCTAGGGAGGGGGAAAGGAACCGATGTGCTATCACTCCGGGGGGCCAACCAGGATCCATACTCTTGACAGACCCATACACAAGCGGCCAGTTATCTCTCTCCTCGATGACACCACCAGAGATACAGATCCTCACTTTGAATGTAAAGGGGCTGAATAACCCCATTAAGAGAAGAGCCGTCCTATCTTACTTAGAGAATTCGGTGCATCAGTATGTCTCTTACAAGAAACTCACCTCCTCCCTAAAGATTGGCACCGGATGAAATCTCGAGCCTTTCCCCAACAATTCTTCTCATCCACATCGACCAAGACAGCAGGGGTTGCTATACTGCTTGCTAAAACATTCCCGGGCACGGTGGGAGATAAGGTGGCAGAGATTCGAGGACGACTCCTGGCATACACACTATGGGGTAGGGGGCGCTCCTATAGTGGTGGGCTCTATATACGCACCTAACACGGGCCAAGAACAATTCCTTCAAACCGCTATGTCGGAGGTGCTGAACGCCCCTGGGAGGCGAATCACGGTGGGAGGTGACCTGAATTTGGTTATGGACACGGACAGAGACAGATCGGGTCACAGATATGGACACACGGGGCCCTATCAAATAACGGGAGGGATTGGCTCAAGGAGAGGGGGCTGGAGGATATTTGGAGGGTGGTCCACCCCAACACTACACAATTTTCTTTCTACTCACATGCCCATCATACATACGCTCGGCTAGATCATTTTATAGGGACGACAGAGATGCTGTCGACCGTGGAGACAGTGTCAATCATTCCGGCCCCACTGTTCTGACCATGACGCAGTGCTGCTGACGATGACCATCCCCCAACACGGAAGCCACCCGGGAGATGGCGTCTCAGGGAGAATTTGCTACAGAGGGCGGGAGTAGTACAACAACTTCGAAACCGAGTCACGGACTACCTAGAGCTGAATGACTCTCCAGACACCCCTGTGACAGCACTATGGGGTGCACTTAAAGCTACGATTCGAGGCGAAATTATCGCTATCAGCGCAGCGGATGCTAGGGAACGAACAGAGAAAAGGGCGCTCCTCACGGCCCAGGTAACAGAACTAGAGCGAATACATAGCCGCACCTGCGCACCACGGATATGGCGCCAACTCAAAGCGGCCAGAACGCAATTAGCGGCACTCGATATTGACAGAGCCGAGTACGCGGCCTTGCGACTTAAGCACACCTATTATATAGGGGGCGACAAAGCAGGGCGGCTACTAGCGAACAAACTCAGGGCACGGGAAGAGCGCGCAAGAGTAAAGGGGCTACAGACTCATACGGGAGAGAGAGTGGAGCGTGACGAGGTATAGCGGAGGCCTTTCGAAACTTCTATTCCACGTTGTATAGAGAGACCTCGCAGACACCGAGGGAGGCAGCAACCTACCTGCAGGGTGCTGCCATCACAAAATTAGACCTTGTGGGACGGGATTCGCTAGACGCACCCATTCGAGTGGAGGAAGTGGTCGGCGCTATCTCCCGACTCAAAGCCCTGAAATCGCCAGGCCCAGATGGATTCTCGGCAGGGTTCTACAAGACCTTCTGCCCACAGCTGGCCCCAATACTAACGCGCCTTTTTAACTCCTTTCAGGGTCCTGGGACTATCCCCCCGGACATGTTAGCTGCCGATATAGTAGTTATCCCGAAATCTGGGAAAGATGCAACTCAATGTGGTGCTTATCGCCCGATTTCCTGCTTAATCTTGATCTAAAACTCTTCACGGGGTTCTGGCGGCCCGACTGGGGCCATGTATGCCCGGCATCATTGAGCCGGACCAATGTGGTTTCGTTGCTACCCGTCAGAGTAGCGACCATACCAAGAGGATACTCCCCTGATCGACAAAGCCCATCGCACCAAACTGGATGCAGTGTTAATATCGATTGATGCTGAGAAAGCATTCGACCGCGTCAGCTGGGACTTTTTGGGAGCCGCACTGACCCATTTCGGGATCGGCGATCGATTCAGGGCATGGGTAGCGAGCTGCTACGATAGACCCACCGCCACGACACGAGTGAATGGCATGGTCTCAAAGCCGTTTGACATCCAACGAGGAACGAGACAAGGGTGCCCCCTATCACCCCTCCTCTTCGCTCTCTCACGTAGAGCCTCTTGCACAAAGAATACGGGATAACCCTGATATTCTCGGCATACCTTTCGGAGGGGAGCGGCATACGATTAGCCTGTATGCAGACGATCTTTAGCAACCCTGGAGTCCCCCGAACGATCGGCTCCGGCCTTTCTAAGGAGTTGACCTCCTTCGGTCGTGTCTCTGGCTTTAAGATTAATGTCGGGAAGTCAATGGTGCTACCCTGGGCAGCTGTGAAGAAGCACACAGGACGGGAACCCTGGCGATTGGTGGCTCCAAATCTGTGACACGATTACCTACTTAGGAATTGACTTAGTGCCATCGGTAGCAAACACAGTCACGTTGAATTACACTAAACTGCTCTCTCAAACACAAACGGCTCTTGGACGCTGGCAGAAACATCAGCTGTCACTTCTGGGCCGGATAGCGGCAGTAAAAATGAATATCCTGCCCAAAGCACTTTATATCTTCCAAACTATACCAATATGGCCCCCGGGAGGGTCCCTACAAAAGCTACAGACAGCAGTACAACACTTTATCTGGGCGGGAGCACGCCCCAGGATGCGCAGAGAACTCTCCCACAAACCGCCCGACGCAGGCGGACTGGGTATCCCTAATATCCTCGATTATTTTAAAGCAACCCAACTTCGCTACCTGGTGGAATGGAACAGACCGGCCTCTGAAAAACGATGGTTGTTCCAAGACCGGGCCTTGGCGAAAATGTCTCTATGGAAAGTCCCGTTCCTAAAATGCGCAGACAAACCACCGAACTTGAAGGGATCCCCGATCACGAGCACGCTATCTGCGAGTATGGGACTCGGTAGCGGTCAAGAGAGAACTCACATCCTTTCCCTCCCCGATGACGCCCTTATTCGAGAACCCAGAGTTTCCACCCGGAATGGAGAGGGCGTTCCTACAATGGAAAGCCACGGAATGTAAATCAGCGGGCCACTTATTTGACTTTGAGGGGTTCCTCCCTTACACGGAGGTGACACAATGGTACAATATCGCAGCATCGCAAAGGTACCAATATTTTCAACTTCGCCACTGGCTCCTACATCCGGAGATATGTCCCGGGGCTAGCAGGAAACTCACGACATACGAACGGTGGCTCCTTACTAGAACATCGGACAAACGACTGATCTCTGAACTATATCATATGCTGAGACCTCAGGTTCCCTTTTCCCCGTCGGCGGGACAGAAACGGTGGGAGCGGGAGATAGGGAGAGGATTAACAGAGAAAGAATGGACGGATATATACTTTAGAGCTAACCACACAGCACGTAACACAGCCAGTAGGGAAGGTGCGGTTAAGGTCACTACATACTGGTATCTAACACCAGCGCGACTGCATAGGGGGAACCCAGACAGAAGCCCGACATGCTGGCGGGGTTGTGACGCGGAGGGGACCCTGACACATCTCCTATGGGATTGCCCAGAACTAACAGATTACTGGCGTGCGGTCTTAGATGACATTGATCGACACTTCGAGACAGAGATACCCCGCTTCCCGGCATACACGCTACTAGGGCTACCAAACGCACTCACATACCCTCTAAATCAATCCGGGAAGCAAATGGGCCTAACGATGGGAGCCGCAGTTCAACACATTCTAACGCTGTGGGGCAAACAGTCCAGACCGACACTACAGGATGGTTGCACAAATTATGGTATACAATCGGAATGGAACGAATCCAAGCCACCCTTACGGGTTCCTCCGACTCTTTCCGCACTCTGTGGGCACCCCTACTGTCCCTACTCTGACAGAACTGAACGAACTCACATGCTCCTAGATACTTACGTATTCTCCGACTCACGGATAATACAAAGGAGGCTGCAGCCCCAACACGAGAGAGACAACAGGAGTCCTCCACACTGGATGCCCCGGAGACAGGCTGATACTCACGAACAAGGGACCCTAGTTGGGAGGATGAGGGAGGAGACACATGCTGGTCTAGCTTTCTCCAATCAGGATCCACAAGGAAGGGCCGCAACCCCTGAAGAGGACACCATTCAGGACTATCACATGGCACATCGGTTCGGGGGGGCGTTGGGGTAATGTTAATTTTAATTTGTATTTGTAGTGGTCAAACGCAGGGGATAAAAATGGAAAACACAAAGTTTCACAATCACACGTTACAATCTCACGCGGCCGACCTCCGGGTTGTGGCGGACACGCTGTGTATATTCAATAACTGTACACTCTGCCGGCCGAAGGATGTAGGCAGCCAGCTGTGTGACACTATCCTCTTTTCCGTCAATAAACACGATTTAACCAAAAAAACTAGGATCATGCTCAACTTCCCTTTGTAGTAAAATCTCCCTGTAATGATTCCATCTCGTGACCAGCCAAAATATTCATATGGGGTTACCCTAACTTCAATATCTCATCTACATCCCTTACATTGTTGCTTCTAAGGTCCCCACTTATTTATAGTGTAAAATACAATGTCGGCGGCGGAGCCTTATCATGTGATACCATCAGGCAGCGTGTACTGTTGTAATCAAATGCGCGTCACGCCTCCCCGACTCCTTATGGTGCATGGTCTCATATCAACCATAAACCATTATTTCATAATGCCCCTTAGATAGCATGTCCCGTAATGATCGAATGTGCAACCCGCCTCCCGGCAAAACCACCTCCTTACCGCACCCGCGTTACAGAAATGCCATGCCTCGTCCCACTCGATCACTTCCAGTGGGTGCCGGTAACTTTTTCAAGAGCGCCATTGTCACGTGATGCGGGTGTAGCATCACGTGCTGAGGGACGCATAGCTAAACCCCAAGACTATGTGAGATGTTACTAGAATGGCGGCCATCTTGCAATAGTATTTCCAAACTCAATTCAACTCGAGGTGCTCACATCCAGCATGTTTATTGCACCTACCTAAAAGTCACACCATGTATCATCGTGTGACAACTTACATTTATAATACACCTATATGGGCGGAGGAAACTTGCAAGGGAGTTTTAATGGGCTAATACATTATTTGTTAGCGCAAGACATTGTTCACATAGAAAGTCATATGAATTAGATGCTATTCCCAGCACCAATATTAATCTCAGGCTATGCACCTATAATTTTCATGACTTACTCAAATTATATGAATATTTATAAATTAATGGCCTAGGTAAAACCATCGAGGACAACCATGTAAACACGGGTGGCTCATTTGAAGCTGCTTGATGAACTAGTAAGATGTTATTAGCAGAATTCATTTTTACCCTATTATCAAAGATATCGAATCACTTGGTTGCAGGTATAATACCACTCAAAAGGGATTCATAGGACCCAATTACATTTCCAGGTGATTTTAACAGTTGCTCACCTTATTCCATTCGATGGAATCATTCAAGCCCCCTGGTCCGCTCCCTCAGAAAAAATCCATCTTGCTTCTTTTCTAGCCAAGATCTCATTAAGATTATATTTCTCACCCAACACCCTCTCCAGCACTGTCCATTTCAGATCCCTGAAATCATGTTTTACTTCTCGAAAGTGTTGGACAAGGCGAGTAGTTAGCTTCCCTGCTCTTAAGGTGCTCAGATGTTCTTGTATCCGAACTTTCACTTTCCGTGTCGTAAGTCCTATGTAATGCAACCCACATTTACACGTGATTCTCCCTTAGGTCCTAAATTATTAATTTGTCTGTTCGATTGGGGTCAGATCTTGTAGTGTTTTTTGAACGTTTGAGTGGGGGGCGATCTGACTCCTTATTCCCCCTTTTGCTCCTTTTGTATTTGTGTTAGGATCAAACACAGCCTGCCACAGGGTGAGGTGTTAGCTCCCCGTTGCAGGACGCCACTCGGGTGTTAGCCTAAAATGCGAGCTTCAAAGGGGAATCCGCCTTTGATGGGCAAATGGTGATAAGAATGGTAGAGGGGCTGCCCTTTGCTTAGGTAGACAAGCTGGAGACAGGGAAGACCAGTGCCCAAACCGTTTTTTTCTGTAGCCGTGTAGCCCCCAGGTAGACAAACCTCTAGGGTGGGCTTCTGAGCTCCTTACATCCATGGAAGGGTCCTGACATCTTGAGAGTGGCCAGAATGGTGCACTCTGGGATTGCCAGATGCCACACATCGCAGGAAAGTCGTCACCCAAAGGGAGGGGACCTGGTAGCCCATTGGCTAGTGACCACGTGGTTCCCTCAGGGCACTTTCATGGGATAAATAACACCCCTGCCACCCTGGACTGTTAGATCACGCTGGATTTGAAAGAGGACTGAAGGACTGTCCTGCTGCTCACGGAACTGCAAAAAGAGAGGCTGCACCGTTTGCTGGACTGCCCCTGCTGCACTTTGGCCTAGCTAAGTGCCTGTGGCTCCTTGCTCAGGGAAAAGTTGATCCCCAGACCAAAGCAGTGTCTCGAAGGATCAGGCTGCTGATCTCCTGGAACCAGTTCCAGGGATAAAAGATCAGAAGCAGCCCAAACTGGAAAGTTGCTAGCCACCGAAGAAGATTCACTGCTAGCTGCCGCTGGGCACCTCGAGGGACCGATCTTCAATGGACAAAATTACACCTGAGTCTGCTGGACCTAGGAGAGTCGTCAAAGTCCAGATTGGTCACTCAAGAGGGACACTAGCCCCCCACTAAAGGATTTCGTTTCAACCTCTGTAATCCGAGACCAGAAGCCCTGCCGCCGCTGGCCTTCTACCATCGGAAAAAGGACTTTGGGGAACCGCGGCCTCTGTGGCCAAAGTCGCCCCATATCACCAGTGGACCGAGGAACCACCACAAAGGCACCCCCGCTGATCGCACAGCAACCGGAGCATCTTTTCATCCTGCATCCCCAGCATCAGGACCACTTCATTATAGTCTATGGCAGTCATGCCATAAAAGCTAGAATTGGACTGGAAAATGCTCTAATGTCCAGGTAACTGTCCAGATCTACCCCATTGGCCCCCTAGACCTCCATCCTGTCGGATTTTGTCACTCAAGCCGGGCCTGAGTAGCTGAAAAAACTTTCACAAACTTTTGAAAAGTTTATAATCTTTTTGTTTACCATTGCTTGTTTGAGGTCGAAATTAAAAGTGATGAAAGTTTTAAGAAATCATCTCTCTGGAACCCTCCGGTCGATTTTGCTCATCTTGCACTCTAAAAAATCATAAAAAACCACTCTATTTTTATAAATTGGTGTTGTGTTTCTCTTGTGTTGTGTGGCTTTCTTATTTTGTTGTTTGGTACTGTTAAATGCTTTACACCAAGTTCCTTTGTTCAAGCCATGCTGCTCGAAAGCCATAGCTACCCAGGGTTAAGCTTAAGGTTGTTCAAACGAGCTTCACTGGACTCAATAAAGGTTTGGCAAGTGTATTCCACGATGAGGCCCCACAGCCATATCATATAATACACCCAGATCCTCACACTGGGAAAGCTTCCTCTGGTCTGTCATGCCTTCTAGCCCTCCATAGTCAACTGGGCAATCTTAGAGTCAGGAGTCCTACTGCTATTTGTGCCCGTAAGCAGGTAAATAGGTGGTCGACCACTTGTCCCTTAGAGAGTAGCTCTAGCCCATGGGTGTCAGCAGGATTTAGCAGTCCTTAAGTTCTTGCTTGAGTTCTCTTTTTCCAGCAGGAGTCACAAGTCAGGATTGCTCTTCCAACAGGAATGCCTTCAGATGGAGTCCTCACAGGTCATGTTCTGAGGTAGTGGGTAAGGTGCCAGATTTATCCTGGGCGTTCACCAATGATAAAAGAAAAACATCTATCTCACAATCCTAACTATTTTTCTTACACTCCTACCCATCTCCTTTTGCAGCACTTCCTCTTTGCCTTACTGTAAAATTACCCAGGATCCCCTGTTTTAATACGGCAACACCCAGCAAACACCAGGCAGACCCGTCTTCAGCTTCTTCGCCACTCCGCTACCTGATATGGTCAAAACTAGTTTTCCCTCTTAATCTGGCCAGAGCCTTTCTGTCTAGGAGAATCCCCCCCAACTGACATCTGCAAGTCAAAAGAGGCAAGCTGCCCTTTGCTCTACCAACTGACTGAAATTTGAATTTTGTCATTTATGTGGTTGGCGCGAAAAAACTCTGCAGTTCACGTATGGCCTAACGTTTCATGAAATAGGTGCACTCTATGCACCATTTACAGGGGGCTTACAGGACAATTAAATAGACCCAATATTGAATTTCAATGCACAGTACATTTTATAGAGGAAGCACAGACACGTACTACTACTGTTTACCATGGGTAAAGTGCACAGAGTCCTAAATCTAGCAAAAACGGCTCCAGAAACGGGCCTAAAATCTGGGAAAAAGTGCAAATGAGGTAGACTTGCTACAATACCATTGACTGGCATTCAATCACTGATTAGCATTTTGCTCCTGGCTTTCCTATTCTCACTCACAACCTTTATATAGAAGACACTAATAGAATATGCCTCCTCACATTTAAGTGACATGCGTTCTTTTTACATGGGGGCCCTCAATATAATGCTTACCAAGAATAATTTTTTAGAAGCTACAACAATAGAAAGGCATTGGCAAAGCCAATAGATCTGTGTGCCCATCTCTTGACTTTGCTCATACTTTTTTGGTAGTGAACATTTTTTGTAAAATGTATTACAAAAACCATTCAAAGATGTCTAGTTGTGCATGTAGACCTATGCACAAGCGAAAGTCTCCATCTTCAAATGTTTTTTAAAGAACTAAAACCCATTCTATGATGGCTGCCCATATGTCCGACATAACCAAGATGATATCTTTAGGCGCACTTGCTAGATATTTCAAACATTATTGGTATATAAGTCTACTATAATTGCTTTATAAATGTACATTAGCCCAAGAAGGGATTTTTTCAAATCTTTTCAATACAGCACACATACTTTTTTGTTGATATTAACCTACCCACCTTGAGCCATCTTTTATTCAAATATGGGGCTTAAATGAACTCACTTCGCCTTAGAACATGTACAATACGGTCCTTTATATATGTGAAATCTGCCTCTTCTGTGTGGTCACTCCGGATTTTTCACCTCTTGCTGGACACTATTTTTGTTGGTTTTAGAAACCTGTGGGCTTTACCCCTACAAGTAGTAAATTCTGTGTGCCCTCCTTTAAACCTGGTCAAATTGTCATACTCCTAATTGGTATATTTAACTTGCCCATAAGCCTCTAGAATACGGGACACAATGTACCCAAAGGCCAGGAAATTAAATGCCAGAACTGGACTAGAGCACCTATTGTGCCGTCCACTGTAGTGGCAGTTCAATCATGGCTTCAGGCCTACCACTGTAGTCTGAATGTAATCAATCAATCAATCAGGGAATTGTAAGCGCGCTACTTACCCGTGAGGGTCTCAAGGCGCTGAGGGGGGGTCCGCAGATCTGTTTAGCCGAAGAGCCAGGTCTTGAGGGTCTTCCTGAAGGTGTTCAGGGAGGGGGCGCGTCTGATGTCTGCCAGTAGCTCGTTCCAGGTCTTGGCTGCAATGTGAGAGAAGGATCTTCCGCCTGCTCCGGCTCTGTGGATGTGCGGGGTTTCGGCCAGTGCGAGGTTGGAAGATTGGAGGTTTCTTTTGGGTACGTGGAAGTTGATTCTGTCGTTGAGGTATTTGGGTCCGTTATTGTGTAGGCATTTGTAGGCGTGAGTGAGGATTTTGAAAGTGACTCTTTTCTCCACGGGGAGCCAGTGGAGACTTCGTAGGTGTTGGCTGATGCGTTTGTGTCGGGGGATGCCAAGGACGAGTTTGGCGGCAGTGTTCTGTATTGTCTGGAGTTTGCGGAGTAGGGACTTGTTGATGCCGGCGTAGAGTGCGTTTCCATAGTCCAGTCTGCTGGTGATGAGTGCGTGGGTGACTGTCTTCCTTGACTCAGGGGGGATCCATTTGAAGGTCTTGCGGAGGATGCGGAGGGTGTTGAAGCAGCTGGAGGTGACGGCATTGACCTGTCGGTTCATGGTGAGTGATGAGTCGAGTATGATGCCGAGGTTCTTGGCGTGTCTGAGGGGGTAGGTGGGCTTCCGAGGGCGGTCGGCCACCAGGTGCTGTTCCATGCAGAAGGGGTGGTACCGAGGACGAGGACTTCTGTCTTCTCGGCGTTGAGCTTCAGGCAGCTGTTGGTCATCCAGACTGCGACGTCTTGCATTCCTTTCTGGAAGTTGAGTTTGGCAGTGGTGGGGTCTTTGGTGAGGGAGAGGATGAGCTGGGTGTCGTCGGCATAGGATACTGATGTTGAGGCCGTGTTGTCGGACGATGGCTGCGAGGGGGCCATGTAGATGTTGAAGAGGGTGGGGCTCAGTGATGAACCCTGTGGGACTCCGCAGGTGATTTTCGTGGGGTCGGAGAGGAAGGGTGGGAGTCTGATCCTTTGGCTTCTGCCGGTGAGGAATGATCAGATCCAGTCCAGGGCTGTTCCTTGTATGCCTGCGTCATGTAGTCTGGCGACTAGTGTGCGGTGGGAGACGGTGTCGAAGGCCGATGATAGGTCGAGTAGGATGAGGGCTGCGGAGTGGCCTTGGTCCAGGAGGGTGCGGAGGTCGTCTGTGGCGGTGAGTAGGGCGGTCTCTGTGCTGTGGTTGCTTCGGAATCCGGATTGGGACGGGTCAAGGACGGCGTTCTCTTCAATGAATCGTGTCAGTTTCCTGTTGACTGTTTTCTCTGCAACTTTGGCTGCGAAGGGGAGGAGCGAGATGGGCCGATAGTTCTTGAGGTCGGTGGGGTCAGCTGTGGGCTTCTTGAGCAGGGGTCTGACTTCTGCGCGCTTCCAGTCGCCTGGGAAGGTGCCTGTTTTGAAGGTGGTGTTGATGGTGCGTTGTAGTTCGGGTGCGATGGCGGCTGCGGCTCTATGGTAGATGTGAGGGGGGCAGGGGGTCGTGGGGGCCCCCCCTGAGTGGATGCTTTTCATGGTGGAGGTGGTGTCTTCGGCCGTGATCGGTGTCCAGTTGGAGATGGTGGGCTGGCTGGTGTTTCTTGGGGGCGGGGGGCCGTCTGTGGCGCCTGGTGGATGGTTGATGAAGTTGTCGTAGAGGTTTTTGATCTTGAGGTGGAAATAGGTTCCAAGCTTGTCGCAGAGGTCTTGGGATGGGGTGATGTCTGTGGCTTCGCTGCGTGGGTTGGTGAATTCTTGAATGGCACTGAAAAGTTCCTTGGAGTTGGTGGAGTTGGCCAGGATTTTGTTGTGGATGAAGTTCCTCTTGGTGGCTCTGATCTGGTTGTGCTAGTCCGTCATGGCGTCCTTGTAGGTGGTGTGCTTTTCGGTTGTCTTGGTGTTTCTCCAGTTCTTCTCCAGGCGTCTGCAGGTGCGTCTGGCTTCTTGGAGAGCGGTGGTGAACCAGGCGGCTTTCCTGGGGTGTGGTCTGTCGGGTTTGCGTAGCGGGCAAGCCTGCCTGCGCAGTTGGAGATCCAGGTGTGGAGTTCTCTGGCTGCGCTCGCTTGTGTCGGGTGCCCAGGTGTGGTTGTCTCAGGTGAGGGTGGAGTTAGTTGCTCGTCGGTAACCTTGCTCCAGTTCCTTCGAGGTGGGCGTGGGGCTGGTTTGGGTGCCTTGGGTTTGTTGATGGCGAAGTGTACGCAGTAGTGGTCGGTCCATGGCAGCTGCGTTGTGTGGCTGAATTGGACGCTGTTTCCTGCCGCGAAGATGGGGTCGAGGGTGTGTCCTGCTCTGTGGGTCGGTGTGTTGACGAGTTGTTTAAGTCCGATGCTGGCGAGGTTGTCACGAAGGATAGTGGAGTTAGTTTGTTGAGGCGATGGCGTGGGGTGCATTGAAATCGTTGATGGTGGTGGCGAAGGGTGTTCGGGGGCCGGGGGGGTCTGTAGATGAGGGTTCCTTGGAGTGTGGCTTTGGTGGTGGTCTGGATCTGGAAGTGCAGGTGTTCGGCGGAGGGGAAGGTTTCGCAGGAGGTGGTGAGGCGGAGGGTGCTCTTGTGGGCGATGGCGAGGTCCCCTCCTGGGTGGTTGGGGCGGTCTTTCCTCTGGATCTTGTATCCGTCGGGGATGGCGGTGCTGATGTCGGGGGCGGAGGATGCGTTGGTCCAGGTCTCTGTGAAGAAGGCGATGTCGGGCGAGAGAGAGTCGAGTAGGTTCCAGATTTCCATGGCGTGTTTGTGTACAGAGCGTACGTTGAGGAGAATGCATTTTAGGGTGTCGCCGGTGCTGGCGTCGGCAGTGTTGGAGGCCGGGGTGGCGGTGAGGGTCTGGGGGCAGTGGAGGCAGGAGAACTGGCCGTGGGTCGTGTTCGGCGAGGCCTGTTGGCATTCTCTAAGTCTTCCAGGGTTGAGTGTGAGGAGGGTGGTGGTGTCGTAGCGATGGATACTGGGAGGCCCAGGGCTCCTGGTGCTGGTTGCGGTCGGGTCGCGGACGGGCGCAGACGGGCTTGCCTTTGGCGCGCCTGCTGCACGCGTCAGCTGCACGACTGGGCAGCGGCCGCCATTAAGTAGGGGAGGTGGGAGGGAGGAGAGGCTGTGAGGCGGGAGTGGGGGAATTCCGGGGGGGAGGGGCCGCAGGGGCACCAGCGGCGAAAGACGAAAGGAACAGGCAGGCACGAGAAAATAAAAACAGTGGTGGAATTAGAGCAAGACACAGATGGGCACAACAGTGAAAATTTAAGAAAAAAAAACGGCTGAGAAAGGTTACGGTGGTTGCAGGCAGTCTGGTCCCAGTTGGAGCGGGCAGCAGGCGCAGGAGCGGGCAGCAGCCTCGAACCTCCCAAGGAGGAGGTCGGGGTCTGGAGGCAAGAGACGGCACAGCGGAGCTGCGAGGAGAGAGTGGACCTAGACCGAGGGTCGGCGGTCTTACTCGCGCTCCCCCGCAGCGGCCACCATTAAGTAGGGAGGTGGGAGGGAGGAGAGGCTGGGAGGCGGGAGCTTGGGAATTCCGGGTAGAATTCGGGGGGCCGCAGGGCAGCAGCGGCAAAAGGAACAGGCAGGCACGAGAAAATAAAAACAGTGGTGGAATTAGAGCAAGACACAGATGGGCACAATAACAGTGGCACAACAGGGAAAAATTAAGAAGAAAAACGGCTGAGAAAGGTTACGGTGGTTGCAGGCAGTCTGGTCCCAGTTGGAGCGGGCAGCAGCCTCGAACCTCCCAAGGAGTAGGTCGGGGTCTGGAGGCAAGAGACGGCACAGCGGAGCTGCGGGGAGAGAGTGGACCTAGACCGAGGGTGCAAAACAGGCACTGCATCTTGTCAAAATAAACCCCTTTTCAACAGGTAAAATCCTCCCTTTTAATATTAATAAGTCAACCTTGTGTAGACCTTGTAGCCCACAAGGCAGGATGCATGGTATTTAAAAGGAGGAAATGTAGAAATGTAATGATGACAGGCCCTTAGTGACTTGCACCCAACAAGCTATTTTTCATTGTGGCTGTCCTATGTAGAAAACCAGAGTGCAGATAAAAAAAAATAATAATAATAATACTGTATCTAGAGAATGGGACTAGCTTGAAATTATTTAAACAACAATTTTTTATTGGTTGTTTAAAGTCTAATTCATTGGTGAGGTTGGATTTTTAATAAATATTAAGGAAAATAACTTTAAGAAAGTTACCTTATCCCAGTCTGACTTTCCTGGAGGCTAATTTGCACTTGCTTTCCAACCTGTCTCAGTTAGAGATTAGCATCTGATTAGGTGTGCCTTGGCCCCCTGGAGAAAACCATAGGGTGACCGGAATGGGCAGAGATCACACCTGTGAACCTCATAGAATATGCAAGGCGGGGGCTGTGGGTCGCCCTTTGACAGCAGTGTCAAATCCTGCTTGACAAGTATGTTGAGCCACATGTAAAACTAGAAACGCTGGAATAGGATGCCAAGACAATTCTTGTATATCCATTGTCTGGTTGCTAAAGAACCCTGCCACTATTCTACCAGACGGCTGTCTTTGGGCTTGTTGTGGGTACAGTGGTTGCCTTAAACTTTATTTTACTGTTAGATGTGATAGGACACGGAGATTACCATAGTACACACTCTACAGATACACAGCACTCAGAGCCCAAGTTTAGTAAGGCCAAAATCTTTTGCGGTCTTGAAAATTCCCCAAAGTGGGTAGTGTTGACCTGGGAACTTTTAACCAATTGGTTAGGGCATGCCGGGGAGTCATTCTCACCCACTAGCTAGTGCTAGCAATACATTTGGCACCTCTGAGCACCCACTTCAGAACACTTCTGGACCTGAGGAAGAAAAGAAGAGGACTGGACCTGCTGTCTGAAGGTACAATCTTTGACCAGAACAAACCTGGTTGGTTATACGACCCACACTTCTTTGCAGTCTGTGTTAAATTGCACCTCGGTCCCATTCTACAGCGACCACTATTATAAGCACTTTGTGCTTCTTGGCGCTATTCCTAATTAAAACGTGAAAAATCAAATCTCTGGTTTTACCTATAGCATTTTTTCCATTTTGGTGTCATTTTGTTTATGAAATTGTACTCTATTTTTCTACTTCAGTTTGGGATTTTAATTGTTTTACATTCTGACTTTATTGGTGTTTGGTACTTCATAAATACTTTATAAATTCCTCGAAGTTAAACCTGTTTGCTTGGTGCCATAGCTACCACTGGGATGAGCTCAGGTTAATTTAGTGACGTTGAGGGTTCACCCTTACAAAGGTTGTGATTATTCATTGAGGTAGTTAATTAACCACCCCAAATAATATTCCAATTTCTTACAATATATATTACACAGTGCCAGTTGCCAATGTGTAGCTATAGTTAGGCCAGAGATTCCAATGGAAGCAAGTTTGTTTTGCTAATAATTTTGAAGCTGTGATGGATCTTCACAAAACTTTCCCCAAAAAAAAATGTTTATCCACATCACCCCCTGCATGAAAACCTTGAGGAAATCCATCAAGCATGGGCTGAGAATGGGGGTTGATAGGTGCTCCCAAAACATGTTTTTCCGATGCAATTTTAAGTAGGAATTTTGAGAAGTGATTCAGAAAATACGGCTGAACGGGATTTAATCGAATTTGGGAGAAAGCTAAATCTTTACTCAGAAAGTGTGCTTTTGTGATTTGGTGTAAATGCTTTTAGTAGTTTTTGAGAAATTAAATGCCAAAATACAGTGATATCTGGACAGATGATACCACAGTACTTCTGCGGTACTGCAAGTTTAAAAAGCAAAACACTCCTATTCACTGAGGCAGCACAAAGGATGAGGCTACTTGCATCACAACACAAAGCACTGCTCTGTGAGCAGCCATTTTCTGCATCAGGCCCCTTGTAATAAAAATCCAACAGAGGAAACCTTCCCTGGTCTGCTTTTGGGCTTCTCCTGCATTACAAGTACTGCTCATTAGTCCTGAGCAAAAACGACCTCTTGTGGCAGGACAAGGTACTGCAGACAAAAAAAAACATTCACCTAGTTAAAAGGCCAGCATACTCATAAGGGGCTGCATTATAGACTACAGTGCCTTTAATCAGGGCCACAGGAATTATGGCAGGGGAGAACCAAATTATTGAGAGGTAGTAGCAGTGTGTAATTGAAGAATCCTTCAGGGGTTGTGGTAACTCGCTGGTTACAAGTTATGGGGAAGTAGCACTGAGTAATTGAAGAGTTTTCAGGGGCTGTGGTAACCTGCTGGTTACAAGTTGAGGGGTAGAAGCAGGGTGTAACCGAAGAGTCCTTCAGGGGTTGTGGTAGCCCGCTGGTTACAAGTTGAAGGGTAGCAGCAGTGTGTAATTGAAGAGTCCTTCAGGGGTTGTGGTAGCCCGCAGGTTACAAGTTGAAGGGTAGTAGCAGTGTGTAATTGAAGAGCCCTTCAGGGGTTGTGGTAGCCCGCTGGTTGCAAGTTGAGGGGTAGTAGTTGAGCAGGTTAGAGTGATGGTGTGGTGGTACTAGGAGAATGTGGGAGTAGTAGCAGTGTGTAATTGAAGAGCCCTTCACTGGTTGTGGTAGCCCACTGGTTACAAGTTGAGAGATAATAGCAGAGTGTAATTGAAGAGTCTTTCAGGGGTTGTGGTAGCCCGCTGGTTACAAGTTGAGGGGTAGTAGCAGTGTGTAATTGAAGAGTCGTTCAGGGGTTGATGGTAGCCCGCTGGTTACAATTTGAAGGGTAGTAGCAGTGTGTAATTGAAGAGTCCTTAAGGGGCTAGGGTAACTCGCTGGTTACAAGTTGAAAGGTAGTAGCAGTGTGTAATTGAAGAGTCCTTAAGGGGCTAGGGTAACTCGCTGGCTACAAGTTGAGGGGTAGTAGCAGTGTGTAATTGAAGAGTCGTTCAGGGGTTGATGGTAGCCCGCTGGTTACAAGTTGAAAGGTAGTAGCAGTGTGTAATTGAAGAGTCTTTAAGGGGCTAGGGTAACTCGCTGGTTACAAGTTGAGGGGTAGTAGCAGTGTGTAATTGAGGAGCCCTTCAGAGGTTGTGGTTGCCCGCTGGTTACAAGTTGAGAGGTAGTAGCAGTGTGTAATTGAACAGTCCTCAGGGGCTGGGGTTACCAAAGTAAACGGAATGTGACAGAGTGTGTGACTAACAGGCAAGCAGTTCCCCAAATGTGATAATGTGTGCTTGAGATAAGAATGAATGCTATTTGTTTTTAAAAACACCGCAAAGTGTGTCTTTGAAGCTCCTTTTTGGCACAATAAAGTTTATAATAAAACTTAGGTTGTGGGTGAGGTGCAGTTGCAAATATTGTTTAAAGCTGCCTAACATAACAAATGAAAAGCAGCATAGTCCGAGGTGGAATTAAAGTAAAATTAAAGCCGAATGTAAATGTTGCCCTCTTGGTCACTTTTTGGACACCCATATGCTAAAATAAGTGAAGGGTAACATTCTGCTGTGTACCTTGCACACATCCTGTGTTTTTGCAGTTACAACTATAGTTTAAGGCTATCTAACAAAAGAATTGAAAGGCAGCATTGTTCGAGGGGAATAAAACTCAGGTTGTGGTTGAGATGCAGAAACTAATATTATTTAAAGCGGTCTAACTTAACAAATGAAAGGCTGCATTATCCGAGGTGGAATAAAGGTAAATAAACAAGCCCTCACATGCAAGGTCCCTTTCGTTTGAGATGACAAAATGTGCTTCTCATACTGATTTTGCTTGCAATGTTAAGGGGTGCTGGAATATTCTGCTTTTTACAGGTCCACATCAGCTAATTTGCACCACAGTCACAAGAAGTTGTGACGCTGCTGGGACTTGAATGGGGTTCCCCAGCTTCAAAGGCCACAGCTCTGCACATAACAAAACACACAGCACTGCAGGGTCTCGTTATCTGCAGATCAGTGGCAATTGAAGCTGAGGAACCCGTAAAAGTTCTGTAAAAAAAGATAAACGAGAAATTTCTCTGTAATACCACAAGTGAAGACAGTGTCAGAAGCACATTTTCTTATCTCAAAGGAAATGGAATGTGACAGAGTGTGTGTATAACAGGCAAGCAGTTCCCCTTAATGTGATAACGTGTGCTTAAGCTAAGAATAAACAAACACTCACGTGCAAGGTCCCCTCACACTCATGCCTTAAACACAAACTCAGGCAAATTAAAATTGTTTAAAAAAAGCACAGTGTGGATGTGGCTGAGATGCCGTTGTAAACAGTGGTGAAAGCTAAATAAACAAGGGTGGGGGCACGGCAATGGGATGGAGAACAAGCAAACAGACAGGCAACAGGATGGAGCAGACAGAGCCAGCTAGGAAAGATGCACAACGTAGAGTGGCTCAACAAAAAGAAAAAAAATAGGTTCCAAAAGTGCGAGCAGTGTAGGACACAAGTACTTGGTCCATGCTCTAGGAGAGGGTCGCATGTAAGAAGAGGGAAGTTCCGACTGCAGAACTGACCAGCAGAAAGCAAGCAATTGAGAATGGCTTTGAAGCCCACCAATGGTAAGTAATGGGAGGGATCCAAGTCCACTAACAGTAAACAAAATGTCTCAAAGAGACCGCGTATGTGCTGTCTACGTGAGACCTAAAAAGTACATCAGACCGTCTGCTCTAAACAGAGCAGATGGTCTGATGTGCTTACACAGGCGGCTCCAAGTCTATCTCTCCATCAGGGTAAGGTTTCTGCCAGTGGAAAAACGTCAGTCCGCTGGACTCTCAGAGCAGTTGGGTGGACAGTCAGTTTAGCAAAGTGGGTACCGGTGATGCTCGTGGCAGTTTACCCTCTCCTCCAAACTCTGAATAACCCCCTTAATCACTTCACTCTACACCTTCCGAGTAGAAGATCAGGCATACATTTTTTTTTATCACATATCCGTTTTTTTTAGTTTCTTGAATACTTATGCCTTCTTAAGACTGAAAAATTCATTTCATAAAAGTTCACCCTGGGGAGGGTGCATATCAGACATCCCTGGGGAGGGTGAGGCTTGCTGGGCACAGCATGAAGGCAATGGAATATATCACATAGGCCCCATAAGAACCTTTGGGTTATTAGCTAATTTAGGCAACATGGCATGTGTCGCACAAAGTGTCTTAGAAAGGCGCTGAGGCGCCCATACATAGCACCGCCGCCTTGATTCACGTAGGGCCACTTGGGTGGCCTGCAAGCTTGCGGAGGTTACACAGTGAAGCACCTCAATTTACAAGGTTTGACCCCTGAGAGTTCCTGAAAATGTGCAAGTGGTTAACTGTCTTGGGACGGACCTACTGATGAAAAGAACACGTTTTCAACGTGGCTATAAGAAGTGGGCTTTTTAATGACTAGATGAAGGCTCTTGCATGGGCACTGAACAATGGGCGCCGTTGGAGCTGGTTAATGTGCCTCTAACAGAGACTTGTGTGTAACCTGCAGGTCTGAACTTGAAACGGCCGACTCCGCATAAGCACTCACAGGCACAACTAGAGCCAGATTTCGAGGGGGGGAGGGGAGGAGGGGACTGATTCTTCCAGCAATAGGCAGAGTGGAGATGTAGGGGCTCTAAGAAGAGGTGAAAAACAACAAAGCCTCGTTAACCTGTGAAAGTACTCTGGTGCGGCTGCAGTAAGACGGGCGCCAGACCAGCCAGCCCACAGCAGCTCAAAAACTGTCTGTGTGTGTGTGTGTGTGTGCCCGGGAAGCTGTCTCACCCGGGCTGACACACGACAGGGTGGGGGTGCTGAAGCCCTTTGAGCCCAATGGGCATTGCGCGCCTGTAAGCACTAATGAGTAAAGTAACTATAGCAGGTATTCTTAGCCAATATTAAAGTATCATTATAACATTACTGGTAGTGCCATGACTACACTTCAAGGAGCTTTAGAGATGCCAATGGGAAAGAGGAGGACAGACTGATGACGCTCCAGTGCAGTGCGACACTGCGTTCACCGTCACAGCCATACACTGCCACCCATTAAAGCACACGTTTTAATATAGAACGTCCTGGACTATTTTCATATTTAAAAAATACAAAATACCATCTGTGTGGCATGGTAAGTATGAAAGCTTAGTCAGATTTTAATTATACCTCCAAAGGCAGCGGCGCACTTGGGGACAGAGCTGGGGATGGACGCGCAATTTATTACTGCCTAAAAATAGGGACTCTAGGATTGGGCCTGTGTGCGACATCTGCAATGGACTATGGGAGCGGCGAGGAGGGGGCTACAGCCCTTATTGTGTTGCGACCCTCTGTGAGCCGGTGCACTATACTCTGTGCTCCAAGACTGTGTGTACTGTAATCTGTACTCCAAGACTGTGTGTCCTGGTGTACTGTAATCTGTACTCCTAGCCTGGGTGTCCAGGTGTACTGTAATCTGTACTCAAAGCCTCTGTGTACCGGTGTACTGTAATCTGTGCACCAAGCCTGGGTCTAAATGTGTACTGTAATCTGTACTCCTAGCCTGGGTGTACTGGTGTACTGTAATCTGCATTCCTAGCCTGTGTCTCCTGGTGTACTGTAATCTGTATTCCTAGCCTGTGTCTCCTGGTGTACTGTAATCTGTACTCCTAGCCTGTGTGTCCTGGAGTTCTGTAATCTGTATTCCTAGATACGTGCAATCTGTGCTCCTAGCCTATAATCTGTACTCCTAGCTCCTGTGTTCTGGTGGGCTGTAATCTGTACTCCTAGGCTGTGTCTCCTGTAATCTGTACTTCAAGACCTTGCATGCTGTGTACTGTAATCTGTACTCCAAGAATGTGTGCAAAGGTGTACTGTAATCTGTGTCCCTCACCTGTGTGTCCTGGTGTACTGTAATCTGTACTCCTAGCCTGTGTGTACCCGTTATACCTGAACCCTTCACGTAGTGTTTCCCCAGACTTTTTGCTTTCTCCTCCTGGGTTTTTCTGATCCTCTTGCGGTGGCCGTACGGATTAGGGCACTTGTCCACTGTAGGTGCAGTGGGAAAGTGCGTGCGCACCCTCCCTACACCCGTTAGGAAGTGGTGCTTATCTGGTGTGTGTGTGCACCGTTGATATTTCCCAATACATGACCAGCCTGCCATTGCAGACTGGTGTGTGCGTGCAATGCTGGTATTTCCAAATACACGACCAGCCTGCCATTTGCAGACTGGTGTTGAGTGTTGCACCGCTAGTATTTCCAAATTCGTAGACAGCCTGTCATTGCAGACTGGTGTGCGTGTGCACCACTGGTATTCCCAAATCTGTGGCCAGCCTGCCAGTGCAAGCTGGTGTGCGTGTGCACCACTGGTATTTCCAAAAACCTGCCCAGCCTGCCATTGTAGATTGGGGTGTGTGTTGCGCCAATGGTGTGCCTAAACCTGTGTCCAGCTCGCCATTGCAGGCTGGTGGGGACACCGGCACCGATGGTGTTTTGGAATACGTGTCCAGCCTGCCATTGCAGACTGGTACTGTGGCTGCAACCATGGATTGCAGTGACGCAGCCTCATCATGTTTCTTATCATTGGATTTATAGTGACAACCTCTTTCCAATGGTAAAGGTGACTTTGTCCAGATTGACGTGGAAATGGCACTACTATAACATGGGCATTTCTTTGCTCGAAAACTCTCTGGTGTGCCTTTGTGCTTGGCTCCAGTCCACACTGGGGGTTGGGGGAGCACATCTGGGCATTCCCCAGCCACAGCTATAACACTGGGCATGCAATGGGCATGATAGACCTCTGCCATTTGCGGGCCTAGTTGGAGAGATTGGAGGGAGAGGTTTTGACACTAGGCGTCTGGAGCCAGATCATGGCCCCACTAAACATTAGTATCTGCATTCCATGGTCTCATGGTAGAGAGGACTGGAATTTAGGGGAGACTCCTGTGGTTCATAGGTGAACACTTTGAACCACCCCCAACTGCAAAGACACACTGCAGTATAACTACAGGTGCCACACTTCAGCAAAGGGTGAGATACGTTTGTGGGGGCGTGGGACCGGAGAACCTGGAACTATGTGGTGCACACTGCCAGAGGAATCTGTTGTGCACAAGGATTACTACTTCCTGAATAGTGGCTGGCCTGGGCCAACTACCTGCTGCTGTGTGGCGCCCTGAAGTGTGCTTTCCAAGGGCTTCAAGCTTGCCCCCTGTTCTTCGGAGGCCTTATGGACATCAAAGATCTCCTGCGAGGGACCCACACCATATACCTTTGACACCTGGAGAGCGGTGTCCTCTCAAGTGCCCACATCCACGTCTGGAATGCAACTGGTAGCACGGCGTGGGTGTTGAACCAAGAACAGTGCCTGGAGACCGGATTGCCTCGTGCAGAGCCCCGAAGTCTTGCCTGCATTGAAGGCGTGTAGCCCCACAGCGTGGGGACCTTGGCACGCAAAAGTGTCTTGTTGGTGGTGAGTGGATTCACCGGTTGCGGGATCCAAAGTGACCCACTTCGTCGATCGTGCCACATCTCTCGTGCGACACGTCAACTGCTTGCGGTGTCCAATTCACAGATTGCGACCCTCGGAGGTGGTGGCATAACCGTAGTAGTACCTCATTGTACCTCATGAGGTATTGCTGAACTTACGCCAGAATTGTATCTGTGTGAGTGTGTGCGCGACCGGAACGGCCTGGTGCGACTCGTATCATCGCGCACCAGACGGTGTGCCCGTATTGTCTAGTGTGACCAAGATCGCCGTGCTCCAGACGTTGTGTCTCAATTCCAGAGAGATACTGATTTTGCAACTCTTCGTATGCGTGACTGGATCGGTCGGGCACGACCCATATCGCGCACCAGTCGTTGTGCCCGGGCTGCCTGGGTGTGACTCTGATTGACGTGTACCTGACGGGGTGCCTCCTCCTTCCGAGAGGCCCCCCCGTCTGATTTATTCCTTGATTGTTCCTTTTCTGGCCCTCAGCGCGGTGGACCAACTGCCCTCTCCTCACCCAGCCTTCCCCCGACCACACCGTGCTATTCCCTGGCTAGGGCCTGGGTGGTGAGAGTGTTTTGGCTGGGCTGGAGGAACGCTTCAGAGAATGATTGGAAGCAGGTCAAGAGACTGCGTGACCCCCCTGTGATTTGCAGAACTGGGAGGGTGCCGGAATGCCCTTGTGGATCCCTTTGGTGTGACAGACTATTGCCCTCAGTCCGTTCCTGCTACGCATCCTGTGGGTGAACTTCGAGTGGCTGCCAAACCTCTTGTGCCGACTGCCTTCTAATTGACCTTACTCCCTACCACCCCCCTACCTGCTTCCGTGGGACCCTGACTAACAGTGAGTGCCTGTGGGGGGGGGGTGCGGCGGGGGCGGGGGGAGGTCAGGGTGTCTCCAATCAGCAGGGTGCAGGATAGTCGGATGAGTTGTAGGGTGGAGGAAGGCTTTGGGCCATGGGGTTTGCAGCATGTTACCAATTGACCTACTTGGTATCAGTAGCACCACATTAGGATGCTGGGTGCATAGGTGTGTGAGCGTGTGCTGTATGGACCTACCTGATAGCCATTGCACCGTGAAGCGGTGCGGAGTGTGTGTGTGTGTGTGTGTGTGTGTGAAAGTGACAGGAGGTGAACCACTTGTGATTCACAACACTGGCTGGCGGTTTGCCGTATGCGTGATTTCTTGCTTGAAAACCATTACCTTTGACATTGGTTTTTCCCGTGCTGCCCTGGCCCGCGGTGCGGCTAAAAAGTGGTTTATGGTTTATGTGCATATTTTTTATATTGTTGTGACCCGGGTACACTTTTTCACTGTGGGGTGTTGACTTATAATTGTTGGGGTGGACAAGATAATGCACCACATCAGGGTGCTGTGGTGTAGGGAGGTGGGGGAGGTTGGTTGGATCGCATCTTTCCCAAGTGTGCATATTGCTGATATCATTAGAACACGGCTGGGCCGAGTACTGCTAGAAATAAAACCCAATGTGATTTATGCCCAGAAGTACATAATGCTCATGTTATGTTGATTATTACTTGTGTGTTGAATATAAATGTTATTTACATACATCATGTGTGAAGCCTCTTTTGTGACGCTCCAGTTATTTATCATGAGTGCTGCGCTAATGCTTTACACATTGCCTCTGTGGTAAGCCTGACTGCTCGGTGCCAAGCTACCAAAGGGTGAGCGCAGGTTATACAATGTGTGTAATCACCCGCCCCGACAGGAGTGCTAGGTTCTGCCTGGCTGGGGGATTGCCTCAGCCAACTAGAAAGTACCAGTTCCAACAGTACGTTGTACTTTAATCTGTACTTCAAGTCTGTGTGTGCTGGTGTACTGTAATCTGTACTCCTAGCCTATGTGTACTGTAATCTGTACTAGGCAGCTGTACTGTAACCTGTATGCCTAGCCTGTGTGCGCTTTTGTACTGTAATCTGTACTCCAAGTCTGAGTATGCTGTGTACCGTAAACTGCGCTGCTAGCCTGCATTTGCAGGTGTATCGTAATCTGTAGGATTAGCCTGTGTGGGCTTGTGCACTGAAATCTGTACTCTTAGCCTGTGTGTGCGCGCTGGTGTACTGTAATCTTTACTCCAGGACTGTGTTTACAGGTTACTGTAATCTGGGCTGCTAGCCTGTGTTTGCAGATGTATTGTAATCTGTGGTAATAATAGGTGTTGGCTGGTGCATTGTAAACTGTACTCCTAGGCTATGTGTGCAGGTGTACTGTAATCTGTACTCCTAGCCTGTATATGCAGATGTACTCTACTCTCTACTGCTAGCCTATGTATGAAAGTACTGTGTAACCTGTGATGCTCGAATGTGTATTAGTGCACTATAATCTGTGCAACTACCCTGTGTGTGCTGTTATTCTGTAATATGTGCAACGATAGCCTGAGTGTGCTGGTGCAATAAAATCTGTACTGCTACCCTATATGTAATGGTGTTCTGTAATCTGTACTCAAGCCTGTATGCAGGTGTACTATAATCTGTGCTATTTTGTATGTGCTTGTGTATTGTAATCTGAACTCCCAGCCTGTGTGAGGTATACTGTAATTGTGCAGCTAGCCTGTGCCTGGATGCGCTTCATATGTGTGTGCGTTTATATTGTCTGATGTTAACTTGTGTGAGCTAGAGTGAGCGGTGCTGTTAAACCTATTTGTGCTACTGTCATTTGTGTTGCTGAACTCTGTGCTACTTCATCTTGTGTTGTTAGTCTGTGTGTGACTTTAATCTTTGCTACAAGCATACGTGCCACATTGAGCTGTGCTGTTAACTGGTGCACTGCTGTAAATTGTGCTATTAGCATGTGTGTGCTACTGTAATCTATGTTGCTAGCCTGTTTGCTACTCTGAGTGTTGCTAGTGTGTGTGCCGCTTTAAAATGTGTTGGTACATTGTGTGTGCTACTGCAATTGGTGCTGTTAAATTGCATGGGCCACTGTCATGTAATCTGTGTTACTAGTCTGTGTGCGCTACTTTGAGCTATGTTGTAATCTGTGGTGTTACTCGGAGGGTGCTCTGAGCTATTCAGTAATCTGTGTTGTTTACCTGTGTGGGCTTCTGTAATCTGTGCTGCTAACCTCTATGTGCAACTGTGGGCATGCTGCAATATGTGCGGATTACCAGCGAGTACAACTTTGAGCTGCACAGCTAGTGCCTGTGAGTAACACTGTTAGTTGTGGTGCAATCTCTGGTGTTAGTCTGTGTGTGCTACTAGTGAGTGAGTGTGCATGTTACTATCTGTGATCTCGGTTGTAATCTGTACATGATACTGGCCTCTATGCGTGCAGAGGTAGGTCTTCGATTATCTTTGCTATTAACCTTTGTGTGCTGCTGTGAGCTCTTCTGCTAGCCATTATTCACTAAAGTAAATGATGCAGTAACCTTTTCTGCTAGTTTGTGTGCTAGTGCGAGCTGTGCTTTATTCTGTGCTGTTAGCTATTGTGTTACTACGAGCTACACTGTGTTCCCAGCTGCCAGCCTGGGTGCTGCGCTCTCTCCTGCCAGCCTAGGTGCTGCTGTGAATTGTGCTTTATTTTGTGTTGCTAGCTAGTGTGTCACTACGAGCAGCGCTGTGATCTCTCCTGGAAGCTGCTGTGAGTTGTGCTTTATTTTGTGTTGCCGTCCATTGTGTCAACTTGAACTGCAATCTCTGCTGTCAGTCTGTGTGCTGCTGTGAGTAGTGCTTTATTCTGTGCTGCTAGCCAGTGTTGCATTGAGCCATGTTGTTCTCTGCTGCCAGCCTTGGTGCTGCTGCGAGTTGTGCTTTATTCTGTGCTGCTAGCCAGTGTTACATTGAGCCGTGTTGTTCTCTCATGCCAGCCTGCGTGCTGCTGCGAGTTGTGCTTTATTCTGTGCTGCTAGCCAGTGTTGCATTGAGCTGTGTTCTCTCATGCCAGCCTGGGTGCTGCTGTGAGTTGTGCTTTATTCTGTGCTGCTAGCCAGTGTTACACTGAGCCGTGTTGTTCTCTCATGCCAGCCTGGGTGCTGCTGCGAGTTGTGCTTTATTCTGTGCTGCCAGCCAGTGTTACATTGAGCTGTATTGTTCTCTGCTGCCAGCCTGGGTGATGCTGTGAGTTATGCTTTATTCTGTGCTGCCAGCCAGTGCTACATTGAGCTGTGTTGTTCTCTCCTGCCAGCCTTGGTGCTGCTGTCAGTTGTGCTTTATTCTGTGCTGCTAGCCAGTGTTGCATTGAGCCGTGTTGTTTTCTGCAGCCAGTCTGTGTGCTGCTGTGAGTTGTGCTTTCTGTGTTGCTAGCCAGTGTTACATTGAGACGTGTTCGCTCATGCCAGCCTGGGTGCTGCTGCGAGTTGTGCTGCCAGCCAGTGTTACATTGAGCTGTGTTGTTCTCTGCTGCCAGCATGGGTGCTGCTGCTAGTTCTGCTTTATTCTGTGCTGCTAGCCAGTGTTGCATTGAGCTGTGTTCTCTCATGCCAGCCTGGGTGCTGCTGTGAGTAGTGCTTTATTCTGTGCTGCTAGCCAGTGTTGCTTTGAGCCATGTTGTTCTCTCCTGCCAGCCTGGGTGCTGCTGTGAGTTGTGCTTTATTCTGTGCTGCTAGCCAGTGTTACATTGAGCTGTGATCTCTCCTGGCAGCCTGTGTGCTGCTGTCAGTTGTGCTTTATTCTGTTCTGCTAGCCAGTGTTGCATTGAGCTCTGTTCTCTCCTGCCAGCCTGTGTGCTGCTGTGAGTTGTGCTTTATTCTATGCTGCTAGCCAGTGTTACATTGAGCCGTGTTGTTCTCTGCTGCCAGCATGGGTGCTGCTGCGAGCTGTGCTTTATTCTGTGCTGCTAGCCAGGGTTACATTGAGCTGTGTTGTTTTCTGCAGCCAGTCTCTGTGCTGCTGTGAGTTGTGCTTTATTCTGTGCTGCTAGCCAGTGTTACATTGAGCCATGTTGTTCTCTCCTGCCAGCCTGGGTGCTGCTGTGAGTTGTGCTTTATTCTGTGCTGCTAGCCAGTGTTGCATTGAGCTCTGTTCTCTCCTGCCAGCCTGTGTGCTGCTGTGAGTTGTGCTTTATTCTATGCTGCTAGCCAGTGTTGCATTGAGCTGTTTGTTCTCTCCTACCAGCCTGGGTGCTGCTGTGAGTTGTGCTTTATTCTGTGCTGATTGCCAGTGTTACATTGAGCTGTGCTGTTTTCTGCAGCCAGTCTGTGTGCTGCTGTTAGTTGTGCTTTCTGTGTTGCTAGCCAGTGTTGCATTGAGCTGTGTTCTCTCCTGCCAGCGTGGGTGCTGCTGTCAGTTTTGCTTTATTCAGTGCTGCTAGCCAGTGTTACATTGAGCCGTGTTGTTCTCTCATGCCAGCCTGGGTGCTGTTGTGAGTTGTGCTTTATTCTGTGCTGCGAGCCAGTGTTGCATTGAGCCGTGTTGTTCTCTCCTGCCAGTGTGGGTGCTACTGCGAGTTGTGCTTTATTCTGTGCTGCTAGCCAGTGTTACATTGAGCTGTGTTGTTTTCTGCAGCCAGTCTGTGTGCTGCTGTGAGTTGTGCTTTCTGTGTTGCTAGCCAGTGTTACATTGAGACGTGTTCTCTCATGCCAGCCTGGGTGCTGCTGCGAGTTGTGCTGCCAGCCAGTGTTACATTGAGCTGTGTTGTTCTCTGCTGCCAGCATGGGTGCTGCTGCTAGTTGTGCTTTATTCTGTGCTGCTAGCCAGTGTTGCATTGAGCGGTGTTCTCTCATGCCAGCCTGGGTGCTGCTGCGAGTTGTGCTTTATTCTGTGCTGCTAGCCAGTGTTGCATTGAGCTGTGTTCTCTCATGCCAGCCTGGGTGCTGCTGCGAGTTGTGCTTTATTCTGTGCTGATTGCCAGTGTTACATTGAGCTGTGTTGTTTTCTGCAGCCAGTCTGTGTGCTGCTGTGAGTTGTGCTTTCTGTGTTGCTAGCCAGTGTTACATTGAGACGTGTTCTCTCATGCCAGCCTGGGTGCTGCTGCGAGTTGTGCTGCCAGCCAGTGTTACATTGAGCTGTGTTGTTCTCTGCTGCCAGCATGGGTGCTGCTGCTAGTTGTGCTTTATTCTGTGCTGCTAGCCAGTGTTGCATTGAGCTGTGTTCTCTCATGCCAGCCTGTGTGCTGCTGTGAGTTGTGCTTTATTCTATGCTGCTAGCCAGTGTTGCATTGAGCTCTGTTCTCTCCTGCCAGCCTGTGTGCTGCTGTGAGTTGTGCTTTATTCTATGCTGCTAGCCAGTGTTGCATTGAGCTGTTTGTTCTCTCCTACCAGCCTGGGTGCTGCTGTGAGTTGTGCTTTATTCTGTGCTGATTGCCAGTGTTACATTGAGCTGTGTTGTTTTCTGCAGCCAGTCTGTGTGCTGCTGTTAGTTGTGCTTTCTGTGTTGCTAGCCAGTGTTGCATTGAGCTGTGTTCTCTCCTGCCAGCGTGGGTGCTGCTGTCAGTTGTGCTTTATTCAGTGCTGCTAGCCAGTGTTACATTGAGCCGTGTTGTTCTCTCATGCCAGCCTGGGTGCTGTTGTGAGTTGTGCTTTATTCTGTGCTGCGAGCCAGTGTTGCATTGAGCCGTGTTGTTCTCTCCTGCCAGTGTGGGTGCTACTGCGAGTTGTGCTTTATTCTGTGCTGCTAGCCAGTGTTACATTGAGCTGTGTTGTTTTCTGCAGCCAGTCTGTGTGCTGCTGTGAGTTGTGCTTTCTGTGTTGCTAGCCAGTGTTACATTGAGACGTGTTCTCTCATGCCAGCCTGGGTGCTGCTGCGAGTTGTGCTGCCAGCCAGTGTTACATTGAGCTGTGTTGTTCTCTGCTGCCAGCATAGGTGCTGCTGCTAGTTGTGCTTTATTCTGTGCTGCTAGCCAGTGTTGCATTGAGCGGTGTTCTCTCATGCCAGCCTGGGTGCTGCTGCGAGTTGTGCTTTATTCTGTGCTGCTAGCCAGTGTTGCATTGAGCTGTGTTCTCTCATGCCAGCCTGGGTGCTGCTGCGAGTTGTGCTTTATTCTGTGCTGATTGCCAGTGTTACATTGAGCTGTGTTGTTTTCTGCAGCCAGTCTGTGTGCTGCTGTGAGTTGTGCTTTCTGTGTTGCTAGCCAGTGTTACATTGAGACGTGTTCTCTCATGCCAGCCTGGGTGCTGCTGCGAGTTGTGCTGCCAGCCAGTGTTACATTGAGCTGTGTTGTTCTCTGCTGCCAGCATGGGTGCTGCTGCTAGTTGTGCTTTATTCTGTGCTGCTAGCCAGTGTTGCATTGAGCTGTGTTCTCTCATGCCAGCCTGCGTGCTGCTGCGAGTTGTGCTTTATTCTGTGCTGCTAGCCAGTGTTGCATTGAGCTGTGTTCTCTCATGCCAGCCTGGGTGCTGCTGTGAGTTGTGCTTTATTCTGTGCTGCTAGCCAGTGTTACACTGAGCCGTGTTGTTCTCTCATGCCAGCCTGGGTGCTGCTGCGAGTTGTGCTTTATTCTGTGCTGCCAGCCAGTGTTACATTGAGCTGTATTGTTCTCTGCTGCCAGACTGGGTGATGCTGTGAGTTATGCTTTATTCTGTGCTGCCAGCCAGTGCTACATTGAGCTGTGTTGTTCTCTCCTGCCAGCCTTGGTGCTGCTGTCAGTTGTGCTTTATTCTGTGCTGCTAGCCAGTGTTGCATTGAGCCGTGTTGTTTTCTGCAGCCAGTCTGTGTGCTGCTGTGAGTTGTGCTTTCTGTGTTGCTAGCCAGTGTTACATTGAGACGTGTTCTCTCATGCCAGCCTGGGTGCTGCTGCGAGTTGTGCTGCCAGCCAGTGTTACATTGAGCTGTGTTGTTCTCTGCTGCCAGCATGGGTGCTGCTGCTAGTTCTGCTTTATTCTGTGCTGCTAGCCAGTGTTGCATTGAGCGGTGTTCTCTCATGCCAGCCTGGGTGCTGCTGCGAGTTGTGCTTTATTCTGTGCTGCTAGCCAGTGTTACACTGAGCCGTGTTGTTCTCTCATGCCAGCCTGGGTGCTGCTGCGAGTTGTGCTTTATTCTGTGCTGCCAGCCAGTGTTACATTGAGCCGTATTGTTCTCTGCTGCCAGCCTGGGTGATGCTGTGAGTTATGCTTTATTCTGTGCTGCCAGCCAGTGCTACATTGAGCTGTGTTGTTCTCTCCTGCCAGCCTTGGTGCTGCTGTCAGTTGTGCTTTATTCTGTGCTGCTAGCCAGTGTTGCATTGAGCCGTGTTGTTGTCTGCTGCCAGCCTGGGTGCTGTTGTGAGTTGTGCTTTATTCTGTGCTGATTGCCAGTGTTACATTGAGCTGTGTTGTTTTCTGCAGCCAGTCTGTGTGCTGCTGTGAGTTGTGCTTTCTGTGTTGC
The DNA here is from genome assembly GCA_963921515.1 of Calotriton arnoldi. Classification (NCBI taxonomy): domain Eukaryota; kingdom Metazoa; phylum Chordata; class Amphibia; order Caudata; family Salamandridae; genus Calotriton; species Calotriton arnoldi. The sequence goes on along the minus strand of CAWUFW010000609.1, from coordinate 2,523,610 downwards.
TAGCCAGTGTTACATTGAGACGTGTTCTCTCATGCCAACCTGGGTGCTGCTGCGAGTTGTGCTGCCAGCCAGTGTTACATTGAGCTGTGTTGTTCTCTGCTGCCAGCATGGGTGATGCTGCTAGTTCTGCTTTATTCTGTGCTGCTAGCCAGTGTTGCATTGAGCTGTGTTCTCTCATGCCAGCCTGGGTGCTGCTGCGAGTTGTGCTTTATTCTGTGCTGCTAGCCAGTGTTGCATTGAGCCGTGTTGTTCTCTCATGCCAGCCTGGGTGCTGCTGCGAGTTGTGCTTTATTCTATGCTGCTAGCCAGTGTTACACTGAGCCGTGTTGTTCTCTCATGCCAGCCTGGGTGCTGCTGCGAGTTGTGCTTTATTCTGTGCTGCCAGCCAGTGTTACATTGAGCTGTATTGTTCTCTGCTGCCAGCCTGGGTGATGCTGTGAGTTATGCTTTATTCTGTGCTGCCAGCCAGTGCTACATTGAGCTGTGTTGTTCTCTCCTGCCAGCCTTGGTGCTGCTGTCAGTTGTGCTTTATTCTGTGCTGCTAGCCAGTGTTGCATTGAGCCGTGTTGTTTTCTGCAGCCAGTCTGTGTGCTGCTGTGAGTTGTGCTTTCTGTGTTGCTAGCCAGTGTTACATTGAGACGTGTTCGCTCATGCCAGCCTGGGTGCTGCTGCGAGTTGTGCTGCTAGCCAGTGTTACATTGAGCTGTGTTGTTCTCTGCTGCCAGCATGGGTGCTGCTGCTAGTTCTGCTTTATTCTGTGCTGCTAGCCAGTGTTGCATTGAGCTGTGTTCTCTCATGCCAGCCTGGGTGCTGCTGCGAGTTGTGCTTTATTCTGTGCTGCTAGCCAGTGTTACACTGAGCCGTGTTGTTCTCTCATGCCAGCCTGGGTGCTGCTGCGAGTTGTGCTTTATTCTGTGCTGCCAGCCAGTGTTACACTGAGCCGTGTTGTTCTCTCATGCCAGCCTGGGTGCTGCTGCGAGTTGTGCTTTATTCTGTGCTGCCAGCCAGTGTTACATTGAGCTGTATTGTTCTCTGCTGCCAGCCTGGGTGATGCTGTGAGTTATGCTTTATTCTGTGCTGCCAGCCAGTGCTACATTGAGCTGTGTTGTTCTCTCCTGCCAGCCTTGGTGCTGCTGTCAGTTGTGCTTTATTCTGTGCTGCTAGCCAGTGTTGCATTGAGCCGTGTTGTTTTCTGCAGCCAGTCTGTGTGCTGCTGTGAGTTGTGCTTTCTGTGTTGCTAGCCAGTGTTACATTGAGACGTGTTCGCTCATGCCAGCCTGGGTGCTGCTGCGAGTTGTGCTGCCAGCCAGTGTTACATTGAGCTGTGTTGTTCTCTGCTGCCAGCATGGTGCTGCTGCTAGTTCTGCTTTATTCTGTGCTGCTAGCCAGTGTTGCATTGAGCTGTGTTCTCTCATGCCAGCCTGGGTGCTGCTGTGAGTAGTGCTTTATTCTGTGCTGCTAGCCAGTGTTGCTTTGAGCCGTGTTGTTGTCTGCTGCCAGCCTGGGTGCTGCTGCGAGTTGTGCTGCCAGCCAGTGTTACATTGAGCCGTATTGTTCTCTGCTGCCAGCCTGGGTGATGCTGTGAGTTATGCTTTATTCTGTGCTGCCAGCCAGTGCTACATTGAGCTGTGTTGTTCTCTCCTGCCAGCCTTGGTGCTGCTGTCAGTTGTGCTTTATTCTGTGCTGCCAGCCAGTGTTGCATTGAGCCGTGTTGTTGTCTGCTGCCAGCCTGGGTGCTGCTGCGAGTTGTGCTTTATTCTGTGCTGTTAGCCAGTGTTTCATTAAACTGTGTTGCTCTCTGCTGCCAGTCTGTATGGTGCGATGTGTGCTGCCAGCCTGTGTGGCGGTGTGTTTTATTTAGTCCTGCTACCTTTGTATTATTGTAGTTGTCTCTACTCTCTCCTGTGTACACTACGGAGAGCCATGTGTGTGTTTCACTGGGTGTTACAGTGAACTGTAATCTCTACAGTTATCCTGTGTGTAACTTTGAGCTGTGCTGTAAAATCAACTGATACTGTAAGCTGCACAGTAACCTCTAGTTACTTACTGGGCTGCTGTGAGCTGTACTGTAATCCCTACAAGCATGTGACCTTGAGCTGCCCTCTACACTCTGCAGTTGAGTGTTAGTCTGTGTGTGCTACGTTGAACTGGGTTGTAATCTCTGCTTTTAGCCTGTTTGTCTTACTACAGACAGGGCTCTAATCAGGCCCTTATATCATGAAATCAAAGTGAGATTTATAGAGAGCACTAATACCCAGGGGTGTCTAGGCGCTAGGACATATCGTGGGTATGCTGTTACAAGCTGTGCTGTAATCTTTGCTCTTAGCTTGTGAGTTATGTTGAGCTGGTGGGACAGGCGTCTAGCTGAATCTCGAAGAAATTAACAGGCACAAAGGAGATGAAGGGGACACATAGGGATGAAATGACGTACACACCACACGTATGTGTTGACATGTTTAATGTGCATGAACACCAGCGCCTGTATCACACGAAGTGTCCCAGAAGGGCAATGGGGTCTGCAGGTGTTTTTGGGCGCTTTTGTATTGCAGAATGGGCTGCAGACACTTGCATGAGCTGATTTGTAATATTGCTCACGCTAGGGTACAGTTTGTGAGGGTGCAAACGAAGTGGGCGTGGCCCTATGCAAATGAGGGAGTCCCTGCATTCATTCCAAATTAAAAAGTAGCTGCAGGTGCAAAGCAGCTGTTGGGAGGTGCACTGACAATGTGGAGGGGGCGCACCTTATGCCAGCTTGTGGTGCAACACTTGCCCTCCTCGAAATCGAGGTCAGATCTGTCGCCAGCAATGAATGACAGATTGACAGTTTCAAAACGCCAGTCAGGCTTTAACCAATGCACTGGGAAAAGAGCACAATCCTGGTGTCTGCCCAATAAAGGGTGCGTCGCAAAGCAGATCACGAATATACGCACAATATGCATTAGGGACCGTGCTGTGCATTCTCAGAGCATTAAGCATCCTGGACTACAAAGTAGTAGGTACTCCCTCTAGTGGTGCCTTTTATTCCTACTGTACATGTACAGGTACCAGGGAGGTAAAGATCAGTACCACAGCTTTTGTAGACTAAACCCAACAGCTTCTTCGAGATCTAGGGCCATATGTACGAACACATTTTCCTATAGACACAGAATGGGTAAAACCTTTTGATACATCTGGCCCCCAGAAGAGGTGATGTAGACACCAGTGAATGAGTTAAACAGCAGAGGACCAGAACTGTAATATAACAGTACTGAGACAGTACAGATGTAGGATCTATGCAGGCAAGGAAAAGGAAGGCCAAAACAATGGCCCCGCTAGGCCATAGCTGCAGAAGAGGGTAGAAAGTTTGCAGACAGGACGACGACCTGTTGGAAACTGGCACAGTAGATGGGCAGGCCTCACAGAGGTGCAGAATGAAGCACCACAAGGAGCCCAGACATAGGGCCAGACTGAGATTTCTTAGTGCTTGAACACAGGGGCGTAGGGGGGTGTATAGTGTGCGACACTCCACCCCCCCCCGTAAATGCATTCTTGGCATGGTAGTTGGCTACATCTTTATGGGTTTTTCTCATTGTAAACTAAAATAAAGAATAAAACATGACCTTTGACGTGAATGTGAGAGAGAGACAGACAGGCATATACTCATCTGGGAGCTGAATTTCAAAATGTGAAACCAGATAACCTGGAATCAATACCTGCTTGTCCAAATTGATTGATCCTTTGAAAATATTATATTTGAGAGAGCCTCCTTTGTCTTTATTATCACATATGAGCACACATTTTTTAAACTTGAGTTCAGGACATGCGCTGTACAAGCACCTCTTACGGTTGATTTAACAGACTATAACGTGGCTTCATCCATAATAAGAATCTAGGCCACGTATAGGGTTTACATGACTATTGACTTGCCTCTTAGTTCTCTAATGGCATTGTCGTTGGGGGCGAGCCATGAATGCTTCTAAAAATTCACTTTGAATAAATGTCTGTCTATACAGTGATATAATCCGATGTACTAAGGTGAAACGCTTACACATGTTAGACTTGGCATCTTTTGGCGTGTTTCCCCTGACTTTTTGCTTTCTGACCTCCCGGTTTGACTCTGTTTTTGCTGGTGTAATGATTCTGCGCACTTTCCTCACTGCTGTCCAGTGGGAAAGTGCAAGTGTTCCTGTATAAAATGTGTTATGGATTGGTGTTTCCATGATTGGCCTATTTGGTTTATGTGTCAGTCCCTTGTAAAGTGCACTGCGAATGCCAGGGCCTATAGACCAAATGCTGTTGGTGGGCTGCAGCACTGGATTGTGCCACCCACGCAAACAGCCCGTAAAGTGCAACTCGGGCCTGCCATTGCAGAGCCTGTGCGCAGCCTGGGGCTGCCATGTCGACTTGGCAAGTGCGCACACTTGCAAGTCCCTAAACCTTCCCTTTTCTACATGTTAGTCACCCCTAAGGTAGGCCCAAGGTACCCCGGTGGGCAGGGTGCGTTGTATGCGAAAGGTAGGACATGCCCTGGTGTGTGTGGCATGTCCTGATAGTGAATTACAGCCTAGTTCGTTTTTCACTATTGCAAGGCTACCTGTTCCCCATAGGTCAGAACGGGCAGTTTTGATTATTACAGCTTATAATCCTAACTGACCCCGGGAACATGGTAGAAATTCGAGTTTAGTATGCCTGGACTCAGAATGATAAAATGCATCTTTTAGTGAAGTTGGTTTTAACATTCTGTGTTTGAAAATACCACTTTTAGAAAGTGGGTATTTTCTTGTCTAACCATCCAAGCCTGCCTCTGCGAGGTTGTGTATTCCTTGTCTGGAGTGTGAGTGACAGGGGCTGGGGGATGCCAGGAGACAGGGTGAGTCAGCACAGGGCTGAATAACAAGATCTACATGTAGATGGGTGGGAAGAGTTGCACCTGGGCCCTGAATAGGACAGTGCCTTCCCTCCACAATGCTGGCTCCACCTCCTGTGGTGCGTCTGATGTCCCTGGCCTACTCACTGAAAGAAGGGACGGAGACTTGTCAACAAAGTGCTCCAGAACTGGTTTGGACTAGGCAAAGGCCTCTCTGCCTTCAGAGAACAAAGGAATTTGGGATATAAATATTGGGGCCCTGACCCCATGAATTTAGATCTCGCTGGAATCAAGGAACCTGCCAAGACGAAGAGCTGCCAGGAGGAGTACTGCCCCTTTGCTGTGTTGTTGCTTTGTTGGGTTGGCCTGCAGCTGCTGCTTCTGCCTTGGGCAGTGAAAGGACTGAACTTTCTACAAACTTGTGCTGAGTATCTCCAAGGGCCTGGAACCGAGCTGGCCTCCTGTTAAGAAGTCTCAGGGACTACAAAGACTTCACAAGCCTCTGGGTACCCCTTCTGGAACGCTGTTTCAGTTGCCACAAAGGAAGGGATCCGCAACCGACTCCGTCAACCGAATCCATCCCTGGCCGGTGACCTGTTCGCATCGCCCCGCTTAGCATCGCAACCCTGGTCTCACCGTGGGCGACGTCCGACGCCGCCAACACCGAGCCGCTGCTTGCACCGTGACCTGTGGGCACCGCAGTTCGCATCGCATCGCATCGCATCGCTTCACTGAACCAGCCGGACCCGACCGACGCGGTCGCTGCAACTGGCTCAAGAGTCGTGACCGCACCGCATTTGGGGCACCGCTCGCACGTCTGCGACCCACCGCTCCGACTCGCATCGCTGTCCGACGCCAGCTCCCGCACTCCGGCTTGGTCGCCTGCATCGCAACCTGTCAGCACCGCATCGAGCATCGTCTCACCCTGCATCGCACGCCTTGGACTCACCGACTCCGTCTGCACGACGCTCATCGAGCCGCTGCCTGCACCGCATCGAGGGACACCGCACCTTGCATCGCTCCGTCTTGCACCGCAACCGCGACGAACGCCGACCGGCTCGTACACTCCGTACCCGCCACAACGAGAACGGTACTGTGACCGAGTCTGTTCACGACTCTGCTGGCCCGTATCGACGCGGTCGGCTGGAACTGTTAGACTCTGTGGTTTTCAGCATCGCGGTAGACTCGGACAGAGCTACCGACTCGTACGAACTTTGTTTTTGAACTATTCCTGCAAAGAAGAAGTTACCTTATCAAGCATTCGTTTTTAAAGTATAGTATTGTGGATTTGTGTCGTAATTGGTCTTGTCTTAAGTATATAAAAATTGGTTATTTTTCTAAACTGCTGTGGTGTCCGTTTGTAGTGCTTACACTGTATTACTGTTGGTTATGTGCAAATGCTTTACACACTGCCTCTGAATTAAGCCTGACTGCTCATGCCAAGCTACCACGAGGGTGAGCAGGGGTTACTTCACGAGTGTAACACCCTTACCCTGACTAGGAAGAAGGGTCCCTACTTGGACAAAGGTGCAAGCCCTTGCCAACTAGAGATCCCATTTCTAACATTGGTTGTCAGCGGTGAGGATAGGACTTGTGTTTGCACTTGACTTACAGTGATTGGTGTGCACTACTACCATATCGTAGACCATTACGTACCACATACTGGTTGTTTTTCTTTTGGCCTATTTTTGATCTCGCCAGTTTTCAACTCACTACTTTTGTCATGCCTGAATCAACTGCATCATCCGTTGCATCTCTGGAAGTTATCTTTGAGGAGGATAGGTTGGAATCCTACGCCGTAAAGGAGCTACGAGCGATTTGTAAAAACCTGAAAGTCCATATTAAAGGCCTCACGAGGAAGGAGGAGCTACAGAAGGCGCTGAGGGCCTGGGTAGCAGCCAGACATGCCAGTGGGCAGCCTGGTAATCTCAGTGAGGAGGTGGAGGAGCCTATTTCCAGGGTGGATGTGCTTTTGGGTAGGGGGAACCCGCCAGGTCAGGCAGCAGCAGTCTGTCCCCAGAGGAGCTGGAGGACAGGCGGGAGGCAAGGCAGTTTGAGCTGCAGAAGCTCAGGCTGGAGAGTGAGCGGGAGGAGAAGAGATTGGCCATAGAGGAGAGGAAGATGCTCTTAGAGCATGAGAGAGAACTGAAGGAGCTAGAACTTAGGAGTAAGTCAGGCTCAGATGGTGGCAGCAATTCGTCCAGAAAGGCAGACAGGATTGTGCACATTCCCAAGAACGTAGGCAAGGAGTTCAAGAAGGGGGATGACATACAAAGGTGGTTTCAGGGTTATGAGGCAGCCATACACATGAATGGGGTCCCTGAGGAAAATTGGGGAGCAGGATTGTGGCCACTTTTTCCTGAAGAAGCAAGGGATGCTCTGATAGCTTTGGGTAAGGGGTATCACCTCACCTATGCTGACATGAAGGATGCCCTTCTCACTAAGTATGGTCTTACTCCTGAAAAGTACAGGGATCAGTTCAGGTCCAGTAAGAAGTCTGATGCCAACACTTGGTTGGAATGTGTGGATGTGTTCTGCAGGTCGCTGGATGGTTGGGTAAAGGGCAGTAGTGTAACAGATTTTCAGGGGCTCTACAACTTGATTGCATGGGAGCACTTGTCTAGTCTATGTTTTGCAGATCTGCGCCAGCACCTAGTTGATAGTAAGCTAACTGACCCCAGGAAGCTTGCTATGGAAGCGGACCGCTGGGTGAGTACCAGGGTCCACAAGAAAGCGTTTGGGGAGACTCAGCCAAAGGTGGGCAGGGTCCCCAGCAGAAAGGTGGGGGGGACAAGGGTAAAGCACAGTAGTTCTCTAAAGGGCCCCAAACTAGTACCCAGGGTAAAGGTTCCCAGCCCCCGGTGATAAGAAGAAAGGGGTCTCTACAGGGAAGCCTGTTGAGACCGGCCCCCGCAAGTGTTATGCATGTGACCAGGTAGGTCACTTTAAGGGGGACCCCAAGTGCCCAAAGGGGACACAGCCACCCACCGGTGGACAGTCCAAAGTGTTGGCTAGTGTAGCGCTTGGGGAGGAGGGGTGCCCACAGGAGGGTGGGGATCCCGCAGAAATGACCCTTGTCTCACTAGGGGACAGTGAGATGGTCCCAGGAAACCAGGTGACCCCTAACACAAAGAAATATAGCACCTGGGTGACCATTAATGGGAACAGGGTAGAGGCTCTCAGAGACACTGGAGCCAGTGTGACCTCAGTCCGGTGTCACCTGGTGTCTGAGAAGCAAGTAGTCCCCGGGGCATTCCACCAAGTAGTTGCTGTAGACAACTCAGAGCGCCAATGTATGGTGGCATAGGTTCCCTTTGAATGGGGGGGGGGTCTCAGGTCCCTTGAGGGTGTTTGTGAGCCCTACCATGCCTGTAGATTGTCTGCTAGGAAACGACCTGGAGCAGTCCTTATGGAAGGAGGTTGAGCTCAGGTCTCACTTGGAGATGCTTGGGTTGCCAGAGTGGGCATGCGTGTCTACTCGGTCAATGGCAGCCAGAAAGGGTGATCAAGAGGACTTGGAGCCTGGAACAGTGGCCCAAGTCCCTGCCAAGAGAAAGGGCAGGGGGCGCGGGAAACCGGCCCCCGAGTTCCCACGGACCGGGAGGAGGCGGACCTCGAGGGGGACGCCCGGTGCCTACAGGGGAACAGGTAGCCGAACTGGGAGACATCTCTGAGCTGACCCATTGGCAGCAAGAAGGGGGTCCCACCAGGGAGGAGTTCTGCAGGGAGCAGAACGAGTGCCCTACTCTGGAGGGTCTGCGGCGGCAGGCTGCAGACCAGGCAGCTGGTAATCAGTCCGGGTCACATCTGATCTACTGGGAGAGTGGTCTCCTATACAGTGAGCCTAAGGTTGCTGAGCCTGGGTCAGCCCGTGTGCTGGTGGTACCCCAGCGCTTCAGGACCTTCCTACTGGGTCTGGCTCATGACGTGCCTTTGGCAGGACATTTGGGGCAGGACAAGACCTTTGACAGGCTTGTCACCCACTTCTTTGGCCCCAAATGCGAAGGCAGTCAGATGCACACTGTAGGTCTTGCCAAACTTGCCAGGCAAGTGGTAAGAGTGGGAGGAAGGTCAAAGCTCCTCTCCAACCTTTTCCTGTTGTTGGAACACCCTTTGAAAGGGTAGGGATGGATATTGTGGGGCCACTGGATCCCAAGACAGCCATGGGCAACAGGTACATCCTGGTCTTGGTGGACCATGCCACCCGGTACCCGGAGGCAATCCCTCTCAGGACAACGACGGCGCCAGTGGTGGGCCGGGCGTTAATGGGGATCTTTTCCCATGTGGGATTCCCCAGAGAGGTGGTTTCTGATAGGGGGACCAATTTCATATCCAAGTATATGACATCCCTGTGGAAGGAGTGTGGTGTAACCTACAAGTTCACCACTCCTTACCACCCACAAGGAAACGGTCCGGTGGAGAGATTCAACCAGACCTTGAAAGGCATGATCAAGGGTCTAACAGAACCCATGAGGCGTAAGTGGGACGTCCTCTTGCCATGCCTACTCTTTGCATACAGGGAGGTGCCTCAGAAGTCTCTTGGGTACAGCCCCTTTGAGCTCCTGTATGGCCACCCTGTCAGAGGACCTCTGAGTTTGGTAAAGGAAGGCTGGGAGGCAGCTCCCAGGAAAACTCCCCAGGATGTATTTAGCTACATGCTGGCCTTTAGAAACCAAACTGCCCGCTTCAGGAAACTCGCTCAGGCGAACCTAGAAGCAAGCCAGGAAGAAATGAAGAGATGGTATGACCAGAATGCCACTCTGGTCGAATTTCAACCTGGGCAAAAGGTGTGGGTCATGGCCCCAGTGGCACCTTGTGCCTTGCAGGACAAGTGGACTGGGCCATATGAGGTAAAGGAGCGCAAAAGTGACGTCACCTACCTGGTGGATTTGCAGGCTCCAAGGAACCCTTTGAGGGTCCTTCACGTGAACCGCCTCAAGCCCCACTTCGAGAGGTCCGAAGTGAGTATGCTCTTGGCGACAGATGATGGGGTGGAAGAGGAGAGTGAGCCTCTCCCTGACCTCCTGTCTACCAAGGAGCATGATGGGTCAGTAGAAGGTGTGATCCTCTCCCCTACTCTGACTCAGGAGCAGCAGGGGGACTGTCACCAGTTGTTGGGACAGTTCGCCCCACTGTTCTCTCTGACTCCCGGTGTTACTCACTGGTGTACCCATGACGTGGACACTGGTGACAGCCCTCCTGTGAAGCACAAGATTTACAGGTTGACTGACCGGGTCAGAGCCAGCATCAAGGAGGAGGTCTCTAAGATGTTGGCGTTAGGGGTGATTGAGCCCTCCCACAGTCCTTGGGCCAGCCCAGTGGTCTTGGTCCCAAAGGCTGCTGCGCCCGGTGCCACTCCAGAACTCTGGTTTTGTGTGGACTACCGTGGGCTCAATGCCGTCACCAGGACTGACGCGCACCCCATCCCCAGAGCTGATGAGCTCATTGATCGGTTGGGAGCTGCCCGGTTCCTCAGCACGTTTGATTTGACGTCTGGGTACTGGCAGATTGCCTTAACCGATGGGGCCAAGGAGAGATCAGCATTCTCAACCCCAGAAGGTCATTACCAATTCCGGGTGATGCCCTTTGGGTTGAAGAATGCCCCTGCCACCTTTCAGAGGTTGGTCAATCAGGTGTTGGCTGGGCTGGAGGATTTCAGTGCCGCCTACCTGGATGACATTGCTGTGTTCAGTTCCAGCTGGGAAGAACATTTAGAGCACCTTGAGAAAGTGTTGAGGGCTCTGCAAGGTGCAGGCCTCACGATCAAGGCCAGTAAGTGCCAGATCGGGCAGGGTTCTGTGGTGTACTTGGGACACCAGGTAGGAAGCGGCCAGGTGGCGCCCCTACAACCCAAGATTGACACCATTCTGGCTTGGGAACCCCCAAGACCCAGACAGAGGTGAGAGCCTTCTTAGGTCTCACCGGTTACTATAGGAGATTTGTTAAGGGCTATGGCACCATCGTTGCCCCCTTAACAGAGCTGACCTCTAAGAGGCAGCCCAGGAAAGTGATCTGGACTGAGTCCTGCCAGAAAGCTTTTGATGCCCTGAAGGTAGCCATGTGCACGGCGCCCGTGCTCAAGGCACCTGACTTCTCCAAGGAATTCGTCGTGCAGACTGACGCTTCAGAGCATGGTGTGGGAGCGGTGCTCTCACAACCGAATGAAGAGGGCCTGGATCAGCCTATAGTCTTCCTTAGCAGGAGACTACTCCCCAGGGAACAGAGGTGGAGTGCCATAGAAAGGGAAGCTTTTGCTGTGGTCTGGGCACTGAAGAAGTTGAGACCATACCTGTTTGGGACTCACTTCCGGGTTCAGACAGACCACAGGCCCCTCAGATGGTTGATGCAAATGAGGGGTGAGAATCCAAAACTGCTGAGGTGGTCCATCTCCCTACAGGGAATGGACTTTACGGTGGAACACCGACCTGGTACAGAACACGCCAACGCAGATGGTCTGTCCAGGCTCTTCCGCCTTAGTGAAGAGAACTCCAATGGGGTTGGGTAGTTCTCCCTACTTTCAGCTGGAGGGGACATGTGTTAGACTTGGCATCTTTTGGCGTGTTTCCCCTGACTTTTTGCTTTCTGACCTCCCGGTTTGACTCTGTTTTTGCTGGTGTAATGATTCTGCGCACTTTCCTCACTGCTGTCCAGTGGGAAAGTGCAAGTGCTCCTGTATAAAATGTATTATGGATTGGTGTTTCCATGATTGGCCTATTTGGTTTATGTGTCAGTTCCTTGTAAAGTGCACTGCGAGTGCCAGGGCCTATAGACCAAATGCTGTTGGTGGGCTGCAGCACTGGATTGTGCCACCCACGCAAACAGCCCGTAAAGTGTAACTCGGGCCTGCCATTGCAGAGCCTGTGCGCAGCCTGGGGCTGCCATGTCGACTTGGCAAGTGCGCACACTTGCAAGTCCCTAAACCTTCCCTTTTCTACATGTTAGTTACCCCTAAGGTAGGCCCAAGGTACCCCGGTGGGCAGGGTGCGTTGTATGCGAAAGGTAGGACATGCCCTGGTGTGTGTGGCATGTCCTGATAGTGAATTACAGCCTAGTTCGTTTTTCACTATTGCAAGGCTACCTGTTCCCCATAGGTCAGAACGGGCAGTTTTGATTATTACAGCTTATAATCCTAACTGTCCCCGGGAACATGGTAGAAATTCGAGTTTAGTATGCCTGGACTCAGAATGATAAAATGCATCTTTTAGTGAAGTTGGTTTTAACATTCTGTGTTTGAAAATACCACTTTTAGAAAGTGGGTATTTTCTTGTCTAACCATCCAAGCCTGCCTCTGCGAGGTTGTGTATTCCTTGTCTGGAGTGTGAGTGACAGGGGCTGGGGGATGCCAGGAGACAGGGTGAGTCAGCACAGGGCTGAATAGCAAGATCTACATGTAGATGGGTGGGAGGAGTTGCACCTGGGCCCTGAATAGGACAGTGCCTTCCCTCCACAATGCTGGCTCCACCTCCTGTGGTGCGTCTGATGTCCCTGGCCTACTCACTGAAAGAAGGGACGGAGACTTGTCAACAAAGTGCTCCAGAACTGGTTTGGACTAGGCAAAGGCCTCTCTGCCTTCAGAGAACAAAGGAATTTGGGATATAAATATTGGGGCCCTGACCCCATGAATTTAGATCTCGCTGGAATCAAGGAACCTGCCAAGACGAAGAGCTGCCAGGAGGAGTACTGCCCCTTTGCTGTGTTGTTGCTTTGTTGGGTTGGCCTGCAGCTGCTGCTTCTGCCTTGGGCAGTGAAAGGACTGAACTTTCTACAAACTTGTGCTGAGTATCTCCAAGGGCCTGGAACCGAGCTGGCCTCCTGTTAAGAAGTCTCAGGGACTACAAAGACTTCACAAGCCTCTGGGTACCCCTTCTGGAACGCTGTTTCAGTTGCCACAAAGGAAGGGATCCGCAACCGACTCCGTCAACCGAATCCATCCCTGGCCGGTGACCTATTCGCATCGCCCCGCTTAGCATCGCAACCCTGGTCTCACCGTGGGCGACGTCCGACGCCGCCAACACCGAGCCGCTGCTTGCACCGTGACCTGTGGGCACCGCAGTTCGCATTGCATCGCTTCACTGAACCAGCCGGACCCGACCGACGCGGTCGCTGCAACTGGCTCAAGAGTCGTGACCGCACCGCATTTGGGGCACCGCTCGCACGTCTGCGACCCACCGCTCCGACTCGCATCGCTGTCCGACGCCAGCTCCCGCACTCCGGCTTGGTCGCCTGCATCGCAACCTGTCAGCACCGCATCGAGCATCGTCTCACCCTGCATCGCACGCCTTGGACTCACCGACTCCGTCTGCACGACGCTCATCGAGCCGCTGCCTGCACCGCATCGAGGGACACCGCACCTTGCATCGCTCCGTCTTGCACCGCAACCGCGACGAACGCCGACCGGCTCGTACACTCCGTACCCGCCACAACGAGAAAGGTACTGTGACCGAGTCTGTTCACGACTCTGCTGGCCCGTATCGACGCGGTCGGCTGGAACTGTTAGACTCTGTGGTTTTCAGCATCGCGGTAGACTCGGACAGAGCTACCGACTCGTACGAACTTTGTTTTTGAACTATTCCTGCAAAGAAGAAGTTACCTTATCAAGCATTCGTTTTTAAAGTATAGTATTGTGGATTTGTGTCGTAATTGGTCTTGTCTTAAGTATATAAAAATTGGTTATTTTTCTAAACTGGTGTGGTGTCCGTTTGTAGTGCTTACACTGTATTACTGTTGGTTATGTGCAAATGCTTTACACACTGCCTCTGAATTAAGCCTGACTGCTCATGCCAAGCTACCACGAGGGTGAGCAGGGGTTACTTCACGAGTGTAACACCCTTACCCTGACTAGGAAGAAGGGTCCCTACTTGGACAAAGGTGCAAGCCCTTGCCAACTAGAGATCCCATTTCTAACATCACATGTTAAAGACTTTTTTATATTTTGAAGAGATATCATATTTTTGCATTATGTTTGTTGCATGGTATACCTGCACATCTTTTTCATGGCTCGGCTTGTGTATGGAGTCTTAAGAGTCAAGCCAGACCCATAGCTCGGCTCTGGTGCAGCTCGCCCCATTAATTTGCCTAGGCGACCTCCTATATTTGTGACTCAGGCTGAGTACATGGGGCTGTCAGTCACTTGAAAAAGTCGAGGACTAGAAACATGGAGCCCTGCTCAGATGCACCATTTTGACAACTCTTCCATCAAGACTTTTTGTAGCAGAGGCGAAGACGAGTGTGTGCAGTGAAAATACATTTAAAATAAGTGATCCCAGGCTGGGACTCCAGGCCGCTGTGTCGTACGTGACCATAAGCATGAGTTCCCTGGAAGAGTTCCCTGGAAGAAGTCCCAGGCCCACGTGGGATGGGATGGGCAGGGGAGTAGCTTCAGCAGGGGTCCTTGGGGTGGGACACCACTGAAATGCATTCTTGGCTTGGTAGTTGGGTCTGGGGGCTCTGAGTCGGGCCTGCTATGTCTGCATCGGTTTTTCTTGTTTTGATTTCACAAAGAGGTTTTAACTTGTTCATTTTTTGGATCAGGATCTTAAATATATATATATATATAGCGAACCGTTTACCTAAAAGTCCTAAATCTGCTCCCATAGAAGTTTTCTTTGAATGGGTACAAAGTTACTACTGTTTGGAGTTCCCAAACGTTAGCAGTATTGAGCATGGAAAGCTGCGCCAGTTTCTAGTTTCCAGGCATGACACACCCAAATGGGGATGGGAAGAATGCTTGCAAATAGTCAAACCAGTGTCAATTGTTCAGGTAGCATTCCAATCCATCGTTTGTCATCCACTGGGCCAATCCAGACAGAGGCCCAGCTAATGCAGACCAGCACTGACTCCAGTCCATCTCGCCCCTCCACCCTACAGTCCACTGCTGTTTTAGTTGGGACATTTGAGATTCTGCTTGAACAGTTCATTAGCCCCCCCCACCCACCTCCCACCTCCCCCATTCCCTTCCCTCCCACCGTCATGGCGCCATCACCCCTCCCCTCGGGCCCCTTTCAGTGTCACGGTCCTACGTACGTTCTTGTTACATCTTGCTCGATCATTGCTCGCAGCTCTTTGTCCTGGAAGAATCGGTTCCATAAACTCTAAAATGAAAAGAAGAAAATTCATATGTAACGGCCTACCTGGAACCAGTAAATAACCGCTCAGATCGACTTGTTTATCTCAAATATGGAAAATGCTACTTACCAGTATGCATCTGTTCTTGGCATGTAGAGCTGCAGATCCACACACTGTGCATAGATCGCCATCTGGTGTTGGGCCCGGATGTTTGCACTTTGTTGTTGTATTGGAAAGTCTTTGGAAGTCACGAGATAGGTGACTCCTCCTTTGGACAATAGTGCGCATGGGCATCGACTCCATCTTCAGATTGTTTTTTCGCCAAGAAGGGAAATGATGGAGTTTGTGAGAAACAGAAAGAGATGTCCATGTATGTTGTATCTAATTAAGATAATACTGGAACAGATAAAGGTAGCCGGGGAGGTGGGTGGGCGTGTGTGGATCTGCAGCTCTACATGCCAAGAGCAGATGCATACTGGTAAGTAGCATTTTCCTTTCGAGGCATATGAGCTGCAGATCGACACACTGTGCATAGACTGCATAGCAGTATCCTCCTTTAGCGGCGACCACCAGTATCTGTTGCAGTGGTTTGAAATAGTGTTTTGAGTACAGCCTGGCCCACAGAAGCTTGTTGTTTTGCTTGCACATCTACACAATAGTGTTTTGTGAATGTGTGCGGTGTAGACCATGTAGTTGCTTTGCAGATGTCATCTAAGGGAATGTTCCCTAAAAATGCCATGGAAGCCCCTATTTTGCGGGTAGAGTGGGCTTTAGGGGGAGTAGATAGTGTACGTTTTGCTTTATGATAGCAAATTTGTATACATTTGACAATCCACCTTGCAATGCCAGATTTTGATATGGGATTGCCTTTATGTGGTGGTGAGAAGGATACAAAAAGCTGTTTTGTTTTGCGAAAAGGTTTTGTTCTGTCAATGTAGTAAAGGAGTGCTCTTTTGACGTCTAGAGTATGAAGAGCTCTCTCCGCTACTGTTTGTGGTTGTGAGAAGAATACTGGCAACTCAACAGATTGGTTGAGGTGGAAGGGAGAAATCACTTTAGGAAGGAATTTGGGATTTGTCTTGAGAACCACTTTATTATGATGGAGTTGTAAAAATGGTTCCTGAATAGTTAGTGCCTGTAACTCACTGACTCTCCTGAGAGATGTGATGGCCACAAGGAAAGCAACCTTCCATGTAAGAAATTGGAGCTCACATTTATGTAGAGGTTCGAATGGAGGGCCCATTAATCTAGTGAGGACGATGTTTAGATTCCACACTGGAGAGGGTGGTACCCTGGGAGGAATTATTCTTTTGAGGCCTTCCATAAATGCTTTGATGGCTGGTATCCTAAACAATGACAAATGTCTATTTTGTAGGTAAGCTGCTATGGCAGCGAGATGCAATCTAATGGATGTGTATGCTAGATTACATCTTTGAAGATGCAGAAGGTAACATATGATGTGTTGAATAGAGGCATCTAGAGGATTGATTGTGTTATTGGTACAGTATATCACAAATCTTTTCCACTTGGCTGCATAGCAGGCTCTAGTGGTGGGGCGCCTAGCCTCTTTGATAACGTTCATACAATCTGGTGGGAGATTAAGGTAACCGAATTCTAGGACTTCAGGAGCCAGATCGCTAGATTGAGCTGTGTCGGATCTGGATGCCTGATCTCTCCATGGTTCTGTGTTAACAGGTGTGGGGAGAGGCGTAGTTTTTGGTGCGGGACTACGGATAGTTCCAGCAATGTTGTGTACCATGGTTGTCTGGCCCATGTTGGAGCAACTAGAATTAGTGTTATTGACTGCTGTTGTAGTTTGCGCACCACTAATGGAATGAGTGGGAGAGGCGGAAAAGCGTACGCAAATGTGCCTGACCAATTCATCCATATCGCATTGCCTTTGGACAATGGGTGTGGATATCTGGCGGCGAAGCTTGGGCATTTTGTGATGTGTGGCGAACAGATCTATGTCTGGATGCCCCCACATTTGGAAGAATGGTTGAAGAACCTGTGGGTGAAGTTCCCACTCGTGAATCTGTTGTGTTTGACGACTTAACAGATCTGCCATCTGATTGTGAATTCCTGGAAGATGTTGAGCTAACAGGAATATGTTTTGAAAAATAGCCCATCTCCATATGGTCTGAGCTAGTTGAGAGAGCTGCAGAGAGTGCGTCCCCCCCCCTGTTTTTGTAAATAATACATTGCTGTGACATTGTCCGTCCGGACTAACAGCTTTGCCTGATATGTGTTTCTGGAATGATTTTAGTGCCAGAAAAATGGCTAGTAACTCCAAATGATTGAAGTGGAGTAGTTTTTGTTGAGGTGTCCACACGCCCTGTGTGGTGTGATGTAAAAGATGAGCTCCCCATCCGGTGAGCGATGCGTTCGCGGTTAATACAATCTGTGGAACTGGCTCTAGGAACGGTCGCTCTTTGGAAAGGTTTTGGGTGTTCCACCGCTGCAGAGAGCGATGTGTGCGGCCGTCCACCAACACCAGATCTGTTAGCTGACCTAGAGCCTGGTTCCACTGACGTGCTAAGCATTCCTGTAAGGGGCGCATCTGGAGTCTGGCATGCAGGACTATGAATATGCAAGATGCCATCATCCCTATTAGTTGCATAAACACCCGAGCTGGAAGGGAGTGCTGCGGCTGGAATTTTGTTATAAGGGCTTGCATGCTCGCTATCCTGACTGGATTGGGGTACGCAAGGTCCTTTGAGGGGTCTATTGTGGCACCTAGATATTGCTGGATGTGGGAGGGTTGGAGGTGAGACTTTGTGAGGTTTATTGTGAACCCTAAGTCGTGAAGTAGTTGTATTGTGGTGTGTGTGTGTGATTTACACACTGGGTATGAGACTTCGCTTTTATGAGCCAGTCGTCCAAGTAGGGAAAGACGTGGATTTGTTGTCTCCTTAAGTGGGCTGCCACGACTGCCAGACATTTCGTGAAGACCCTGGGTGCTGTGGTGACTCCGAATGGGAGCACCTTGAACTGATAATGTTGACCGTCCACTACAAATCGAAGATATTTTTTGTGGGCGGGGTAAATGGGAATGTGGAAGCAGGCGTCCTTTAGGTCTAAGGTGGCAAGGAAATCGCCTTGTTTGAGTAAAGGAAGGACTTGTTGAAGAGTCACCATATGGAAATGGTCCGACTGTATGTAGAGGTTTAATGGTCTGAGGTCGAGAATGGGCCTCAGGATTCCGTCCTTCTTGGGAATGAGAAAATACAGTGAGTACACTCCTGTGTGTTGCTGATGCAGGGGAACTGGTTCTATTGCATGTTTTTGTAGGAGGGAAAGTACCTCCTGTTTGAGGAGCGTTAAATGGTCTGCTGACATTGGACGCTGTCTGGGTGGTATGTTTGGAGGAGTTGAAGTGAGTTCCAGGCAATAACCGGATTGGATGATTTGTCTCACCCACCTGTCTGTGGTAATGGTGTTCCAGACAGGCAGGAACTGTAGTAATCTTCCCCCGACTGGAGTGGAATGGTTTGGGGGGAGCGGAGGGAAGTCATTGTTTGGAGGTGGAGGCAGTACGGGTATTGACGGTTTTGCCTCTACCTTTGTTATTATTACCTCTGTAATAGCCTCTGGTAGTGGAGGTGTGGGTGGGACTTTTATAGGACGTGGAGGAGTTGTCTGTAGTAAAGCCTCTAGAGGCGCCCCTATAAGAGGAGCGACGAAAGGAACTTCTGGGACTTTGAGATTGTAATGCTCCCATTGATTTGGCGGTGTCGGTATCTTTTTTCATCTTCTCTAAAGATGAATCCATAGTAGGGCCAAATAAATGTTGTTGGTCAAACGGCTGATTTAATATGGCAGTTTGGACCTCGGGTTTGAACCCTGAAATACGGAGCCATGCATGTCTACGTAAGAGGACACTGGTATTGATGGCTCGTGAAGCTGTGTCTGCGGCGTCTAGAGCGCAGCGAATGGAGGTATTTGTTATGGTTTTGCCTTCCTGTATGAGATAAGTGGCTCTTTGTTTGTTTTGATCTGGAAGGTGTTGTAGTAGGGTCTCAAGTTCATCATAATGTGCCCTATCGTACCGAGCCAGTAACGCTTGTGTGTTGGCAATTCGCCAAATATTGGTTGCCTGGGACGCGGTTCTTTTACCTGATGCGTCCAGGAGCTTTGACTCCTTATCAGGAGGTGGAGCATCGCCTGAGGTTTGGGAGTTAGCCCTTTTCCTGGCGTTGGAAACTACTAGGAAATCTAAGGGAAGTTGCCCTTTAATGTAAACAGGGTCAGCTTGGGCAGGCTTATATTTCTTTTCCACCCTGGGGTTAATGACTCTAGCCCTGACAGGATCTTTGAAGACTTCAGGAGCATGCTTGATTACCCCCTTTAGCATTGGTAGAATAGAAGTGGACCTTTGAGATGGTGCAAAAGTGTCCAGAAGGAAGTCTTCCTCTATAGGGTCTGTATGTAAATCCACACCGTGGTATTCTGCAGCTCTATGTATGAGCTGAGTAAACCCTATAGTATCCTCTGGAGGGGATGGTCTAGATGGGTAGATCTCATCTTTTGGTGTATCGGGGACATCTGGTGTACCATAGTTGTCCCATGGGTCAGTAGGAATATGAGGATGACTGGGCTCTCCTCAAGGGTGGTCATCACCTTCGTACTCAGAAGGGTCCTGATCATCCTGAGGTGGAGGAGATTCTGAGGGTACTGGAGTTGGAATAGGAGAGATGTGGTGTGGAGGAGGGGGTGGAGAAGGGATCCTAAAAGGGGAAGTGGCAATGTCTCTTTTTTTGAGAGGAAGTGGAGCTGGTGTAGATGTATCCAATTTCCTCTTTCTGGAAGGACTAACCACAAGGCGACCTGTTTCTGGGTCGATTTCCAGTATTTGTTGGGTTGGATCAGGCTGAGAAAGTTCCTCGTCTGAAATGTGGTGCTTCGGCATCGATTTTTTCGGTTCCGAAGGTTTGTGTGGCACCAATTTTGGAGTTGTTTTAGGTTTCGGAACGGGAGTTTTTATCGGTTCCGTTGGGGTCTTTGGAGTCGGTACCGGTAACTTTTTCGATTCCGAAGATCGAGTGCCAGCTGTTCTTGGAACTGGATGTTTACTCGATTCCGACGGTTTTTTCGGAGTCGAAGGCTGGGCGCCGTGTTTTGGTGCCGAATGCGCCGACGCCGAACCTGGCTTCGGTGCGGGTGTAGACAGTGGCTTGTCTTTTGACTTCGGTGCCGGGGATGGGGTGTCGGCACCGAGGGTAGGCTGGCTCGAGCCCGAGCGGCCTGAAGGCTTAGTTATTGACTTCTTAGCCGAGCCCGAAGGCGGGGCATGGGAAGTTTTGTCCCGGTGTGCACCTAGGCCCAAAGGTGAAGGTGGTACCGAAGCCTTTGCCGGAATGGATGATGGGGAGGGGTCGACGTCAGTACTTACGACCCGTTGCCCAGGAGTGATGTCTTCGGCGTCGGAATCATCGGCTTCGGAGGCGCTGACGAGGCCTTATTCGAGTTGTTCTTGTTCCGGTACGTCGACGCCTTCCTGGAAGATATCGTCCGGAATGGATGTCGACGATCGAGCCATGTTTCTTTGAGCTCGACGATCCCGTATGGTTTTCTTCGAGCGGAAAGGGGCGCAAGCTGGACAGTCCTTGGCCTCGTGCTCCGGCGAAAGACAGAGGTTACACACCTCGTGAAGATCGGCGTGGGGAAACTTCGATCCACATTGAGGACACTTTTTAAAGGGAGTCCTTTCCATGAGCCAAAAAGCCCGGTGGCGCAGCTAGGCCCGAAGGCCTGCGTCAACGACTGGAATCGAAGAATCCGAGTTTGTAGAGATGCGCGTGGAAAAGGGGAACATGATCGAAAACAATACCGACGAAAGGGTGAAGGATTGCGCATCGAAAGTTAGAACGGTGTCGACACCGAACTGGAGCGCGACAAAACACATCCGAGCCCGATGGCGGAAAAAAACAATCTGAAGATGGAGTCGATGCCCATGTGCACTATTGTCCAAAGGAGGAGTCCCCTATCTCGTGACTTCCAAAGACTTTCCAATACAACAACAAAGTGCAAACATCCGGGCCCAACACCAGATGGCGATCTATGCACAGTGTGTCGATCTGCAGCTCATATGCCTCGAGCACTGTGTTATTAACACCATGTACATTAAGACTTTGAGGCACAGAGAGACTTGGACACAGAGATACAGAGACAGATATTAGGACCGGGAGGCACAGAGACATGGTCACTGGGACAGAGAGACATACATTAGGGCTGGGAGGCACAGAGAGACATGGACACTGGGACAGAGAGACAGACATTAGGGCCGGGAGGCACAGAGACATGGACATTAGGACAGAGAGACATACATTAGGGCTGGGAGGCACAGAGAGACATGGACACCGGGACAGAGACCGACATTAGGACTATGAGGCACAAAGAGACATGGACACTGGGACAGGGAGAAAGACATTAGGACTGGGAGGCACAGAGACATGGACACAGACAGAGAGACCGGCATTAGGACTGCGAGGCACAGAGACATGGACACAGACAGAGAGACAGACATTAGGGCTGGGAGGCATAGAGACATGGACACAGACGGAGAGACCGACATTACGACTGTGAGGCACAGAGAGACATCGACACTGGGACAGAGAGACAGACATTAGGACTGGGAGGCACAGAGACATGGACACTAGGACAGAGACAGACATTAGGGCTGGGAGGCACGGAGACATGGACACTGGGACAGAGACCGACATTAGGACTACGAGGCACAAAGAGACGTGGACACTGGGACAGGGAGAAAGACATTAGGACTGGGAGGCACCGAGAGACATGGACCCTGGGACAGAGAGACAGACATTAGGACTGCGAGGCACAGAGAGACATGGACACTGGGACAGAGAGACAGCCATTAGGACTGCGAGGCACCAAGAGACATGGACACTGGGACAGAGAGACAGACATTAGGGCTGGGAGGCACAGAGACATGGACACTGGGGCAGAGACAGACATTAGGAATGGGAAGCACAGAGAGACATGGACCCTGGGACATAGAGACAGACATTAGGACTGCGAGGCACAGAGAGACATGGACACTGGGACAGAGAGACAGCCATTACGACTGCGAGGCACAGAGAGACATGGACCCTGGGACAGAGAGACAGACATTAGGACTGCGAGGCACAGAGAGACATGGACACTGGGACAGAGCTAGCCATTAGGACTGCGAGGCACAGAGAGACATGGACACTGGGACAGAGAGACAGACATTAGGGCTGGGAGGCACAGAGATATGGGCACTTGGACAGCGTGACGGACATTAGGACTGCGCGGCACAGAGAGACATGGACACTGGGACAGAGAGACAGACATTAGGGCTGGGAGGCACAGAGACATGGGCACTTGGACAGCGTGACGGACATTAGGACTGCGCGGCACAGAGAGACATGGACACTGGGACAGAGAGGCAGACATTAGGGCTGGGAGGCACAGAGACATGGACACTGGGACAGAGAGACAGACAGGACTGGGCGGCACAGAGAGACATGGACACTGGGCGGCAGAGAGACAGACATTAGGGCTGGGAGGCACAGAGACATGGACACTGGGACAGAGAGACAGACATTAGGACTGGGCGGCACAGAGAGACATGGACACTGGGACAGAGAGAAAGACATTAGGGCTGGGAGGCACAGAGACATGGGCACTTGGACAGTGTGACGGACATTAGGACTGCGTGGCACAGAGAGACATGGGCACTGGGACAGAGAGACTGACATTAGGGCTGGGAAGCAAAGAGAGACATGGACACTGGGACAGAGAGACAGACATTAAGACTGCGAGGCACAGAGACATGGGTATTTGGACAGCGTGACGGACATTAGGACTGCGCGGCACAGAGAGACATGGACACTGGGACAGAGAGACAGACATTAGGGCTGGGAGGCACATAGACATGGGCACTTGGACAGTGTGACGGACATTAGGACTGCGCGGCACAGAGAGACATGGACACTAGGACAGAGAGTCAGACAGTAAGGCTGGGAGGCACAGAGACATGGACACTGGGACAGAGAGACAGACATTAGGGCTGGGAGGCAAAGAGAGACATGGACACTGGGGCAGGAAGACATGGGCACTGGAACAGAGAACCAGGCATTTTAGGACAAGGAGCCTGTGACAGGGGGACAGAGATTAGGAATGGGAGGCACAGAAAGACACGGATAGTCAGTCAGTCAAACATCTTTATTTCGGCTAATTTGCCATAAAACATAGATATATTTAAGCATACAAGACATTTGTGGACATTAAAACACTGAAAAGTCTTTACATTTAAAAATGATATTAAGGAGCAAAATCATCAAGAAGACTAAACATTTGTTAAAAGGTTACTTACTCATAACAATGTCTGATCTGGATCGCTTTTCTAATAAAATGTAAGACTGCAAAACGTGTCTGTCGTGCTTAATTTTTGTAAAAACTCCATTGCTACCTGGTTATCATTAATCTTGGCCTTGCGCAGTAAAGGAACTAAAAAAATACTCCTCTATCCTGAATATAATGGACAAAATCGAATAAAGTGACACGTGCTCGGTTTTGTATTGTTATTACATTGACGTGGTGGTAATTCCTGCAGCCAAACGCACTCTGTAGGAAAAGCCACTTTAAAATGGAATAAATGTAATCTAAAATGTGTTGAGAAGGCGATATAGGCCCAATATAAAGAAAACGGATTTTACATACATCAAGCAGGGTATCTTGTTCACATTATTTAAGGATAAACAGTCTGACATGCATTCTCTCACCACACTTACCTCTGGGTTTTGCCAACACTTAATCCATAATGGGAGTGGTGCAATTTTTATCTGGTCCCCTATAGAAGGTAAACCCAACTCCTCAGGGAATATGCAATTTGCAGACTTTTTGGGACTGCAGGCATCTGACATGTGAATCCATTTTCTATGTATTGGATGGAGTGTGTCTACTTTGTGATATCCCCATACCCCCGCCCCGTATAACGAGGCGGATATGCATTTGGATTTATACAAGGCTATCATCCCCACCAGAGGTTTTTGTTTTATGTTCCTTGCAAAATAGAAGATAGCCTCCAAATTCCTTCCCATTTGTTGTGATTATGTGACTTATGGTTAAGTGTGATTTCCATTTTAATAATGAGTTAAAAACAATTCTTAACTAAAATAATTTATTCTTTTTAAAAGTGTGCCACCCATTCTAAAGTGCTTGAATTTCATGCGTAATGGCCCAAAGGTCAAAGTATATGATTTTGTATGATTCACTTTTAAGTTCAGACCCTTAATGTACGCTGTGAAGTGATCTAATAACTTCTGTGGTGCATTCGGAGTACAGACAAGTAAAACTGCTTCATCTGCATATAAAAGTATGGGCACAGAAAGGTCCCCCATCTTTGGAACATCCACACCTGTCTGTAATAAGTGCTCTGTAATACCATTAATATAAAACAAAAACAGAAAAGGGGCTAAAATACATCCCTGTCTCACACCTCCTAGGGACAATATTTGGGTTGATAATTCCGCTTGTGGACCATAACGAACTGTAGCTTTAAGATCATGATGTAAACGTTTTATTAAGTAGGATTGGTTCCACTCCCATTTCCTGCATTAGTTCCCATAGTTTATTTCTATTAACTAGATTGAAAGCAGTCGACAGATCAATAAAAGCCATAGATATAGCACCCTCTTTTGCCTTTACATATTTACTAGTGATGAGGTGTAGATTTAGTGTTTGTTTTATAGTGCCTATACCAGGCCTGAACCCAAGCTGAAAGGGTTTTAAAACTGTTGTTTCTGCCCATGTCTCCAAACGGGCCAGGATCACACGTCCCAGGATTTCTGCAGTCGCATCTATTAGGGGAATTGGCCTGTAACAGGCTAGAGCTAATCTGTCTCCCTTTTAAAAGATGGGTACAAGAATAGCCGATCTCCAAAACTCTGGGATTTCATCCTCCAAGGTATTTCTTAGGACATTTGTTAATACCAGGCCTATAAGCCGGTGTTTGTCCTAAAAAGATCCACCGATACCCTGTCAGGGCCGAGCGCCTATCCAGGAGCTGATTTATTGATTGCTAGTACCACCTCACTCACCTCAATAGGGGTATCTAGGGGTGTTGAAGTTGGGTCTACCCAGAGGAAATGACTTAAATCATCCTTTTGCAGTTTCTCGTTCATTAGGTTGAAAATACCCCTAAATGAACAAGTTACTTGCCTTCGGTAACAATATATCTGTAAGAAACATAGGTTAGTTATAGATTCCTTACCTTAGAATTACCCCCAGGCGTCAGACTGTATCCAGAAAGTTTTTCGTCAGCAGTACCCCTGCGCGTCGGAAGGTGGCGGCGGTCGACTCCGCGTTCGTCGTCGGCGTCGTGGTCACCGGGATGACGTCGTGGTAGCTACACAGATGCCGCCCTCGCGCGCTGACGTCAGTTCTGTACACGACTTTCCACGCCAGAAGAGCAGAGCCATGCAAGACACTGACCACTGGTGCACAAAACTAGGGCCCTGAAAGGAAGACCTTAACCCTAGAAGTCAGTTCGCAGAACGGGGAGGATGGGTGAGGCGGCACCTTCTGACGCGCACGGGTACTGCTGACGAAAAACTTTCCGGATCTAGTCTGACGCCTGGGGGTAATTCTAAGGTAAGGAATCTATAACTAACCTATGTTTCTTACAGATATATCGTTACCGAAGATAAGTAACTTGTTCATCTGAAAGAAACAATTAGTTATACATTCCATACCTTAGAATAGATACCCCAGCAATACCAACCCCGGAGGTGAGTTTGCGAACAAAGTTCACACCAGAAAGTCCTGGAGAACAGAACGGCCAAAGAAGCCGTCTCTCCGGACTTGGCTGTCTAGGCAGTAGTGTTTTGTGAACGTGTGCAGCGATGCCCACGTAGCTGCCTGACAGGTGTCATTCAGGGGGACTCCTCATCCCAACGCAGTAGTAGCTGCCGTCGCCCTGGTGGAATGGGCGCGCAGCCCCACTGGAGGCTCCTTCTTTGCCAAAGAGTAGCAGGCTTTGATGCACAAAACGACCCACCTAGAAATGGTTCGTTTGTGCACGGCCCGACCTTTCTTAGCGCCCACGTAACCAACAAAGAGCTGGTCGTCCACCCGGAATTGTTTGGTGCGATCCAAATAGAAGGAAAGCGCACGTTTTGGATTCAGACGGTGGAGCCGCGCTTCCTCTTTTGAAGGATGCGGAGGCGGAAAGAAGGTGGCCCAAGTGATGGTTTGGCCAATGTGGAAAGAAGTAACCATATTGGGAAGAAAGGAAGGTCTAGTTCTCAGGACGACCTTGTCCGGATGGACAGCCAGAAATGGAGGCTTAGAAGAAAGAGCTTGCAGCTCACTCACCCTGCGTGCAGAGGTGATGGCCACCAGAAAGGCAGTTTTCAAAGTGAGAAGTCGGAGAGGACAGTTATGTAGCAGCTGAAAGCCAGGGCACATGAGGTAGGTAAGAACCAAGTTCAAGTCCCACTGAGGCATTACGCAGGGAACAGGAGGAAAAAGATGAGTAATGCCCTTAAGGAATCTATTTACAACAGGGGACTTGAAAAGAGAAGGCTGATCAGGAAGCCTAAGGAAGGCTGAAATGGCCGAGAGGTAGCCCTTTAGAGTGCCCAGAGCAGAGCCCTGCTGGGCCAGAGAAAGGAGGAAAAAGAGAACCTCAGAAAGAGGGGCGGAAAGGGGATCCACAGCCTTTGCTACGCACCATGCCACAAATGTGTTCCATCGGCAGGCGTATAACGTCTTAGTGGAGGGACGGCTGGCTGCCAAGATAACATCCAGACTTCGGGAGGCAGGTCAAACGACGTCAACTGCCGCCGCTAAATCTTCACGCAAGGAGGTGGAGACTGGACAGGTTCGGGTGGAAGACCATCCCCTGCTGCTGCGACAGAAGATCCTCCCGAAGAGGCAGTCTGATCGGAGGATCGATAGCCATGTTGAGCAGCTCGGGATACCAGACTCTTCGTGTCCAATCCGGAGCCACAAGAATGACTTGGGCCCGGTCGCGCTTGATCTTCTTCAGCACTCTGGGCAGAAGTGGTATAGGCGGAAAGGAGTATAGAAGACCACAACTCCACTCGCGACGAAAAGCGTCGCCTAGCGAGTGCCGCCTTGGAAATTCCAACGCGCAGAATTGCTGACATTGCGCGTTCTCTTCGGTGGTGAATAGATCTAACCAAGGCTCTCCCCACTGCTGAAAGAGACCTTGCACCACCTCAGAGTGAAGACACCATTCGTGATCCATCATGCACCTACGGCTGAGTTCGTCCGCCCTTGCATTCAGTGAACCTGCCAGGTGTTGAACCACCAGAGTTATGCCCTGATATTCCAGCCATGTCCAAAGGCCAAGAGCCTCTTGACATAGGGTCCACGACCCCACCCCACCCTGTTTGTTGCAGTACCACATGGCGGTGGTGTTATCAGTGAACACCTGCACTACTCTTCTCCGGACAGAGGGAAGGAATGCTTTGAGTGCAAGACGGATCGCCCGAAGCTCCAGAAGGTTGATGTGGGGCCCAGACTCCGCCGGAGACCAGAGGACTCTGATCTCCGCCTCTCCCATGTGGCAGCCCCATCCTAGAAGGGATGCGTCTGTCACCACTGTGTGCTCTGGTTGGGGAAGGGAGAGGGATCTGCCGTTGACCCAATCCTGGTTCGTTAGCCACCACTGCAATTGTTGTGCAGTACCCTCCGAGATCTGGACGCAATCGGACAGATTCCCCTGATGCTGCGCCCACTGGAACTTCAGGTCCCACTGCAGAGCCCGCATGTGCCACCTGGCATGATCTACCAGCAGGATGCAGGAGGCCATCAGACCCAGCAGCCTGAGGGTCATCCTGATCAAAACCCGGGATAGAGGCTGAAAGACCGGAATCCTAGCCCGAATATCCCGGACTCGCTGTTCGGGAGGATAAACCCGAAACTGCGTCGTTTCCAGAACCGCTCTGATGAAGAGGAGCTTCTGAGAGGGAGTCAGTTGTGACTTCGGCACGTTGATGGAGAACCCCAGCAAATGCAGGAGGTCGGCCGTAGTCTGGAGGTGGGAGACGACAGTCTGGGGCGAGCCCGCCTTCAACAGCCAGTCGTCGAGATAGGGGAAGACTGGAACCCCTGATCTGCGCAGATGAGCTGCGATCACCGCCATCACTTTGGTGAACACCCGAGGGGCGCTGGTAAGGCCAAAGGGGAGCACGGTAAACTGAAAGTGCTCGTGGCCTACCGTGAACCGCAGGTAACGCCGGTGGGCCGGCAGGACGGGGATGTGAAAATAAGCGTCCTGCAAGTCCAACGCTACCATCCAGTCTCCAGGGTCGAGGGCAGACAAGACCTGAGCGAGCGCCAACATTTTGAACTTCTTCCCGAGGAAGCGGTTGATGTTCCGGAGATCCAAGATAGGACGCAGGCCTTTGTCCTTCTTGTGCACCAGAAAGTAGTGGGAATAGCAACCACGACCTACTTCTGGGACAGGAAAGCACTCAATGGCTCCCTTGGCCAAGAGTGCCGAAACTTCCTGTTGGAGAAGGGCCAGATGATCCTCCGACATGCGATGGTACTGAGGTGGCATGGATGGAGGGAGTAGCCCCTTCGGACTATTTGCAAAACCCACCTCTCCGACGTGATGGTGCGCCAGTGGCCGAGGTGATGGCGGACCCTGCCGCCCACTGGCGTTTGGTGGCCCTGAAAGGTCGGACTAGGAGGGTTTGGAGGCTGCTGCAGAGGGGGCTGTGGTGGACTGGCCCGCCCGCTGTCCTCCAGAACCACGGCAGTGGTTCCCACGTCCCCGGGCGCGCTGGGGCTGAACAGCTTGCCCTGGCCTGTGGCTCTGGGCGGGACACCCCTTCCGTAGCCATGAAAGAGGCGAAAGGCGGACTGCGCAGGGCGGGTGGTGGAGAGGCCCAAGGACCTGGTCGTAGCCCGAGAGTCCTTAATGCACTCTAGCGCGTTGTCTGCCTTGTCGCCAAAAAGGCGACGGCCATCAAAGGGCATGTCCTTAAGGGTGGATTGGACATCCCCAGAAAAACCAGTCGAACGCAACCAGGCGTAGCGTCAAAGGGAAACTGACGTGGAAATCGTCCTGCCAAGTGCGTCTGCGGTATCCAGCCCACAGAGGATGGTAAACTTCGCTGCGTCTCTCCCCTCGGCAACTGCATGGGAGAGCACGGCCCGTCCTCCTGGCACTGGGGCAGCACTTGCGCCACTGTATCCCACACAGAGTGGGTGTAACGGCCCAATAGACATGCAGTGTTTACCGACCGCAGTCTCAAGCTGGCGGAAGAAAGCATTTTCTTCCCAAGGTGGTCCAGCTTTTTGGATTCCCTATCCGTGGTGCGGTAGGGAAGGCGCCTTTATAAGTGAAGGCTTGGACCACCAAGCTCTCAGGGGTGGGGTGTTGGGAGAGGAAAGTGGGGTCGCCAGGGGTACTGCTGACGAAAAACTTTCCGGATCCAGTCGGACGCCTGGGGGTAATTCTAAGGTAAGGAATCTATAACTAACTGTTTCTTTCAGATGTGTTACCCACTGCTCTTCTGGAATTAGGACTTACACCTTGGGGGTATCAAGGTCAGAGAAAAAGGGATGGTTTATAACCTGACGAAATCTGGTGCTATCTCTTAAACAGGCGGCCATGGCCTTTTCTTCCCAGGCCTCTTCCCTTACTGCCCTCTTCCTGTCCTCTACAACACTCTTATGTCTGGCCCGTTTGACGTCCATAAGAGTATTTGGTGTTTGTTTGAGTACCGTTTTTAAATGTCTATTTGCCGCAGAACAAGCCGCGTTGAACCACCGATGTGAGGCCACCTCTAAGATAGATTTATGTGTGACCAGACTACCTGAGCTAGATTTGCATAACCTTCTAAATTCTGTTAGAACTGAGGTGAGACTGGGATTGTCTTCCAGGCACGCCATGATGGATCCCATATTATCCATAACAATTTTCTGGGTGAATCTAAGTGGATCCAATTTTGCCCATTTAATTCGTAGGCCTTTGTCTCTTTGTAAGAGAAATATTATGCTCCTTGGTTATAATATTTTTACAAATTTTTAAATCTAATGATATACATACAGGGTGATGGTCACTAAGACAATTGACCAGGGTCTGATGGTTCACAACGAGTGGGATAGCATCTGCAGGTATTAATAGAAAATCTATGATACTCCCTGTGCCCCACCCTGTAAATGTAGGAGTCGGCTCAATGGTATTTAAATGGGGCTCACTCAAGATCACTAAATCCTATTTAAAAATCAGCGTGTTCAGGGAGTCCTCCAGTCTGCAATGTTTAAAATGTACCCTGTCCGTACATTCGTCCCCAACCATAAAATGAGTACTCTCTTGGTCACGTGAAGAAAAAAAGTAATCTAAGAAATCATCGAAATCATTAATTCGTTTACAAGCTTCTTGATTAAAGATGTTATTCTAAAAGTTTATCAACAGGATATCATGTGCCCCGGATAGTAAAATCAAATTTACCAGGAATTGGGGTGAAGACCATTTAACCACAACTTTAACCTTTGGAATGTTAACGGGAACAAAAGTTGCAAGGCCCCCTCGTGCCCTACTTGCTGTGGATGCAAGTGCAGGTTGGAAAAATGGGGAGAAGCCATCTATATAGAAGGGATTCGTCATCCAGGTTTCTTGGGCACATAAAATGTCAAAGGACGAAACCAGTTTTTGCCAATCCGGGTTTGATAGCTTTTGGCAGCCACTTGCAATGCTCCATGTGGCCACGATCAGCCCTTCTCGATAAAGTTTTGATTTTCCTAAAACTTCAAGTGCTAGCCTTAAATTCCCCATATCATGGTCATGTAACGCTACGACTTCCGTGGCTTGTGTATCTGGCATTCGAGTGGATCCAGACAAACCCTGTGGCAAAGAAGAAGGGCTATTATATCACACAAGAGGAGAGATACAGGGCATTAGCGGGCTCACGCCTGCCCTTAGTGACTCATCAAAACACAAAAATTGGCGTGACACCCCAATGTTTAACCCCAGTTCGCTATTTAGCGAAACCTGAGGAAGGGATGTGTTTACATCCCTGCTACCGCTACCTACTTCACTCCCAGTTTATTGGCAATTGCAAGAATTGGACGAGGGTGGCTCACTCACGTATTGTGACGTGCTTCCTCATTTGCCACCTCGTCCCACCCTGGTAAGGTGGTAATACCAGGGCGGACTTTACCTCAGGCTGGGGCTAACCTGAGGGAGTTCTTAGATATTACTTATCTTCTCTGGATAATACTGCGATCCAGCTCACTGGTTAAAAACACCTTAGGATAGACCACAAAAGTGTCCTTTATTCAGGTGGTATCCTAGGTATATTAAAAATTACTAAAGGAGTAACTATTGGAGGCATATATGGGTATACTGACCAATATGCATCACTGCACCTGAGTAAATATTCATGCCAACATGTTTCTGCCTACCGTTGGTCTATTCGCCTATGGCATTCATCAGGGCTGTATGTAAGATAGAGAACCCACATGTATCCTCCTGTGCCTCTTCGAATAGCCAACTCGTCCACCAGTCGGCTGTTCGAAGGGGCACGGTAGGATACATGTGGGTTCTCTACCTTGACGAAAGTGTGACTACAGGAGAGAGCCACCCCGAAAAGACCAAGCAGCAACTAGCGCAACAGAACCAGGTTATTTCTAACTGAAAGACTATAAGTGAGAGGTAGGTCCCCTCCATATACATATTCTCTCTCTATGGGTACTCTGCACTAACTACTTGCAGTATAGGGACTCATAGATAAAGCCCTGATGAATGTCTTAGGCGAATAGACCAACGGAAGGCAGAAACATGTTGGCATGAATGGTCTAGAGTCTGGAGTCGGCCCGACACCCACTCCCACCTGCCAAGAACACAGATTCCCAGATTTTCTAGGAAGGACATATGAGTGGAGCAGCGGGAAGTAGGGCGCGGCCTGTTGCAGGTTCCACCCCACTTGCTGGGAGCGCAGATCTGGAGCAGTTGCTGGCTGTGTGAGGTAAAGGAGCAGCAGCAGTCCAAAGCAGCTCCTAGTTTTAAAGGAGCAGCAGCAGTCCAAAGCAGCTGCCAGATTTAAAGGAGCAGCAGCAGTCCAAAGCAGCTGCCAGATTAAAAGGAGCAGCAGCAGTCCAAAGCAGCTGCCAGATTTAAAGGAGCAGCAGCAGTCCAAATCAGCTCCCAATTTTAAAGGAGCAGCAGCAGTCCAAAGCAGCTCCCAGATTCAAAGGAGCAGCAGCAGTCCAAAGCAGCTCCCAGATTCAAAGGAGCAGCAGCAGTCCAAAGCAGCTGCCAGATTTAAAGGAGCAGCAGCAGTCCAAATCAGCTCCCAATTTTAAAGGAGCAGCAGCAGTCTAAAGCAGCTCCCAGATTTAAAGGAGCAGCAGCAGTCCAAAGCAGCTCCCAGATTCAAAGGAGCAGCAGCAGTCCAAAGCAGCTCCCAGATTTGGGATGGTGGTGCTAAGCAAAAGGTAGGTATGAAAGAAATATGAATGTGTATGAGTGAGTATCTGTGTGTGTGTGTGTCTGTATAGGCATGCACAATGAGTGTGCCATGCCCAATGTCCACCATAATAAAATGTTAGTTTTAGCACAATGGTGGTAATTATTGTCAATCTGTGGGCGTTAGTAGGATGACAGCCATTGCTTACCCTGATAATCTGCAGGATTATGCCTGCTGTCCCCCATGGCAAAATTCCGCCACTAACATAATGGGTTGTTGTAAATGTGGGTGCTCGAGGCATCAACAGGATGTTGCACCCCTTCTGGAAACATGCTGGCCCTGGCATCATGGTGGTTGTTTCCAGACATATTATGGGCATGCACAGTATGATGGTGCCAATTTTAGGAATAATGTTTACTCTGGCACAGTGGTGGTAGTTTGGCAGATTCTGGCCATTTACTGCACAATGGTGGTTGTAGGCACAATGGGGATAATTATCATATTGGGGACATCCATTACACTAGGGTGGCAACTGCTGACATATTGAGAGGCGTCTATAAAACTGTCACCTGCTATAATGCTGGCCCCTGCCAGGGTTGGTAATCCATGACATATTGTGGGCATGCAAGCCATGATAATGCACAGCATACCAAGATGCTGGCCCGGCTTAAATGTGATAATTCCAGACAGATTGTGGGCAGCCATGCTAGGATGGCGCCAAGACACCAATGTAAATCATTTTGAAAACATTAAATTTCAAGCAGGACCAAAGAGAGTGACCAGTGCCAGTGAACATGTTACGGGTATGGAAGCGTAGAGGCTTATTTAACCTTCCCTCAAAAACCTCAAATGTGTCTTCGTCTACACCCATGATTTGTAGAAACAGTTGGGAAAGCCAAAAGTGCTGCATTTGCAAATGCTTGTTTAAAATGACACATCAGATCATAAGTTAGCTTATTCCAAGTTCAGTACATAAGAGAAAACTAAATGGCGAGAGGTCAAGTTATTTGTTCAGGATTCCGCATTGTGTTCAGGTGAGAGGACCAGGATGGAGTCTGTGTTATCAGGATGGATTCACTACAGATCTGGGTATGTTCAGTCTCCTGCGGATTCAGTATATTCACAGCTATGATGAGTTCCTAGGAGAGTGTAGGCAGGAACTGCTGAAATCTCTTTAAAGTGGGACAAGAAGGACTTGCAGTAGAGGGTGGAGGTGGAAGGGACATAAATGAATCTTGCCTTCAAAGCTCACCTGGCCATCTTTGATTTTACATTACAGAGAACTATTGGAACATTTAAGAGCCATTAGGTGCTGGAAGCAGCAGCGGCCCCTCCTTAGAGGTGGAGGGCCCCTCCCCCACCACATTTTTACCAACATGAAGAGTGTCTGTCAGGCTGAGCAAAGGTCAGCCTGACAAACACTCTCCTTGTTCAGGTCAGGCAGCCAGGCCTATGCTAAATGTGCAGGCACCTGCCTGCCTAAGCTGAACTTTGTCAGTCACAGCCCGGTGGGCGTGACCTCCTCATCCTGGATAAACGCCTTGTGGGCCTCCCACTCAACGAGGGGGAGCGTCACTGATCGCCTCGGACCTGGCCCTTCAGTTCTAAGCCCTGAAGTGCCCAGGGCCAATCAATCAATCAATCAATCACAGAATTTGTAGAGCGCACTACTTACCCGCGAGGGTCTCAAGGCGCTGGGGAGAGGGAAGGGGGGGGGGGGTGCTGCTACTGGTCGAACAGCCAGGTCTTGAGTAGCCTCCTGAAGGTCAGCAGGTCTTGGGTCTGTCGTAGGCTTAGTGGAAGGGTGTTCCAGGTCTTGGCGGCGAGGTGTGAGAAGGATCTGCCGCCGGTGGTTGTTCTTCGAATGCGAGGGACGGTGGCGAGGGAGAGGTCGGCGGAGCGGAGCTGGCGGTTGGGGACGTAGAAGAAGAGTCGTCTGTTGAGGTAGGCTGGGCCAGTTTTGTGGAGTGCCTTGTGTGCGTGGATGAGGAGTTTGAAGGTGATCCTCCTGTCGACAGGGAGCCAGTGCAGGTTCCTCAGGTGGGGGGTGATGTGGCTGTGGCGTGGTACGTCGAGGATCAGGCGTGCGGAGGCGTTTTGTATGCGTTGCAGTCGCTTGATGAGCTTGGCCGGGGCTCCCGCGGAGACGGCGTTCCCATAGTCAAGTCTGCTACTGACGAGGGCCTGGGTGACTGTTCTTCTTGTGTCTGTCGGGATCCACCTGTAGATCTTGCGAAGCATGCGGAGGGTGTTGAAGCAGGAGGAGGAGACTGCGTTGACTTGTTTGGCCATGGAGAGCGTTGAGTCGAGGATGACTCCCAGGTTGCGTGGGTGGTCGGTGGGTGTCGGGGCTGCTCCCAGCGTCGTTGGCCACCAGGAGTCATCCCAGGCTGAGGGGTTGGAGCCGAGGATGAGGACCTCCGTCTTGTCCGTGTTCAGCTTTAGTCGGCTGATCTTCATCCAATCGGCGACGGCCTTCATTCCTTCATGGAGATTGGCTTTGGCGGCGAGGGGGTCCTTGGTGAGGGGGAGGATCAGTTGAGTGTCGTCGGCGTAGGAGATAATGTTGAGGTCGTGCTGTCTGGCGATGCGTGCGAGCGGGGCCATGTAGATGTTGAACAGATCAGTGACATCATCAGACAGTGTGGTGGCGTCAGCTGTCACACTGACCCCATTCCACTCCGTGACGAATAAGGGACTGCCATCTTCTCTCATTGACTGAGCAGGTGGCAGTCCCAACCGTTCTGGAACCACCGGGCTTCCCTCCCTCGGACTTTGCAGCATGTAAGTTTTGTTGATTAATGTTTGGTGCACGTGTTCGTATGTGTATGTATGAATGTATGCATGTGTGCGAGTGTAACCTGCTCACCCCCCTCTTCTCTAATTATCGGCCGCCACTGGCTGGAACCCCATCATTTTGGAGTGAGGTGCCCTCTCGTAACTTTCTATTGATTGGTTTGGGGTCATCCACCAATACAAGCAGCTTAAAATGAGAAGAAGCGCCCTGCCTCCAGCATGCTTTAAGGCGGAGTGCTTCAGACTGAATGGGAACATAGAAAGAATCTTCTGCCCCCTGGCGGGAATTGTGCGGGGGACTTTGTTTTACAACTGAAGAAGCCAGGTATATCCCACACTGTCTTACAAACCTGTCTGCCACCAAATCCCACTGCTTCAAGAAGCTGGCCTGGGAATCTGGAAAGGTTCTGGACCTAAGTGGCCTGCAGGCTGACAACAAGGAGCCATACTGAATCCTGCTGTCCTAGAACAATTTCTCGCTGATCTGTGACCGGTTGGGAAGAACTAACAAGCATTGGCATAGCCAATAGGTCTCGCCTTTGGGGCCTTATAAGTGTTTAGCCAGAGCTATTGACTTTGCCAATGTCTTCAAGCTGTGCTGTAGAGAAGTGTGGCTGCTGTGCGGCATGCTGAAAAGTTATAATAAAAAAGTGTCAGAAGCATGACCAAGAAGGCATTATGTAAAACTGAACAACCATATTAAAAAAAGTATTTACAATAAAAAATTTCCTCAGTTTTCTTTTGTTCTTGCAATGCTGGCAATGGTTGTTTGTTAAAGCTTTTTTTTTGAGGGGGCATAAACAATCGGAGGGTGAAGGTTGGGAACTAGTACCTGTATTATAACACTAGCAGCGGCCAGACGCTAGGGGAGAATCAACAGATGCCAGATTCCGAGAGCAGGCTGAAGTGGTGCTGAGTGATGCTGAGGTGGTAGTGGTGGTGGTGGTGGTGACTGTTGCGGAGACGATGCTGAGGTGATGCTGAATGATACTCAGGTGTTGCTGAGTGATACTGCTGTGGTGCTGAGTGATGCTGTGGTGGTGCTGAGTGATGCTGTGGTGGTGCTGAGTGATATTGTCTTGGCGCTGAGTGATGCTGTGGTGGTGCTGAGTGATATTGTCTTGGCGCTGAGTGATGCTGTGGCGGCGCTGAGTGATGCTGTGGCGGCCCTGAGTGATGCTGATGCGGCCCTGAGTGATGCTGTTGCGGCGGTGAGCGATGCTGTGGCGACGGTGAGCGATACAGTGACGGCGGTGAGCGATGCAGTGGCGGCGGTGAGCGATGCAGTGGCGGTGCTGAGCGATGCAGTGGCGGTGCTGAGCGATGCAGTGGCGGCGCTCTCCACTGCGATGCTGTGGCGGCGCTGAGCGATGCTGTGGCGGCGCTGAGCGATGCTGTGGCGACCCTGAGCGATGCTGTGGCGGCGCTGAGCGATGCTGTGGCGGCGCTGAGCGATGCTCTGGCGGCGCTGAGCGATGCTGTGGCGGCGCTGAGCGATGCTGTGGCGGCGCTGAGCGATGCTGTGGCGGCGCTGAGCGATGCTGTGGCGGCGCTGAGCGATGCTGTGGCGGCGCTGAGCGATGCTGTGGTGGCGCTGAGCGATGCTGTCGTGGCGCTGAGTCATCCTGTGGTGGTGCTGAGTGATGCAGTGTTGGCCCTGATTAAAGCTATGGTGGTGCTGAGTGATGTTGTGGTGGCGCGGAGTGATGTTGTGGTGGCGCGGAGTGATGTTGTGGTGGCGCGGAGTGATGTTGTGGTGGCGCGGGGTGATGTTGTGGTGGCGCGGAGTGATGTTGTGGTTGCGCTGAGTAATGCTGTGGTTGCGCTGAGTGATGCTGTTGTGGCGCTAAGTGATGCTGTTGTGGCGCTGAGTGATGCTGTTGTGGCGCTGAGTGATGCTGTGGTTGCACTGAGTGATGCTGTGGTTGCACTGAGTGATGCTGTGGTTGCACTGAGTGATGCTGTGGTTGCACTGAGTGATGCTGTGGTTGCACTGAGTGATGCTGTGGTTGCACTGAGTGATGCTGTGGTTGCACTGAGTGATGCTGTGGTTGCACTGAGTGATGCTGTGGTTGCACTGAGTGATGCTGTGGTTGCACTGAGTGATGCTGTGATGGCGTTGAGTGATGCTGTGATGGCGTTGAGTGATGCTGTGATGGCGTTGAGTGATGCTGTGGTTGCACTGAGTGATGCTGTGGTTGCACTGAGTGATGCTGTGATGGCGTTGAGTGATGCTGTGATGGCGTTGAGTGATGCTGTGATGTCGTTGAGTGATGCTGTGATGGCGTTGAGAGATGCTGTGTTGGTGCTGAGTGATGCTGTGCTGCTCTGATTGATGCTGTGCTGGCTCTGATTGATGCTGTGCTGGCTCTGATTGATGCTGTGGTTGCGCTGAGTGATGCTGTGGTGTTGCCGAGTGAGAGATAGAGTGAAGATATAATGCCCAATTAGAGAGGGTGGTGAGAGAGAAAGAGAAAGGGTGTACATAGAATAAAGAGTGGAGCGGGATAGAGAGAGAGAAAGAAGGGGAGAGAGAGTGAATGAAGGAGTTTGAAAGAGAAACAGATAAAGGGGTGAGAGAATGAAAGACTAAAAAAGATAGAGAGGGGAGAGTTAATTAAGTAGAAAGAGAATTAGAGAGGGGAGAGAGAGAGAGAAGGAGAGAGACAATAAGAGTGGGGGGTGTGGAGTTTAAATAGAGTGAAGAAGTGACGCGGAAAAAGTAACCTTAAATATAGCTTTGTGCTTTGCGCGAATAAATATATAAAAAAAAAAACAGTGAGAGACAAAAATACTGGTAATTAGGCTGTGACTCCCAATATAAAACAAATAGCGATATAAGGTGAAATCAACCCACCGAAGCAATATTTCTAACTAGACAAAAAAAAGCTTGCATTTCAATGCTAATCGCTGTTGTTTTTCATGTGACTGTAGTCCAGGGCCCTCAGTTGGTAATGTGAGCTGCTGCTGCGATTGAAACATCAGAGTCCAGAGAGTTAATGAGCCATGACGAGGAAATGAGGAAGAGATAGGAAACCCAGATGCCAGCTGCGCGTGCACGCCATCGTGAACGCAAGCTGGTCGCCAGCCGAAAGCCAGTGTTTGCACTTCCAAAACCCGCTTACTAAAACTCTCGGCCAGACCAGCGCAAGCGCTGGTGCAGGCCGAGACCTAAAAAGAACTGTGTGGTGTAATCATTTTACCAAGAGAGCTAATCAGTGCGAAGCTCACCCTGTAGTGCCTAAGATAGCTAAAGTAAACTTTTTGGATTTTCTTTTTTACATAAGCCCCATTAAGAGAGACGTATGCATCTGATAATTGACTGTGCCCATCCTTACTGCCCTATTTGAAAAATTCCGCTGGCTAGCTAATTGCCTCTACTGAACGGTCTCAATAAATCAATCACGATTTATAAAGCGCGGTTAATCACCCCATAGGGTATTCAGGTGCTTGCAGGTTCCGGAGTCTTATTCGAACAGCCAGGTCTTGAGGGCCATTCAGAATTCGGGAAGTGAGGTGATGGTCCGGAGTTGCGTGGGGAGCAGCGGCGGCTCCTCCACAATGGTAGAGGAGCCTCGCGCCCCACTGGCTCAGTCAGCAGATGGAAAATAAAACAATATTGTTTTATTTTTCAGATGCTGGCTGAGCCAGCGGTTGTGGGGATGGGCCGGGCCATGGGAGGAGGCAGAGTGATGTGCACTACGATCTGTGCATGTCTGTTTGGCCAGCCGTCTTAGGTCGGCCAAACAGACATGCGCAGTTAGGTTTCTCCACACAGTTGTATTCCACAGCCGGGTTGGAGAAAGAGCACAGATTCCCTGTGCCTGAGCGAGAGTTAAACAAGCCCGCTCAGGCCTACACCCGCGCTGCTCTCATGCAGCATGAGAGCAGCGCGGGGATTGTACAGGGAGTCTCTGATGCTGTCCCAGGGCCTGCTGGAACTAAGGAACAGAGGAGCTTCGAGGCACGAGGTGGCAGAAGCAGCATCATGCAAGTTTTATTTTTATTGTTATTACCCCCGTGCTCCCCACTGCCCGCGCCCCCTCTACCTGCCTCACCACTGTTATTATGCATCGGTCGCCACTGGTGGCTAGGCTGTTCCAGGTCTTTGCTGTGATGTTGGAGAAGGAGCGTCCTCAACTTCTGCTTTGGTAGATACAGGGAGTATGGGCATTTGAAAGAGAGCCAGAGCGTAGTCTTCAACGGTTGGTTGAAGTTCAGGCAGTGGTTAATGTAGGCAGGTCCTTGGTTGTATAGAGTCTTGTGTGCGTGGGTTAGCAGCATAAATTGGCATCTCTTCTGTACGGGGAGCCAGTGGAGTTGTCTGAGGTGGGGTGTAATGTGTGTTCGTTGCAGAAGGCCAAGGATGAGTCTGGCTGCGGTATTCTGTATGGTCTGAAGTCTCTGTAGGAGGTGTGCGCTGATTCCTATGTAGAAGGCGTTGTCGTAGTCTAGTCGGCTGGTGATGTGGGCCTGTGTCACGGTGCGCCTTGTGTGTGGGCTAGTCATTTGAAGATCTTATGTAGCATGCGCAGAGTGAGGAAGCAGGAGGAGACGACGTTGTTGCTCTGTGACTTCATGGCAAGCTTGTTGTCAGGGATGATTCAAAGGTTGGAAAACACTGCTGCAAAACCGGCCCCCAGTAACAAAAACGACCCCCACCCTTCCGGCCCACCGGGAATACCCCCTGGTGGCCGCTACGTCCCGTCTGGCCCAGAGAGAGAAGGAGCCCTGAGGGAAACTTTTTTTGCCTCTCTGGTCTGGACTGTCGGCCATTCTCTAAAAGTGCCCGTTTCTCAAAGCGATGTGGTACTTAATTATCTGTTTCTGTCAGTGGAATCCCTTCTCTGTTTAAATGAAAATTACTGTTGTATATTTTCAATTTAATGTTTTGTTTATAGATAATGTTCTTACTTTGTACAGCTCTCTGCTGCTTTTTAAGCAAGGTATGCCCTGAGGAAAGATTTTGATAGTAAAAAAAGTAAACCAAATTGTTGTACAAGAAAACCCCCAGTGTAACACAGCAGATAATACATTTTTTTTTATAGTCTATGCACCACATGGTAGTTTGCGAGAAAAGGAAATTTTCAACACTACTAATCCCCAATTCGGTTTTAAAAATGTGAATTTATCCATTCATTTCAGGTGTTTGTGATGCGCTGCATGATGCTGTAGGGCCACCTCACAGAACTTGGGGGAAGCAGAGCAAGAACCTGTACATTGCTAGAGACATGAAGGTTCATGGACGGAGCAGTAGAGCCCGGCCAGTATTTGCTAGGCGCACTTGGCAGTATGGCTCAGTGAGCTGAATTCTTTCCGATGACATCGTGTTCGAATCCCATCAGGGCAGAATCAGATTTCCATCCTTGCATTAGTAGGTAACCGGACTATCATCAATTGGGTCATGATAACACGGTATTTACAGCGCTTAAAAATGGTACAAGTGCAGTATGTCACGAAACATGAATCACAAATTAGGACACACTCTGTTTTGCCAAAATCTGCTGTAATCATGGGGGAAGGACAATACATTTTCAAAGGCGACCTGTAGCTGTGACGGGCACAGATGAATGCTGATCAGAGAGTGCCGCATGGCACTTAAAGGAGACATCCAGCCATCCACTCCAGAGAGACAGCTCTACCCCTACTATTAGTAGGGCACAAGTCCACCCACTATTTTCATAGGGTGAACGCCGTCCACCCTGCCAAGAAGTTGGGCCCCACTGAATAATGTGTGGAACTCGTCCCGGTGTAATTTTCAAACACTGGTACACATTCAGCAGCGCCTGCACGTTGTCTGCTTTCGTTCCAAGCAGCAACTCTTCAGGCGGGGAGGGAGCTTTGTTATTTCAGACTCCAGCTGGGCGATAAAGGCAAAATCTGAGGGGTCAGCAGGCCTCCTTTTGTCGACTCTCCTGGCTGGGAGCAGTCAGGACCCTCACCAGGGCCAGACTGGCCGTAGCGGGCACCGGCGTTTCCCCTGTGGGCCGGAAGGTGGGGGCCGGTTTTGGATGGGTGGGGGCTGTTTTTGTTACTGGGGGCCGGTTTTGCAGCTGTGCTGCAAAATCAGCCCCTTGTAACAAAAGTACAGCAGCGGTTTGTAAATCAATGTGCAGGATGTGTTACATAAAACAGTGGGGGATTACAAGCTGTAGAAGTCACATATCTTCCATAGCTCACTGTGCTATATTAGGATTACAATGCAAGTAACATAAGGATCTATGTGTTCAAAGCAGCAACCCACTTACCTATCTACATAAAATAAAATCTGTCATTTGCATGTTACATGATGTGCTTTGCATTAACCATCTATGCTTCTTTGAATCAAAACTGAGGCTAGACAAAACAAAGATCTTTCCGACAAGTGCATTAACCTCCAGAGTTATCTTACAATTATTATTCACTCAGATTTACTGGGAACACACAGATCTCTGCAGCAGGTGCCTTAACCCCATAAGATATTTTAAAATACAGTCTTTGCAACCAATTGACCAGAACAGATTTACTGTCAGTTTTCTTCTTGGAGCCACTTTGTGGCAGAGTTTAAAAAACAAAATGTATAAGTTGAGGCCCAGATTTTGCATGAGGGTTAAGTCACTTTTCTGGCACAACCCTGACGCAAAATCTATTTTGGGATTTACAGTACCACACATTGCCCTGCCTTGCATTACCTTACGTCAGGTAGGCATTACATGGGTGGTGCTACGGCATCCCTGTGCATCCATTGATGTATTTTGAGGCAAAACCATATTTACAAACACTTGTAAGTATAGGTTTGCACCAAACTTGTGAGTCTACCTGAGGCTGGCGTAGCAAGAAGAAATATATCAGTTCTCCTAGTTATTTCCTCTGCACGTATGCTGCATTCTGCAGCACACATGCAAAGAGGAAATAGTATCATAGGATCGTTTTTGCGTGACTTTTGGGGGAGGACACGCAAGGCAGCACATTGCACTGCCTTGTGTTACCATGCAT
Source organism: Calotriton arnoldi (assembly GCA_963921515.1). NCBI lineage: Eukaryota > Metazoa > Chordata > Amphibia > Caudata > Salamandridae > Calotriton > Calotriton arnoldi. Next base: position 2,481,487 of record CAWUFW010000609.1, on the reverse strand, counting down.
CAGGTAGGTATTACATGGGTGTGCATTGGCGTTCCCGTACATCCACCCATGTATTTTGTGTGCAAATAATATACGCAGTCTTCTAAAGACAGGCACACTAGCTTTCCTTGGGTCAGCTCTCGAGTTCCACTTCCCTGTAAAAGAATCAAGGTTATTCCCTATTTATGTGAGGCGGCATTTCAGCTAGGGCCTGCTAGTGAGTTCAAGTCTTCAAAGTTCCATGATGGCTTTGAGAAAGTCAAAGTGCCTCCACGCTGTAGCGTGTCAGTTAGAGCAAGCCCAGTATTGGCGTTACAGTATTCAGTCTTACCCACTTTCACTGGAGGGTCGGAGAGCCCGGCCTCACATCTGTGGCTCGGCAGTGAGCAGAAGACTGGATGCAACGGTAGAGGCAGCAGGCGTCCACACACTCCTCTGCCTATGTGGAAAGCCTCCCTGAATCCGACAGCAGGTCTTGGGTCCTCCTGGATTGTTGGGTAGTTGAATCGTTGCTCTTCCTCTGCGAGTAATGGCTTGCTTCTCCTTCCAAGCTGCAAGCTGCTCCAGGACGACAGCACTCTCACTTCACCGTGGCCCCCCTCCTGGCATACGGGGTTTGTGACAGCGCACACAGGAAAACAGCCCCTTCAGGTCACAGTATTGCACAGTGCGACTGCCCTCTTCTCGATAGAGCATTGCACCAGGACGACAGCCCTCAATCATCTCCGCAGCCCTCACCTGGCATACGGAGGTCATGGACAGCACACAGGTTTTCCGCATTCGCTTTGTGCAATTCAGCCACTAAATGGACATCTCTATTTCTCCCATTTCACATCAAAGGTCAATGTTTTGTCCTTAATTCTTGATGCATGAGGTTAGAGTGTGGCTGGCAGGCAGAAGCCACATAAAAGCCAAGTGTCAAATGCATTATATATGTGGCTTAGATTCTCATTACTACATTCCAAGAAGGAGTGAGTGAGAAGTGATACAGGATCTGCTCACCTTCCCAAACACTTAACCATAGAAAAACAACAGGAACAAACCTCTACCGTGCTTAGCCTCTCTCTCATACCAGCCCAAGGGGATCACCCTATGGTATTAAAAGGGCTCTCACACTGGAACTCCAAGTGGCATGCTTTTTATTTATTTATTTATTTTTATAACGTTTTATATAGCGCAAACTAGACCCAGCGAGGGTATCAGAGCGCTTTACAACTGTTACAACAAAAAGAGAGGTGAGAGCTAGGAACATAGATAAGAGTAGCTCAGAGGAGAAAGTAAATGTTGATAGTAAACATTGTAGGTCTGGCGGAATTCAGGAGTGCTTTAGTCATTCTCGTTACGCGTTCATTAATCACAGATCCTGGTAGGAGAACAGAGTCTGAGTGGTACCCATCTCGCTCTAGACCTGGGATCAGTGGAGAGTTTTGTTCATTAGAAGTAGTTTGACTTCTTTTTTGAAGGAGGAGATTGAAGGGTTCATTCTGATTGCCGGGTGCAGGGCGTTCCAGATCCTAGGTGCTAGGCCTGAGAAGGTGCACTTGTAGGTTTTATTTTTCCGATGTGGTTTCAATAGCATGGTGTTGGTGCTTCTCAAAGTTCTGCTACCTCCTGATAAGTCCAATTTATTGGCTAGATACTTTGGTGTGTTGAGGTGCAGGGCTTTGTGTGTCATGCAGGCAATTTTTAGCAGTGATCTTGCCTCATAAGGGAGCCAGTTCAGTGCCTTTAGGTCAGGGGTGATGTGGTTGTTCTTTTTGGAGCCGGTGACGAGTCTTGCAGCCACGTTGAGTGAGGCTTTTAGTGGAGTCAGGCTGGATCTCTGCAAACGACAAAGGGTTGTATTCCCATAGTCTATTCTGGGTATCACTAGAGCTTGTACAGCTGTTTTTAGGTCGTCATCGTTGAGAAAGGGTTTTAGTTTTCTAAGAATGTTCTTCTGGAAGTTTGCTCCTCTGGTGGCTGTGCTGATGTGTTCCTGCATAGTGAGATTCTTGTCGAGTGTTATTCCCAGTGATCTTGTGGTATCTATGATGTGTGGGGTGCAGTTGAAGGCTGTTAAGTGTTTCATCCAGTTTTCTATGTCGCTGTGTTTTTGTGGTGGGGAAATTAAGAGAAAGTCGGTTTTAAGCACATTAAGTTTGAGGTGGTTTTTTGTCAGCCAGTTGTGGGTTTTTTGCAAGGTTGTGTTGAGTAGACGGATATCATCATATATTTTTAGGTATAGTTGGGTATCATCCGCATACACGTGGTAATGAACATTGGAGAGATTCAGAATTTCGGTTAAGGGTTCCATGAATAGATTGAAGAGGGTAGGTGATAAGGAGGAACGTTGAGGGACTCCCAGGGTGACCGGTGTGGTTGTGGACAGGGATTGGTTAATCTTGATTCTTTGAGCTCGATTGTCTAGGAAAGAGGCGAACCACTTAAGGAAAGCCCCTGATAAACCTATTCTGTGTTCAAGTAAGTCCAGGAGACTGTTAAGCTTGACTGTATCGAAGGCTGAGGATAGGTCAAGGAGGATTAGGAGGCAGGATTCGTTTTGATCTAGGATTCGGAGTACGTCATCGACAATGTGCGTCATGGCAGTTTCCGTGCTATGATTCTGCCTGAAGCCGGATTGGAACTGATCAATGAGGTGGAATTGAGCTATATGGTTGCATAGTTGTGAATGGACGCATTTCTCAAGTAGTTTTGCTAGGGAAGGAATAGTGGATATTGGACGGTAGTTATCTGGGATTGTGTGGTCTGCTGTAGGTATTTTTAGAATAGGGGTTACTTGTCCTGCTTTTAGGCAGTTTGGAAGGGTTCCTTGCAGTAAAGATTCATTCGCTATCTTTGTCCAGAGGGGTATAAGAGAACTTTTGATCTCGCTGAAGATGTTGGCTGGAAGAGGATTGCAGAAGTGATTTGATGGTTTATGTGTTGTTACTAACTTGAGTATGTCGTTTTCGTCGAAGCTTTTGAAAGTGTCCCAAGGCGCTTTGTTTTTGAGGGTTAGACCGTGGTGGTTGGGGGTTTGTACAGCCGGCGGCGGGTGAGGGCTGGGAGGGGGTAACACTGTGAGTTGTTCCTTTGCTGTTTGGAGCTCTTTTTCTATCTTTTTAGATTTTTCTAGGAAGTAGGAGGCAAATGTGTTGCAGTTAGGTTGTGAGTTGGGACCTGATGAGGAGTCGTTGGGTTGATGAGAGGATTGATGTTTGATAATTTCGAACAGTTTTCTTGGTCGATTTCTAGCATTGTTTAGTTGGTCTTTGAAGAAATTCGCTTTTGACTTCTAATGTGTTTGTTGTAGTTGTTTCTCCTTGCTCCTAGTTGCCTAAGGTGCTCTAGGGACGGTGAGGATCTCCAGGCCCGTTCTGCTAGTCTTAGGTTGCGTCTTTGATCGTTTAGGTTCCCATTGTACCATGGTTTGGTCTCTTTAGAGGACAGCCTTTTCATTTGATAGGGCGCGACAGTGTCAAGGATGCTGGTCATCAAGTTGTTATAGTGAACACGATCCTGGGCACACGTGTTAGGGGTATACCAGTAGTATGAGAGTCTCGTTCAGAAAACCACAGTTGTTGATGTCTGGATAGAGTTCAGTGGTGTTTATTGAGAGAAAACAAAATTATAGAAACAAAGCAACCAGCCAAAACAAAGCAAACAGCCGACACGTGTTTCGTCACAGTATAATTCCTGTGACTCTTCAGGGCTTAGTGGAATGTTCCACACGAGAAGGCAAGGTTTCGAAAACCAGTGTGTGCATAAAATCGTCCCAGGGTTTGGGAGGACTGGAGAAAAATGAGGGAGTCCGGTGTGTTCCAGTCAATGATTAGGGCAGATGCCCTAATCATTGACTGGAACACACCGGACTCCCTCATTTTTGCCCTAATCATTGACTGGAACACACCGGACTCCCTCATTTTTCTCCAGTCCTCCCAAATCCTGGGACGATTTTATGCACACACTGGTTTTCGAAACCTTGCCTTCTCGTGTGGAACATTCCACTAAGCCCTGAAGAGTCACAGGAATTATACTGTGACGAAACACGTGTCGGCTGTTTGCTTTGTTTTGGCTGGTTGCTTTGTTTCTATAATTTTGTTTTCTCTCAATAAACACCACTGAACTCTATCCAGACATCAACAACTGTGGTTTTCTGAACGAGACTCTCATACTACTGGTATACCCCTAACACGTGTGCCCAGGATCGTGTTTATATGTCCAGTGTGGGTTCTCCGACTCACACGCTTACGGGGTTATTGGGTTGTTCCTCCGACCTGGCAGCACCGCACAATTTTGTGTAACATTACTCACATAACGCGCACTAGTTTGAGCGCCAATCTTCCTGTTCTTACTCAAAACCCTACCCCTATACCTAAGTTGTTATAGTGGATTGTGAGGTCGTGGACATCTGTCATGGCCTCAGGCAGCGGTAGTAAATTGTTGCAGAGGGATGTCAAGTTGTTGTGGTAAATGTTGCGAGTGTTCCTTTTCCATTGTTTGGGTTTCTTAAGTTGGAGTTTGTGTGTCTTCGTTGGTTCGGTGATAAGGAAGGAGATGCAGTGGTGGTCTGTCCAGTCACATGGGACGATCGATTCAAGTATGATGGAGTTTGACCCAGCAACGACAAGATCCAGTGTTGTGCCCAGGATGTGTGTTGGGGTATCGTAGATTTGGACAAGTTTGAGGTCAGCTAGGACGGTTTTTAGGCTATTAACTGTGGGGTTGTTATGGTCATTCCAATGAAAGTTGAAGTCACCGAGGAAGATTTGGTGGCAGTGTTGCCCTACGTTGGAGGAAATTATTTCCACGATTTGTTCAATGAATGCAAGATTGTTGCTTGGAGGGTGGTAGATCAAATGTAGTTTACATAGGGGCCTGTTGTTGTTCGCGATGCTTATGCCTAGGTATTCGCACGTGGTAGGGTCGATGGTTTGTGACTGTATCAACGTAGAACAAGTTACTTACCTTCGGTAACGATATATCTGTAAGAAACATAGGTTAGTTATAGATTCCTTACCTTAGAATTACCCCCAGGCATCAGACTGGATCCGGAAAGTTTTTCGTCAGCAGTACCCCTGCGCGTCGGAAGGTGGCGTCGGTCGACTCCGCGTACATAGTTGGCGTCGTGGTCGCCGGGATGACGTCGGGGTAGCTACATAGACGCCGCCCTCACGCGCTGACGTCAGTTCTGTACACGACTTTCCACGCCAGAAGCGCAGAGCCATGCAAGACACTGAACAATGGTGCACAAAAATAGGGCCCTGAAAGGAAGTCCTTAACCCTAGAAGTCAGTTCGCAGAACAGGGAGGATGGGTGAGCCGGTAAGGAATCTATAACTAACCTATGTTTCTTACAGATATATCGTTACCGAAGGTAAGTAACTTGTTCATCTGAAAGAAACAGTTATAGATTCCTTACCTTAGAATAGATATCCCAGCAATACCAACCACGGAGGTGGGTCTGCGAACTAAGTTCACACCAGAAAGTCCTGGAGAACAGAACGGCCAAAGAAGCCGTCTCTCCGGACTTGGCTGTCGAGGCAGTAGTGTTAGGTGAACGTGTGCAGCAATGCCCCGTAGCTGCCTGACAGTTGTCATTAAGGGGGACTCCGTGTCCCAAAGCAGTGGTAGCTGCAGTCGCCCTGGTGGAATGGGCGCGCAGCCCCACTGGAGGCTCCTTCTTTGCCAAAGAATAGCAGGCTTTGATGCACAAAACGACCCACCTGGAGATGGTCCGTTTGTGCACGGCCAGACCTTTCTTAGCACCCACGTAACCAACAAAGAGATGGTCGTCCACCCGGAATTGTTTGGTGCGATCCAAATAAAAAGAAAGCGCACGTTTTAGATCCAGACGGTGGAGCCTCTATTCCTCTTTCGAAGGATGCGGAAAGAAGGTGGGCAAAGTGATGGTTTGGCCAATGTGGAAAGAAGTAACCACCTTGGGAAGAAAAGAAGGTCTAGTTCTGAGGACGACCTTGTCCGGATGGACAGCCAGAAAGGGAGGCTTGGAAGAGAGAGCTTGTAGCTCACTCACCCTGCGAGCAGAGAGGATGGCCACCAGAAAGGCAGTCTTTAAGGTAAGAAGACGAAGAGGACAGTTATGAAGTGGCTCAAAGGGAGCGCCCATAAGGTATGTCAGAACCAAGTTCAAGTCCAACTGAGGCATTACAAAGGGAATAGGAGGAAAAAGATGAGTAATGCCTTTAAGGAAGCGATTTACAACAGGGGACTTGAAAAGAAAAGGTTGATCAGGAAGCCTAAGGAAGGCTGAAATGGTCGAGAGGTAGCCTACAGGGGTGTGGAATTTAATAAAATATCTACTTGTCCATGGGGCAGGTTGCTTCATAAATCTGCTTGTCCTGTAACAAAATCCACTTGTCCCTTTGGTGCCACGTAGTGCGGCGACAAATTATGGCAGCAATCTCATTATATAAGAGCTCCGATATAGCCTCTCTGATTATGCATGGGCTCATACCATAGTAGTGTTTGAATTTCCACAGATCTATATACTGGGGCTGAAGGTAGTGGTAAGCAATAGTTCCAGGGTTAGAATGCCCTTTTGAGTCTGTGCAAACCTACTAACTTGCATGTTTAAGGGCTTTCAACAACTCTTCTCTAATTTCTTCCCATACTGAGAAATGTTGGAAATTTACTCCTGACAATGGCAGACGTAAACCTTCTTTCCAGAGTTGGGAAAAAAGTGGTTGGAGGGAAAGTAAACTTGCAAACACTCAGATTTTCGCATGAGCAAATCTACTCATGCATATTTGTTCATGCTAAAATGCAGTTCACAAATATTTTCTAGGAGTACTATTTTTTGTCCTACTTCTGTAAATTCTTGGGAATTCACGAAAGCTGTATAGCTGCACTTAATGCAAGGTTATATACCAAGGGTGCACTATTGAGACTTTGATTAATAATTGGGCCGCTAATCTGGGCTAGTGTTGACCATGACCTTTTGCGTTTTTTTAAATTCTGTCTCTCTCTCTGTATCGGCTGCCTTCCCTGTGAGTGACCGCATTCTGCTCTTTCACAAGGAGCATATCGGCACAAAAAGTAGTTTTGTTCAGTGCCAGTAACTACTGTGGCAGTGTGTGATTTTTGAGACCAAAAACAATTTTTGCTTTTGCCAATGTTTGTTAAAATGGTGAGGGCCCAGCAGCTCCCACACCAATAAGGTTTTACAAAAACCATGCCAAAACAATTCACACATTGACAAAACTAAAAAGCTGACCACCAATTTCAGACCTACTGGCTTTGCCAATGCTGGTTTATTTTTGTTTCCCATAATCTTATTTAAACTGGTTACACTGATTTTCCATCATGAATATTTTTGGGAAATACTAGCATGCATCAACACATGTTACTAAATGATGCAGCAAAGAAATAGTTACTGAGATTTTACAGTAGTTTAGCGAAATTTTGTTTTCATGCTTTCATTTTTTATGAACATTTTATTTTGAAAGCAAAGAATCATCAATCTTGCTTTAAAGCTTCTGCAAATATCTGCATCAAATCAGTGAGCATTCTGGGAGCATTATACATAGCCTCATATTGCTAAACTTTGAAAACGTGTGTACACATTTTTATACTGGAACCACTGTTAGTAGTGCAGTCAGAGCTTACAACATTTATGTAGAGCGCTCACCCTAATAATAAAGGCTTTCAATTAATGAACCATAAATACAAGTTTGAACAGCATTAACATATGGGCAAAAATATGACCTTAACTGCAGAGAGAGCCCTTCCCTGATCCATAATGTGGTACTGCAAACTGGCAGCCAAAGGGTTTGTGCTGCAGGGGGTTGGGCCTACTTGTCCCGAGGACAAAATACACATGAAAACTTGTTGCCCTTGACCCCAAACAATATGTCCCGGGCGTCGGGCTATAGGAATTCCACATCCCTGACGGTAGCCCTTTAGAGTGCCCAGAGCAGAGCCCTGCTGGGCCAAAGAAAGGAGGAACAAGAGAACCTCAGAAAGAGGGGCAGAAAGGGGATCCACAGCCTTTGCTGTGCACCATGCCACAAATTTGTTCCATCTGCAGGCGTATACTGTCTTAGTGGAGGGACGCCTGGCTGCCAAGATAACGTCATGGACTTCGGGAGGCAGGTCAAACGACGTCAACTGCCGCCGCTCAATCTCCACGCAAGGAGTTGGAGGCTGGACAGCTTCGGGTGGAGGACCGTCCCCTGCTGCTGCGACAACAGATCCTCCCGAAGAGGCAGTCTGATTGGAGGATCGATGGCCAAGTGTAGCACCTCTGGATACCAGACTCTTCGTGCCCAATCCGGAGCCACAAGAATGACTTGGGCCCGGTCGCGCCTGATCTTCTTCAGCACTCTGGGCAGAAGTGGTATAGGCGGAAAGGCGTATAGAAGACCGCAACACCACTCGCGTCGAAAAGCGTCGCCTAGTGAGTGCCGCCTTGAAAATTCCAACGCGCAGAATTGCTGACATTGCGCGTTCTCTTCAGTGGCGAATAGATCTAACCAAGGCTCTCCCCACTGCTGAAAGAGACCTTGCACCACCTCTGAGTGAAGACGTCATTCGTGATCCATCATGCACCTGCGGCTGAGTTCGTCCGCCCTGGGGTTCAGTGAGCCTGCCAGGATTTGAACCACCAGGGATATGCCCTGATGTTCCAGCCATGTCCAGAGGCGGAGGGCCTCCTGACATAGGGTCCACGAACCTACCCCACCATGTTTGTTGCAGTACCACATGGCGGTGGTGTTGTCCGTGAACACCTGCACTACTCTTCCCCGGACAGAGGGAAGGAATGCTTTGAGTGGAAGATGAATCGCCCGAAGCTCCAGAAGGTTGATGTGGAGCCCAGACTCCGCCGGAGACTAGAGGCCTCTGATCTCCGCCTCTCCCATGTGGCCGCCCCATCCCGGAAGTGATGCATCCGTCACCACTGTGAACTCTGGTTGGGGAAGGGAGAGTGATCTGCCGTCGACCCAATCCTGGTTCCTCAGCCACCACTGCAATTGGTGTGCAGTGCCCTCTGAGATCTGGAAGCAATCGGACAGGTTCCCCTGATGTTGTGCCCACTGGAACTTCAGGTCCCACTGCAGAGTCCGCATATGCCATCTGGCATGGTCCACCAGCAGGATGTAGGCGGCCATCAGGCCCAGGAGCCTGAGGGTCATCCTGACCGAAACCCCGGATAGAGGCTGAAAGATCGGGATCATAGCCCGAATATCCCGGACTCGCTGTTCGGGAGGATAGACCCGAAACTGCGTCGTGTCCAGAACCGCTCCGATGAAAAGGAGCTTCTGAGAGGGAGTCAGGTGCGACTTCGGCACGTTGATGGAGAACCCCAGCGAATGCAGGAGGTCGGTCGTAGTCTGGAGGTGGGAGACGACAGCCTGGGGCAAGCCCGCCTTCAACAGCCAGTCGTCGAGATAGGGGAAGACTGGAACCTCTGATCTGCGCAGATGAGCTGCGACCACCGCCATCACTTTCGTGAACACCCGAGGGGCGCTTGTAAGACCAAAGGGGAGCACGGTAAACTGAAAGTGTTCGTGGCCTACCGGGAACCGCAGGTAACGCCGGTGGGCCGGCAGGACGGGGATGTGAAAGTAAGCGTCTTGCAAGTCCAACGCTACCATCCGGTCTCCACGATCCAGGGCAGACAAGACCTGAGCTAGCATCAACATTTTGAACTTCTCCTTCCGGAGGAAGCGGTTGACGTTCCTGAGATCCAAGATAGGACGCAGGCCTTTGTCCTTCTTGGGCACCAGAAAGTAGTGGGAATAGCAACCACGACCTACTTCTGGGACAGGAACGCACTCGATGGCTCCCTTGGCCAAGAGTGCCAAAACTTCCTGTTGGAGAAGGGCCAGATGATCCTCCGACATGCGATGGTACTGAGGTGGCATGGATGGAGGGGTAGTCTCAAAGGGGAGGGAGTAGCCCCTTCGGACTATTTGCAGAACCCACCTGTCCGACGTGATGGTGCGCCAGTGGGGGAGGTGATGGCTAATCCTGCCGCCCACTGGCTTTTGGTGGCCCTGAAAGGTCGGACTAGGAGGGTTTGGAGGCTGCTGCAGAGGGGGCTGTGGTGGACTGGCCCACCCGCTGGGGGTGAGTGTTTGATTTGCTCAAGCGCTCCGTCCATCATCCCCTTTGGTATCGCTTTGTTCGCCCTAAGTTGGCAGGGTATGCCCAGACGTGGGTCCCTTGCTCACTTTGCCACTGGATTCAAGCTAGCCTGGCTGATGACGGCTCAATGGCCAGAAACCGGTCCCAGGATGCTTGTTTCCGGTCCAGGGAAGACATGGCTTGGCAGTTCGGGCTGGACTGTTCCCATGAGGCACAGGGTCAGACTGATTTGCATATGGCCATGTCTGAACTGGGGTGGTGGAGTGAGCTAAAGAATGATGATAGATTAAACCCAGATCAGTTGACTGGGGGTGAGTGTTTGATTTGCTCAAGCGCTCCGTCCATCATCCCCTTTGGTATCGCTTTGTTTGGCCCCCAGAACCACGGCGCTGGTTCCCACGTCCACGGACGCGCAGAGGCTGAACAGCTTGCGCCGGCCTGTGGCTCTGGGCCGGACATGGCGGGGCACCCCTTCTGTAGCCACGAAAGGGGCGAAAGGCAGACTGCGCTGGGCGGGTGGTGGAGAGGCCCAAGGACCTGGCCGTAGCCCTAGAGTCCTTAAAACACTCCATCGCGCTGTCTGCCTTGTCGCCGAAAAGGCGTCGGCTATCAAAGGGTATGTCCATTAGGGTGGATTGGACATCCCCGGAACTACCAGTCGACCTCAACCAGGCATAGCGTCGAAGGGCTACCGACGTGGAAATCGTCCTGCCTAGTGAGTCGGCGGTATCCAGTCCACAGCGGATGGTAAACTTGGCTGCGTCGCTCCCCTCGGCAACTGCACGGGAGAGAACGGCCCAGGCCTCGTCCGGGCCCTGGGGCAGCACCTGCGCCACCGTATCCCACACAGAGTGGGTGTAACGGCCCAACAGACATGCAGTGTTTACCGACCGCAGTCCCAAGCTGGAGGAAGAAAACATCTTCTTCCCAAGATGGTCCAGCTTTTTGGATTCCCTATCAGGTGGAGCGGTAGGGAATGCGCCCTGGAGGTGGAGGCTTGGACCACCAAGCTCTCAGGGGTGGGGTGTTGGGAGAGGAAAGTGGGGTCGCCCGGGGCCTGGCGGTGGCATCGGGCAATCATCCTGTCCACAGGAGCCCCTGTGTTGGGCCTGGACCAAATGCCCAAAAGGATGTCCGTTAGGGCTTCATTAAACGGCAGCAGGGGCTCCGAACAGCTCGCAGCCGGTTGAAGCACTTCTGTCAGGAGGTTAGTCCTGACTGCCACCGTAGGTAGCTCGAGGTGGAGAGCCTCGGCTGCCCTACGCAACACCACTGCGTACGATGCTCCCTCCTCCCTAGCCACGGTAGGAGGAGGCAACATGCCAAGGTCTGGTGAGGTATCCAGACCACTGGCTTCCCCCAGTTCCTCTCTCTAGTCCAGTTCATATCTAACTGGTCAGTTGAAGGGTCCCCAGACCCCTCCCACTCCTCCTCGCCCTCCTCTGGCTGCCAATCTGGTCTCAAAGAGCCAGGGTAGAACAGGGGCACAAACGTACCCATCTGCGCCGGATCCGGTGTCGGTCGACGCGGGTCCAGCTCCGTGTCTACCTCGAGGTGGGGGTCGACGTCGGCTGGGGACACAGCCGATGCCGGCTGCGGACGTGGTGCCGGTGGAAGCGGCGCCGGTGGAGGTGTAACTAGGTTGACCGGCGCCAATCCGGATCCAGGCCTGGATCCAAGGGGACCCTGCGGTGCCGAAGCCGCCGGTGTTGAAGGCCTAGGGCCCCCAGCCGAGTCCGCGGGGCCCAAAGGCATGCCGGCATAGTCGGACTGCCCAAAGATGGCATGCATCGCTTCGTAAAACTGACGAAGCTGGGAAGGGGGGGAAACCCGGAGCCGACCCTTCGGGCTCCGCACGCGGAGCCGCGGGAGGGGCACCACCCGCATCCCTCGTCGCGTCGGCCGACGGACGGGGAGAAGTCGAAGAGCGACAATGCTTCTTTGATGACTTCTTGTGCTTCGACTTACCTGACCCCGAGTGCGAAGACTTTGATGAAGAATGGTGATGGCTCCGCGACCGGTCCCTCGACCTCCTATGCGACCGGGACCTCGATCAGAGCAGACTGCCGGGCCTCGAGAAGCTTTCGGGACCACTCCTGCAAAGACTTCGGATTCATGGTCCGGCAGTCGGAGCACAACTTGGGGTCGTGGTCGCTCTCCAGGCAGAAAAGGCACACGGGGTGCGGATCCGTCACCGACATCAGTCGGCTACAGGAACCGCAAGCCTTGAAGCCGGGCATCCCTCGTGCACCAGGAGTCAATGGACTCAAAAAACGAAGTTGACAAAAGTCGAGAAAAAATGACTGGGTTACCGCTCTCTCCGGATCTGCGCTTGCTGGCGCGGAAAAAGAAAGAACTGACGTCAGCGCACGAGGGCGGCGTCTATGTAGCTACCGTGACGTCATCCCGGCGACCACGACGCCAACGACGAACGCGGAGTCGACCAACGCCACCATCCGACGCGCAGGGGTACTGCTGACTAAAAACTTTCCGGATCCAGTCTGACACCTGGGGGTAATTCTAAGGTAAGGAATCTATAACTAACTGTTTCTTTCAGATAGGTTAATGTAGTGTATGCAGGCTATGCCACCCCCAGATCTTTTTGGCCTGTCTGCTCCTATAATGTCATACCCTGGAGGGATTACGATGTCAAGGACTGGTGCAGAGTCGTTCTTTAGCCATGTTTCAGTTAGAAGGACATGGTCATGGGTGAGGATAAGGTCTGCTATGTCTGCTGCGTGTTTCCAGGCCGATCTGCAATTTAGGAGTATGCATTTCAGGTGGGGTTTGGTGTTCGGTGAGGTTTTCTCTGTTATGGGTACTGGTTTGAGGTTGGCCTTGTTTACTTCTCTGGTGTTTTGTCTCTGTTCTCTATGTGGGTTCGAGACAATTGTTGAGATGGGATTCGGGCTATGTGGCAGGTCATGGGGTGCATTATTGTACGTGCGGAGAATGGCTTGGATGTCTTTGTCGGATAGAGAGATCTTGGTCCTGGCCGGTCTCGAGGAGGCGTTGTGGAAGGGAGTGGATCGCCATTTTGTGCGCTGGGGTGTCTGGGAATTGTAAGAGTTTAATGGCATGTCAGAATGGTTTAAGAAATTATCAGGGCGGATTGGCCTATTGCTCGCAGGTATCTTAGGGGGGCATCAGTTATAGGGTAACTCAGTAGTGATGCTTGTTAGCTTCTGCAGGTTGGATTTGAGTTGTTGTAGTGCCTGTGTGATTTCCTCCAGTCTAGACTCAATCTCGGTGTGGTAACAGTGGGATGGGGGTTGCGGCATGGTGTTCTGAGGTGTGTGTTTTTCCTGAGTCTAGTTGATGTGAGGAGTAGGAGGGGGAGAGGGATGTGTGGAGGGGGATTTGGGTTTATGCTCTGGACTAGAAAGTGGGGAGGAGGAATTGGATATACTTATGTCCTTGCGTTGGTCTAAGGTATTACAGGAATTGGTGCGGGTGCATGGGCTGGGGTGGGTAGAAGGGGTTGTCTCTACATCGACTGGAGGAGTGGCTGAGTTGGAATAGTGTGGTCTGAAGGGTGTGGTGGAGCGTGGTGGGGAAGGGGGCAGACTGTCTATGGTGGTGGAGCTGTGGGCGGATAAAACATGGGGCTGGTCGAGTGAAGATCTGGGGTGGTCTCGGCGAGGTGGCTGTCTTATTATTAGTTACCGCGGTTTGATGACAGGGAAAAATTAATTGAATAGGTCGAGGTAGTGGTCAGATGCCTGTATGAGAATAATCCCATTGTTAAAGATGGAGATGGTTAATTTTGCGTCGAGGGCTGTTGAGAGGGCTACTGAAAGCCTTATGTTGTGAAAGGTTTTCCTGGATGTAGAGATAGAAAGCATCGAGTAGAGGGTTTTTCTCCATTGGGCTCTTTTTTGTGTGTAAAATATGAGATCATTAGTTATGACTCCTTTAGATGTGCAGAAGTATTGGTCGGCTATAAGAGTTTCTGGGTGTTGTTTGAGAAGTCGTAGTTTGAGGGCTTTGGTGGCTTTTTTTGATAAATTAGATGGGTAATTGATTTTCTGGGCGTTGCGGCCGTCAGAACTCAGGATGTTGTCAGGTGAGAAGTGTCGCGGGGTCCATGATTAAAGGGGGCCTTAGTGATCCTCAGTTGTCAGTTAGGGGGAAGGGAAGCTTACTGTATAAAGGTGGTAGGTAGCTTGTCAGAGGAGTGCCCGAACGGGGAACAGTGTCAACTTAGCTTTAAAAGGAGTGTATTCAATTTGCGTCTAGTGAGCTACTTAGTTGTGGCAGGATCCTCTTGCTTAAAGTTTATTGTGGGTAGTGTGTTCAGAGTGGGAGCAGTTAGTACCTTGCAAAGATGGCCGACACATTAGCCTAGAAGTTCCTGCTTAGGTGGCTTGCTGGTAGTCCTATTTCCCTTTTTATTTCTCTGCTTAAGTCCTTTTTCCTGGTGTGGGGTGGGCAAGTCCTCTTTTCACTTTCATTTGCATGGAGGGCCTCCATCTTAGATTGGGGGAGTACAGAGGGGCCTCAAAATGTCCTCCTCAAACAGAGTGGAGCTTGGATAAAAGACCCCAAGATTTGGCTCTGTGATCTGGCCCCCCTGCCCGAAGTGGACAGTGAACCTCTCCGAGTCCAGCACCAAAAATGCTCTTCATCGCCCCTTGATCTGACCAGCTGGTCAATAGTCTCATTTGTGTAACGAAAAAATAAAATTAAAATAAAAGCTAAAGTACAAGTAGATCTAGGCCTAGGCCTGGCCTGCCTGGGCGCTGCGCCAGCCCTCCTCCCCCTGCGACTACGGAATCTGCAGATCCAGACAAACAACCTGGGGCTGTGGCTCCGGGCACGCTCAGCGTGTACTCTGCCACCCGTCCCAGGCCAGGAGTCGCGGCAAGGAGGGCGAAGTGCTGATGCGCCAATGCGAGGGCAATGCTTCATCAGAGTCCTTGTCCAGATAGCTAGTGTATCTGGTTGGGCTCAACCTTGGAAGCCAAGGAAGCTCTTTGGTTATTGGGTGAGATCCTATATTTAAAATAGTCTAGGGTGTCCTGAGGGTTAATTTTATTTTCAACGGGTACCCTGACGGAGTTAAAAACAGGTGAGGATGCACTAAGGAAATTATGTTTCAGCCATCACACCAATGCCTCACCGGTCTAGTTGGCTTTCATCAGAACCTCACAACAATCTCACTAACATCCTATTTGTTTACATTCAATTGTGAAACTTCTTTTCACCATATTCAAACATGCCATACATACTGACCCATTTGATCGCTATGTTCGCATTTCTTTAGTAGCGTCCTATTTAGAGCGCCATGAGGGTAAGGAGGCAGTTGGACCTTGTAGTCAAACTTTCATCACAGGTCTCTTCCAGGCCATGAACCTATTTGGTTCCTCCTTTCCACACATCCTAGATTCTTATTATACATCATGCAACATTACAGCATGTTAAATCAAACACAAGAGAGAGTTTTGGTTAGGATCCCAAAACTTTGTCAAGCTGGGAAGCCGGGATTTATCCCAGGTTTTCTGCTTTCACATTGGTCAATTCAGTTATTAGATGGACATATCTTTATTTCTCCTTTTTCTCCTGCTTTACATCAAATGTTAATGCTTTGTCTTTAATTCTTGGCAAATTAGGTTGAAGCTTGGGTGGCGGACAGATGCCGCAACTTTTCACTTCAAATAAGTACTGCCTTGCATAATCCTGCTTGCTCCTCCATGACCCAGTTATGTCAGTTTTGTGCAGAAGTATCTAAATCTGTAACACCACAACAAAAAATGATTTACACACACTTGAAATGATGTGCTTTATTTACCAGTTCCAATCACTAAATGTTGAAGAGCTGTTTTCCTTGAAAGGGAGGCAAGTTGCATATTTGTAACTCTGGAAATTCGAGAGCGCTGGATATGGCTGTGTTAAATTTTGCCAAGTTGTTACCCTGCTGAGGTATGGGTGGTTTTATTTCTTGCCCTTCTCACACCTACCTACTGCAGCGATGTTGCAAAGTTTGCAATGTACTGTATTAAACACAATAATGCTTTGTTGTTATGATTCTCTTAGGTTCGGGAGACTGATGTAATTCAGAGTTATGCTAATTATGAAATGAAAGATCATGTGTGCTTAACTAGGACTGGCTTCTTCAGGATGAGGTTACAGTGAATAGGAGAGCCCACAAGTCGGCACTACTGTAAACAAGTAGGCCGTCTATGGTGCTCCGTGTTGGCAGTGTAAGATGTATAGAAAAGAGGTCTTATTAGCGAACATAGTCTAGTATAGATTCTGATTACTGGTGATAGTTTGTGGTGTTTCTAGCTGTTTCTACATCTCGCACACTTGGGTAGTTTTTCTATGCAAACTAGTAGTATTTCCTTTGGAAGGCCAATATTTTCTTGAAAGCGCTAGTTGGGACTGGAATTGCATGTGCCTTTTTATTGTCAGTTACCTTTGTCACCATTTCCTTCTCATCTTTGAATACTGGGTGGCTTACACTTATTTTGATGGGGAGCTGATACCCATTACTTTGAAATTTATGGTCCATTCTTGGTGTGGGCATTCTGGTGGTACGGATTACAGGGTGAGCTCAGGTTGCGCTGATAAATGTGAGGATTGCTTGGATATAGTTATGCCAACAATAAGAACATGAGAGATGTCTGCTGCTAAATGTGGAGGTGACATTTTGGGGAGGCAGTGTGTAATTTGTAAAAACATAAATGCAGAGCCACAAACTTTTCTTAGGGTCCTATTGCTGAATGCAAAGGTTGCAATAACCTTTTTCTTTCAATACCCTAAAATTGCTATTCTTGCAGGTACCTTTTTCAGCAGCTTTTATGCATTCATCATTGTTTTCTTATCTTTCTGCTTTCTTCCCTTTCTGTCTTTCTCTCTTGCTTTGGGTCATGGTCTGTTGGTGAAAAATGAGCCCCAGTCTCCTAAAATGAGTGCAGGAGAGTAATGCCGAGTAAGAATACTTCACATAGGAGAGCGGTCTCACCTCCGGAGAGCACAGGCACATCTACACGGAAATGTGCTACATACGGAATATTATGCCTGGTTGAGTAGGCTGGCCATAGTTAGTTTGTTCAATCCTTGGGTAAAGGAAGCTTTACCCTGACAAAAGGAAACATTGTTTTATGTGTAGCTTACAAAAGTGTGAATCTTCTGCATCAATCAGGAGAGTTTGTATGCATACTCAAATTGCGCTGAAATGTACTCATGATAGACCTGCTAAACATATGTGAGGGCTTAAGATCTGATGTCACTTCCCTGTGATGCCACTTCCTGTAAAGTTGTGGCTTGTGATGCCACTTCCTATGATGTCAATTCCTGTGATGCTGCCCTGTGTGATGTCATGTAACGTGATGTCATGTAGCGTGATGTCACCCGCCGTGATGTCACTTGCATACTGCCTAACTAGGTTAGTCCCCCCCACTTCTTTTTTTTAGGACTTGTGCCCTGACTATTAGGTAGAAAACCTCCTCAAACTGAAATCAGTATTATTCACCTCAGTGGAGACCCATTGTGTGAGGTTACAGGATGACTTCTGGTTCCGGCTCTTCATTTATCAACCCTGTGCATTCTGGGTTTGGAGTCCTGGTCAACCTCTACTGAACACACTGGACTAAAGGTCTACATTACAATGGTCTGTAGAAACAAAGATTGGACTGGACTGTGGTGACACTGCGGACACAAGGTCATGTGTAACTTTATTATGGCTTTCAGCGTGCTGGTGCAAAACTATCTTACGCAGCCCCACCAGGGTGTACAGATGATGAGAACGGACTAGGAACACAAGTAACAATTGGTTTATCTGTTTATGTGATAAATACTGTTTTTACCTTACACAACCCATGTAATCTATGGCGTAACATTTTGTGTACATGACTTCAGCTTGTTTCAGTTTTTTTTTTTTAAACATACTATGGACAAGTACAGAAGCAGGGAGTTTTGCAGCGAAATAAATAATACAAGTTCAAGGACCTTTGGTATAGTAGCAATGAAAAGTTGGCAACACTGGGGTGTGGTTAAAGGGAAGAGGTGGACTGGTGATATTGTGAGCATCCCATCTCCATTTTCTAGCAGCCTGAGAGTCTTGACAGCCCCTACAAATTATTATATTATGGCACTGCTCAGGAGCGGCCAAACCCATTGGTGCCTGCCTGGTTCTCCATTGGAATCAATGTTGTTGCGGACGACAAACTGCTTATCCGCCCTGCTGATGGAGTCTGTGCATAGAATACTAATAGAATTGTATATTTATGATGGGTTGATGTGCATTAGGTAGAAAAACAATCAATCCACATAAATAACCATATATCAGTCACCCCAAGCCTTGCATGAGGGAATGACGCCAACTCTGAGCCAATACATAGCTGATGGCATCTGCACATAGACAATGGCTGAAGTGCGACTGAGAACACAGACCACAAACCAAAAGAAATATCACCAGATGAAATAAGAGACACATACAAGGAGCAGTCAGAAAGACCGGTGGCACGGTGCAAGGCCCACCCTGTCCAAAGAACTTATCTTGAGCCAGAGATACTGAAGCGCTACATATGGGGAAACCACTGGACCCCGGGGCAACAACGAACCTGAAGAGAACGAGTTGTTGCCACAAGGAGTGCGGCAGCAGCTGCCGTGGCTCGATGCACCAAAGTAGAAGGAATAAGCAAGGGAGGCAGAGGAGGCCAGAGGCCAGAAAACAAGTGTAGTCCAAGCGGTGACCACATGCTCTAAATTCCACTGCTTCCAATGATCTCAACAGCACTGTTATACACCCTTACAAGGATGGGCAGCTCAGCTGATTCCATTTTCAACCACAGGATCAAAGAAGTGCTCGTACCCATAACGCCACTGAAAATAACTGTCCACACTCAATCGAACAACCATATGCGAACGTGTGAATGGAAGATCAACTCAGATGTAGCAGGCAAACTTGTATAGATCTATCAACTAATAGTCTACAGAACCTATATCAAGAAATCCCAAAAAGTACTGTACAACAGGTGCCGCAAGCTCAGACTGTGCCTCCAAAGAAATCTTCAAGATTATCTCCCAGTTCCACATACAAGAAGCAAGCTCAGCTCATCTGAGCAATCCTGCAACAAGCTGGATGACAACTCCACAAAAAACGGACTTTGCTTCTCACCACAACTAAATCTGAACTAGGTTAGACAATGTCCCTGCACTGCTCCGGGACAGTCGCCTTGGCTTCAGTCTTCACCACATTTGTCTCCTTTCCTGAGAAAACTGAACGCGTCACAAATCAGGAATCCTACTCACCCTTGATGAGCAGCCATCTTCAAAAATCTCATCTCAATTCCCTTCACATACTCAATGATTCAAAGCATCGTAAATGCAGTCTTACTCGAGACAACAGGTCCAGACAGTTTGATGACCATCAACATCATGGATTACTTGAAAATTAAAGAACGCTTTATGCAAAAAACTCAGTATAGACCGAGCACTAACGGCCCATTTATGGGTAAACTGAAAGGGCTACGCTCAATCAACTCAACAATTGCAACAAGGGCGATCAGTTCTTGGCAGACAGCCAGGTGGATGGGACTGCTGTCAAACAGAATGCTCCTTTGTAGCCACGTGGGGGGACTTTCAAATCTCCGGTGGAGACACATACTTCACACACCCGGTGGCATCTGCCATGGTCCATCACCACACTATGCTTGAACATCTCCAAGACCTTAGGATCCAAGGAACTCTATCTCTCCAACCCACAGATCATCTAGAGGTCACAGTTCATCTCATCTCTTCCACTCTATCAGGTGTGAAGTATGACAGAGGTCTAGGATTGCTCCAATGCTGTTCAGTATATATCTCGGGTACAGTGAAGGTGTCCTCTGCGGAGTCTTTCCAAATTAGGTGACGACTGCACTGAATATTGGTGGTACATCATTAATCGAAGAGAGACCCTGGACTTGTGGCGACAGGTCTTCGTGGAAGTGCTCAGCACTGGTGCTCCTCTTGACACCATTTCTGATACCAAGAAGACCTTATGTTTGTTACAGCTAAGCCACACCGACCAGAGTAGGTGGAGTAGGTAGAATGAAAGACATCGCAGCCTGGATTAGCAACAGCTGCCTAAAACTGAACTTGGAGAAGACAGAGGTCCTCGTCCTTGGACCCTCCCCCTCTGCGTGGGACAGCTCCTGGTGGCCCTCCACCCTCAGAAACCCACCCCGACGGACCACGCCCGGAACCTCGGCATCATTCTAGACTCCTCCCTCACCATGACTCGCTAGGTCAATGCCGTTGCCTCCACCTGTTTCAACTCCCTCCTCATCCTCCGCAAGACCTTCAAGGGGATCCCACCGAAGCCAGAAAAACCATCACCCACGCACTCATTACCAGCAGATTGGACTACGGAAACGCCCTCTACGTGGGAATCAACAAATCCCTGCTACAAAAACTCCAGACCATCCAAAACACCGCAGCCAGACTCGCCCTCGGCACCCCACGACATGAGCACATGACCCAACACCTGCGAGACCTCCACTGGCTCCCCGTCGAGAAGAGAGTAACCTTCAAGCTGCTCACCCACGCCTACAAATCCCTCCACAACATCGGACCCAAATACCTCAATGAAAGAATCTCTTTCCACGCACCCAAAAGAAACCTCCGCTCCGCAGACCTCGCCCTAGCAACGACCCGCGCATCCGCAGAGCCGGGGGAAGAGCCTTCTCCTACGTTGCAGACAAAACATGGAACGAACTCCCAGTCAACATCAGATGCTCCCCCACCCTGCACACCTTCAGGAAGAGCCTCAAGACTTGGCTCTTCGGCTGACATAGAGCTGCAACCCCACCCCCTTGAGACCCTCACGGGTGAGTAGCGCGCTTTATAAACCCCTGATTGATTGATTGAGAGTGCTTTGCTCTGTGATTCTGAGCAGTTTGAACCATCTTTCTATAGCATTCAGTACCACACATCATAGTTTAACAGTGCAGTAAAATCTAGACCCTGCGACCTTAAATCCCAGTTACTAGTGGAAACACGTGAGTGCCTCAGGTCCATGTTCCAGGCTCAGGGATGCCCTTACCATTCTCGTGGTGGGTATTGGACTTACTTATATTTTTGGCACATTGTCAGCCACTGGAGAAGCAAGAAGAAAGAGCAGACATATCAAAGAATAATAATGACATTTATAACATTCTGCCAGGCACCTCAAGAAATTGAGAGATTTTGTCTGCAGATAAAGAGAGATCTGGAAATTTCAGAAGAGGGAAGCATTGTCAACCTCTGGCCTTAGTCTTAACTGGTCCATAGATTACAGGGATACCAGTGTACTGCTTTACTCTCTAACTGCTGGGGATATGTTTGTGGTTGTACCTGCGCTCCAGGAAAGTGCTTGGGCCATCTTTTCTGGTTCGGTCATTTTACGAGATCTACATTTCCTTTATATGAATAAAGATCTGATCTTTTTAGAAGACAAAGCTCTCTTTGCACACAGAGTTCACGGGGTGTGACTACTGTATCAGAGTTTGAAACCTATTAACATGTCTTGGAGTAAGCCTTGAGGCTTGCCCTCACATCTCGGTCATTCAAACAGAGAAAACAGAGGCAAACAACCTACAATGGATACCCCCAGGAACCACAGACTATCTATTAAGACAGGAAGATGGTACCACAGCCCATTTCCAACATCTTGGTGCTGTGGATAGAACCGATGCCGTGAGATCAAGGGAGCCTCTTTACTGTCCACGTTCTCGCTGGGATATTTTTCCAGGTTTCTTCTAGATCAATGCACAAATATGATCTCCCAATGGCCGGTGCTGAGAATATCCACCATTGATCACACATTGATATCACTAAAAGAGGATACACCCCATGCTTTTTTCAACACGAGGTTGCCATCACTTTCCATCCCGAGTATCTTCAGCACTCTATCACAAGCGCGCTCTATGCGCTTTGAATTTCAATGGGGAGGGTTTATCAGGCGTAACCACATTCAAAGAACTGCTCCGTTTCAAACACAGGTCTTTTCTAGGCACTCTATTTCTAAACCGAATTGGTCAGACATGTCCCTTCTAATAGTGCTGAAAGAGCCTCTTGGAAGAGGGCTTTGGTTGAGGTGATTCTCATAGCATGTCTGATCTGCACCCTCCCAGGCCCCAGGGGAATTTTACTGGATAATGTAGGGCTGGTGACGACAACAGAGCTCATTAACCCTGCAAGCGGAGGTCCTCAGCACACCAGCTCAGTGGGTTGAGGGCCAATTGCAGAGATCTACGGGTATCCCAAAGGTCACCAATTTGAATCTTCACAGGGAGGACTCAAGGTTTCTTCCTTCTATGGTCAATGAAATGAGAACCATCGAGCCGGCGAATAACAACACCTGGTACGTAAGAGGCAAGAGACTTTACATTTGGGTGAGCGTTATAGTAATAGACACTGTTGGTATTTTTTTTTTAATTACTGAACTAATTAAGAACACCAGGCACCGAAGTCCTGAAGAGAAGAAGCAGATTTCACGCCTGAAACAGAGGGAGAGGGAGAGAGAGAGAGAGAGATCGAGAGAGACAGAGGAAGGGAGGGAGGGAGAGAGAAAGAGAGATCGAGAGAGAGAGGGAGAAAGATAGAGATCGAGAGAGACAGAGGGAGGGAGGGAGAAAGAGTGAGAGATAGAGATCGCGAGGGAGAGGGAGAGAGGGAGGAAGGGAGAAAGAGAGAGATAGAGATCGTGAGAGACAGAGGGAGAGAGGGAGGGGGGAGAAAGATCGAGAGAGACAGAGGGAGGGAGAAAGATCGAGAGAGGGAGGGAGAAAGATCGAGAGAGGGAGGGAGGGAGAAAGCTCGAGAGAGAGAGGGAGAAATGGAGAGAGATGGAGATCGCGGGAGGGAGGGAGGGAGAAAGAGATAGAGATCGCGAGAGAGAGGGAGGGAGAAAGAGATAGAGATCGCGAGAGAGAGAGAGGGAGAGAGGGAGGGGGAGAAAGATCAAGAGAGACGGAGGGAGGGAGGGAGAAAGAGATTGCGGGAGGGAGGGAGGGAGAGAGAGATAGATAGAGATCGAGAGACAGGGAGGGAGGGAGGGAGAAAGAGATCGAGAGAGAGAGATAGAGATCGCGAGAGAGAGGGAGAGAGGGAGGGAGAAAGAGAGAGAGATCGAGAGAGAGAGGGAGGGAGAAAGATAGAGATCGAGAGCGACAGAGGGAGAGAGGGAGGGAGGGAGGGAGGGAGAAAGAGAGAGACAGAGGGAGAGAGGGAGGGAGAAAGAGATAGGGAGGGAGGGAGAAAGAGATAGAGATCGAGAAAGACCGAGGGAGAGAGGGAGGGAGGGAGAAAGAGAGAGAGATAGAGATCGAGAGAGACAGAGACAGAGGGAGGGAGGGAGAAAGAGACAGATAGAGATCGAGAGAGACAGAGGGAGAGAGGGAGAGAGGGATCGAGAGAGGGAGGGAGGGAGAAAGAGAGATGGGGATCGAGAGAGAGAGGGAGAGAGAAA
The DNA here is from genome assembly GCA_963921515.1 of Calotriton arnoldi. Taxonomy (NCBI): domain Eukaryota; kingdom Metazoa; phylum Chordata; class Amphibia; order Caudata; family Salamandridae; genus Calotriton; species Calotriton arnoldi. The sequence continues at coordinate 2,457,979 of CAWUFW010000609.1, read as the reverse complement.
GGGAGAGAGAGATAGAGACAAAGGGAGAGAGGGAGGGAGGGAGAAAGAGAGGGAGGGAGGGAGAAAGAGGGAGATAGAGGGAGGGAGAGAGAGAGAAAGAGATCGAGAGAGGAAGGGAGAGAGAGAGATAGAGACAAAGGGAGAGAGGGAGAAAGAGAGAAAGAGAGATATAGAGATCGAGAGAGAGAGAGGTAGGGAGGGAGATCGAGAGAGACAGAGGGAGGGAGGGAGAAAGAGATCGAGAGAGACAGAGGGAGGGAGAAAGACAGAGGGAGGGAGAAAGAGATAGAGATCGGGGGAGGGAGAGAGAGAGAGATCGAGAGAGAGAGGGAGAAAGAGATCGAGAGAGACAGAGGGAGGGAGGAAGAAAGAAAGACAAAGATAGAGATCGAGAGAGACAGAGGGAGAGAGGGAGGGAGAGAGAGAGAGAGAGAGAGAGACAGATAGAGAGAGATATATTTTGGCCAATGCCTCCCTGCAAAGATTGCCAGCATGAATATCAATCAGCTGATATTCCTCAGGGGCTGCCAGGAGATACAGACCTCCTGATCAAAGAGAGCAGGAGAGACTGCAGAAACAGAGAAAGGGAGACTCACCGCCAAAGATGCACTGATGTAGGATGCCAGCCATCTTGAAAGTGACCGGGTGCTTCACTGAGAGCCAATGAGGGCTCCTGCAGCTAACAGAGATATGGGCCCAAAGGCAAGGGCCGAAGAGAAGTCTTAGTGCCACCTTCTGGTTTTTTTGAGGTAGTTCTTAATTTTTGGGGGATGCAATGGTTGTTGGCATAGTCCAGCAGCGTAGTATCATGGGCTCTGTTGGTCTCCGAAGGAATGAGAGCGACCTTGACTAACCTCAGCTCTACATTCAAGCATGTTACGGTTTGTATTTCTTTGAAGACTACCATTCAAAGTAGCCACCAAGAGATGAAACACCAGGTACCATCGAGCATGGGATTTAATTTCACCAAAACATTCAGCGGCGACAGGACCTCAAACAAATGCTCATCCTGGGTGGGAGGTGAGACAAGTTCGCTCCTCCTGGCCCACCGCCTTGTCGGCCCCATCCACCCCAGGTGAGTCACAGGTGTTTCGCGCACCTTGTGAGAAATGTGCAGGTCTTTTTTATTTGGATATTCCATTTCCAGAAAGCATTATTGTTAAAATAAAAATGTAATATGAACATATTCTAAAAATAAATGTCTAGTCAATGAGAGACTTTGCACTTATCCCTTAAACTTCTAAAAACGTACAGTGCAACATCCAGCATATTTCAGTGCAATCAACTTTCAAAAGATACTTAAATATTTCCAATCCAATGAGACACCGAAGAGAGTCAACAAGACGGACATAAGGAGCACCATGACATGTCCCAGATGGATCCAGCGGGGTGTAGAGTTCCTGCATATGGTAGAAGGGTCCCTTAGGATTGAGTAGTTCTACTCAACTTTCGGAAACACTAGATTGGGACTCAAAAGGCCTGGAAAAAAAAGATGTCTATTAGGCATAAGCCTACAGCGCTGGAATAACGCTGTAGGCCAACAAGAGTGGCTGGTGGATTTCTAGATCTGGCACTACTGATAGCCAAAAAGACCCATAGCAAGCTCATGGAGCCCCAACCAGTGAGCCGCTGGCTCGAATGAAATCAAGGCCTTGCAAGGCGAAGGGACAAGGAGGGTCTGTAGATGGCTCAGTGCACATCTGTGGGACAAGATACTGGAAGCATTCAAGAGATCTCTCAGAATATACCAGAACTGGAAGACATGACCACCTCTGGGAGAACAGCAGAAACAGGACCACTGACCTGCACAGAAGACCTAAAAAGTAATAAACTGAGCTGCACACATGGATGGAGAGACCCAGGGACCACCTCCCAAGGACCCTAGATAGAAGCATACTCCTGCTAACACTACACCACCGCCAACGCGCCCTCGCTCCTAGCAAACGTTTGTCTTAGAAGAGACCCCTAGACCCTTCTAGTTGCTTCAGTTTTAGTAGTTAGCCCCAAAAGTTATGCAAGTGCCATCCAGCACACCGCTGAATGTAACTAGCAGTTTTCTTAGGTTTTGTTCTGTTCAGCAATGTAATCGAGACGATGTAATATGCATGAGTAAACAAATACAAAAAAACATTCAAAAGATACAAGGGCGTTCCATATGATTTGCGATAGCTGATACTTCTTCAGTTCTAACAAGACAAAAAGGTACACAGCATTGTACATCTGAAAAGGCAGAGGCAGGAGATATACTGCAGTTTCTGAAATGCAGACTGTAAATCCAGAAAACCCTGAGAATAATCCCAGCTCTTTCCGCTTAAATAAACTGTGTGATCCTGGGGACATCACTATCTCTCTGGGCCTCGTAGTTGAACAGACACAGTTGTGCAAAAGCACAATGCATGCGATAAACACAGACCTTGTATACTATATAATGGACATTAACGCTGCCCCATCTATAGTGATATTGATTACTTTTACAGTGCTTGCCACAAACCGCATTGTCTTCTGGCTCACTCCTGCGGCATCGCTGGCGGGTCTGTCCATTCAGATGAAGCTTAAATGCGTTTTACTGGATTTTCTTCGACAGCAGACAATAAGCACATGCAGTTAAGCTGCCCTACCACTTTGTCTGGGGAGTATACAGGGCGGAGGAGGGCATGCCTTGAATATGTGAAAAACATGTAGGGACATGGTGCAAATAGAAACCTTGACTATGGCACCAAAACAGAACGAGGCGGCCACGCGTCTTCCCAGTTTAAGAGGCGGAGAGATGACGATGAAGCCAAACATCACTTTCATATCTCCTCTCTTGTAGAGTTGTATTCTGTATATTCCTCAAGAAACCCTCTCTGATACCGATAAGCAACTCTACAAGAATTACTCGATGCAGCTCTTGGAGAATCTGAGCTAATGAGGAGAAGCCCTGGAGGCCAGGAAGGAGCCGAGAGGAAAGGATCAGGGAGGCTTCTGGGCGCTGTAAGTAGATGTATCAAATCGGGAGAGGAAGCTGGAATGGACTGCCTGTCCCTGGAGCCTTCTGAGCCAGGAAGAGTAGGGTGGTAGGGAAGACACCAATATAGCAGGACTCCAGAGAATTCCCTCAAACTAAATAAGCAGCAGAAAACCTGAGCTGCTCAAGCTCTGAGGGAATGTGAGGTCTGTGCCTCTCCAACTTATGAGCTAGAATGTGGGACTCAGAGTAGTAAATGGCTGTTGGTTCAGTCTGTATCCATGCCGCTAGACCAACGTTGACTACCAAGGAAGCATTCCAGCACGCGAATCTATCAAAGATCCAAAGCTGGAGAATGAGCGTGCCCTTCAGAAACATTTATTCACTTGACGCAGATGTTGCTCTTATTTTTTTTAAAGTTGCTTAGAAAATGCCCAGCTCTTCAGAAGTGGTTCGTCATCTACCAGCCGGAGGTTTCCAGTTAGACTCATCTCAACTTCAGGTCCACAGGAAAAATCCAGCTCTGCGCAGGTGCTCTTCTGGGCTGGTGGAGCTCACACTGTTTTCAAGATCTCCTTGTAATTCAGGAAGGAGTTTACAACAGGAAGCAGACACCCCTAGGCAGGACCGACCTTGGGGGTCCTCAAAAGGCAGCTTTCCTAGCCCCTGGAGCAGCGTTTGGGTCAAACGGTTCAGGGTAAAGCTGAAGACACGTTCTCCTCAGCCCTTCAACAGGTAGAGTTTGTTCAGCAAACAGCATGACCATTCTGCTCAGCCCTTCAACAGGTAGAGTTTGTTCAGCAAACAGCATGACCATTCTGTTCAGCCCTTCAACAGGTAGAGTTTGTTCAGCAAACAGCATGACCATTCTCCTCAGCCCTTCAACAGGTAGAGTTTGTTCAGCAAACAGCATGACCATTCTGCTCAGCCCTTCAACAGGTAGAGTTTGTTCAGCAAACAGCATGACCATTCTGCTCAGCACTTGCTCTACTTGAAGGGCTGTGTAGCTGTTTCTAAGGGAAAATCAGCTCCAATTGGCAACTACAGCTCTGCTGCTCGAGCCCAAGTTCTGGCACCATTCGTCCAAGGTTCAGGTCTCGTCACACAAAGGTGCATCGCTATAAAAGCATTCCCACGGGGCCTTGAGTTACAGTCCCCACAATGATGACTTCAGCCTGGCTTGGATTTCTGCACCTCTGTGTCCAACCTCGGCCAAAGACCAGAGCATTGCTACCTCCAGAGGATCAAACAGAAGGACCCCTTCCTGGACATAAGTGTTCCCACCCCAGGGGCAGAGTCATCAACCTGCTGACAGCCTAATGTGGCCTGGGTGTTCTCTGAAGGGACAGGAAGGGCACTGTGCTCACAAGACTCAGAGTTCTGTCATCTGATCACATCAGGTGTCAAAGCCCGCGGTTACATCTCAGCCACTGGGTGCATTGCAAGGGGGAGGGGGGGTAAGTCACCAAGTCAAACTGGTCAAACATTAGGACAGAAAGAGGACAGAATCACGAAGTCGTTTTAGCAGAGAAGTTGATAAAACCCAATGGGACCACTGACAGTTTTTACTCTTACTACACACTCTGAAAATAGAGTTTGCAACAAAAGTTACCAAAAACCGGTTGGAGGTCACGATACTCCAAATATGCAGTTGGATCTAGATACTTGCATAAAACATGGCTTTTAATTCCACCCAAGCTTTGGAGTTGCAATTAAGAAACAATTTACTTCTCAGATATTTACAAGAAGCAGCTGTACTGAACTTCTGAATGTATATTTACAGCCGACTGACAACAGTGTTAAATCTGCTAATTTAACAGAAAAAAACAGTTTGCTTTTCATTTTTAAGCACCAACCAGGCCTGTGCTTTGAAATAAATGGGCGTTTAAGCCCCTGTTATTCAAATGGAATGTGACCTTTGTGCTGATGGCATCATTTGTGCGCACATAACACGTGATGTACCAATGGGCACATATGCCAATTAAACAGCAACTCATTATATATTTTTAGGGCAAGGCAGATGCTGTTGGGAGCGGTTGAACAGGCCCGCAGCTGTCTCGCGGTCATATACTAGCTATCCAGGGTTCAAAATGGGAAGAGATTCAGGGGGAGCACATCAACAAGAGGGCTTTCCTCTGGGAAGGTCGAAGGTCACATGATGACTAACAGGGAAGGAACTCCCCCATTCAGAGTAAAAAAAGAATAAATGTATACAAGTTTGAACTTGGAAAACCTCTATCTCACTGACCCTTGATCGTCCTCCTTCAAACTAAATGTCTAACTTCAAAGCACTGGTTCACAACAGAGTGCTTAATTTGAGCCGGTGGTTTCCGATGCTCAGCACCAACACTTAAATTTCAACACCGGCACTTATGGCAGTCTGCCACAAGATAGCACTGTTTGTCTGAATTAGAGATGAACACAACAATTGTTTATTGATTCACTATACTTTAAAAATGACTAATACAGGCTGCCCAAGCCATGTTTACAACTTTGGAGGCCTGGAATGTTCTGAATTGTCACACTTGTAAGGTGTCATGGTTAGCAGTTGTGTTGACCCTGTCTTTGGCGGCGCTGCAAGGGGCAATAGGTGGTGCAAGCTGCAGTGGCCTCATGACAGGGCCCTGGCACTTTTTTTTATTTTTTTTTACAAATTAAGCGCTGCTGCAGCACTTCCATGTTTTCCTGCTTATGGCAGGGGATTGGCACAGCCATCGGACTGGGGTGCCTGTCCGCATGAAGGCACTGAGTCTCCAGGAGTATAAAGTGCCTGAAATGAAGACAGATGCCAATCACATCATGGGCCAATCAGCATTTCAACTCTCCTCCCTCTAAGGGAGCGTCCACAAAGATCCGGCATTAAAACTCACTTTGACCTAGGATTTGAGGCATATTGCACAATTGTCCAACGTCAGAAGCCTTTACCTTGTATTCTACAGCCAGCCCTTCCTGTCCACTCCTCTGCACCCTGACATATCTTCCTCCTTTACTTCTGGCTCTTTGTTGTTGCGCCCACGTGACACGAGGTCTCTGGGGTCCCAGAGGTGACTGGGGTTCACTGTAACAACTGAGGTGGCTCACCACGGGTGTGCTGGGCAGACAGCATTAGTGGACTTCAAAAAGAATTAGGAAGTACTCCCGCTGCCACTTGGTAAGAGTGGTAACGGGGCGGACCAAGGCTTAGTCAAAGAGGTGAAGAGGGTTAGACATTAGTACAGAGAACAACACAAAACCACTTAAAAAGGAAGGTCCAAAGGGTGCTTTCGTTCGTAAAATAAAATAAATAATACTTGTAAACACATAAAAAGGAACACCGACATGAGTAAAGAAACTCCCAACTCTCCAGCCCCTTCCGAGCTCCCAGCCTTACCGTTATTAAAGCTCTTCCACATTCCACTTTGTGTTATGGCCAACACTTGCATATGGCAGTGTTCGCAGTTACCAGCACCTTCATGGGACAGACCCCGGGCTGCCAGTCTGATGCCCACTGTGGGTGACGGAGGCAGCCGCAGGGCCCTGCTGGCTTGTCATGAGAGCCCGCAGCTGCCCGCTGCCCACTGCCCACTGCCCAAACCGGAGCTGGTTTCAGCCTTGCAGCCCGCTCCTCCGAGGGGTAACGCCCACCCTGCTGCACTCCACAGATGGCAAGGGGTGCTCTGTTCACTCCACGGCGCTAAAGTCCCAGCTGTAGGCACGAGGCTTCGCGAGGTTGCCTTGCACCGGAGAAGAAACCTCTCAGGCCAGAGGGATGCCCACAGACCCAAGCAAAAAGGGTCCGAGAGCCCACCCATGCCTGCCAATCCTGGACGGTCACTTTAGGAGACTTGTGGGCAACGTCCGGTGCCCACTGCACGAGCACAGTCCATGGAATCCACTGGAGATGGCTCTGGTGTCTTTCCACCTGAGGGGCTGTGCTAGGGCAGAGTTCTTTCAACTCCTACAACCCGCCAGGCAGAGGTCAGATTTTACAGTGTTGGGGAGTCTACAAGTCGGTGTCATGGGCTCTGGGAGTTGTAGGAGGCAGGCGGGGGTTCAAATGCAGAAGTCTTTGAAGGCACTTGATGAACTGTGATGAAGTCACAGTTCCAGGGTCAAGGCACCCACCTCCAGCCTCCGCTCCAATGCACTGGGCCTGGAGGTGGAGGCCGCTGGAAGGACCACACGTGCTTCCCTCAGCCTGAAGAGGGTGCATTAGAAGGGGGTCACGCTCAGCAGCAGTCCCAGCTCTTCCCATGGCCACCAGGCCCGGTTCTAGCGGGTAGGCCGGGTGGGCCAGGCCCACCCAAACATGAGCCTGGCCCACCCAAACATGAGCCTTGGCCCTCGCGGTGAATCTGCCACCGATGTACAACAACAATAAAAAATGTTAGATAACTGGTGATTTATGATCCTGCTGGAGAGCAATCATTTGTCTTTTGGTAGTTTTTAAATGCAGATAAACTGAATTTTATGTAGATAGCTCAGTGGGTTACTGCCTTTGTCACAGAGATCCTTGTGTTACTTGCAGTTCAGAAGTTACAATCCTAAAATTGGACAGTGACCTATGAACTGTCATCAAAGAGCTGCATACAAACTTCGCTTTTTTGTGTTGTGATATAGTTAGAACTTCTCCAGTCTTTCATTATTCTAATGTTGCTAAAAAAGAGTTTGTTTGGGAAGTTATACATTTTAATAAGTAAAGCCAACCCCCAACCACTGGAGTACTCTTTAAATCCTGAGTTTGTGCTTCTCCAGACCAAACCCTCGTAAAATATAATGCCCACCAGTATGGATGACATGTGATTCCTACACCTTGTTATCCTCTTTGGCTTATGTGACATTCCCCTTAGACTGATTTATTGTCTCTGTATAATGTGTGCATGATTTAAAGTACTGTGACACCATACACTGATATGACTAGCGCTATACAACAAATGAAATGCATGTGAGAGAGGGGCAACAGAGAAATAAGGGGCACTGGTGGAGGGTGGCAGTGAGGGAATCCGAGGAGGAGGTCATGGGGTGGGGGGAACTACAGTGAGATGAGGGGCACTAGTGGAGGGTGGCAGTGAGGGAATCCGAGGAGGAGGTCATGGGTGGAGCTACGGAGAGATGAGGGGCACTAGTGGAGGGTGGAAGTGAGGGAATCCGAGGAGGAGGTCATGGGGTGGGGGGGAGCTACGGAGAATGAGGGGCACTAGTGGAGGGTGGCAGTGAGGGAATCTGAGGAGGAGGTCATGGAGTGGGGGGGAGCTATGGCGAATGAGGGGCACTAGTGGAGGGTGGTAGTGAGGGAATCCGAGGAGGAGTTCAGGGGGGGGACTACAGAGAGATGAGGTGCACTAGTGGAGGGTGGCAGTGAGGGAATCCGAGGAGGAGGTCATGGGGGAGGGGCTATGGAGTGGTGAGGGGAATTGGTGGAGGGTAGCAGTGAGGGAATCTGAGGAGGAGGTCATGGGGTGGTGGGGAGCTACGGAGAATGAGGGGCACTAGTGGTGGGTGGTAGTGAGGGAATCCGAGGAGGAGGTCATGGGGTGGGGGGGAGCTACGGAGAATGAGGGGCACTAGTGGAGGGTGGCAGTGAGGGAATCCGAGGAGGAGGTCATGGGGGAGGGGCTATGGAGTGGTGAGGGGCATTGGTGGAGGGTAGCAGTGAGGGAATCTGAGGAGGAGGTCATGGGGTGGGGGGAGCTACGGAGAATGAGGGGCACTAGTGGAGGGTGGCAGTGAGGGAATCCGAGGAGGAGATCATGGGGTGGGGGGAGCTACGGAGAGATGAGGGGCACTGGTGGTGGGTGGTAGTGAGGGAATCCGAGGAGGAGGTCATGGGGTGGGGGGAGCTACGGAGAGATGAGGGGCACTGGTGGTGGGTGGTAGTGAGGGAGTCTGAGGAGGAGGTCATGAGGGGAGGGGCTACAGAGAGATGAAGGGCACTGTTGGAGGGTGGTAGTAAAGGTATCTACGGAGAAAGAGGTCATTGGTGGGGCACCAAAAAGACTTTCGCACCAGCACTAAAGCCGGCCCTGTCATGGACTTTCTGTTTTCGTTTATTTAATTAACAGTAGGGTGATTAGGACAACTGTGGCGCATACTTTAAATGCATGCTAATTACATTTACTGCTATATTCAATGTTTCAAGTTTGAAGATGCTTTTACTAATGTTTTTTACCGGGAATAATGAAAGTGGAACTGGATGGTGGCTGATATGGGGCTGGGGCCCAAGGTCAGCTGCGAGATAAGATGCACTGGAGAGGGGTGGTAGAAAAGTGGATAATCAAGCCTGTAAGGGAGTGCGAGATAAGATGCACTGGAGAGGGGTGGTAGAAAAGTGGATAATCAGGCTTGTAAGGGAGTAAGCTGCAGAGTCCGGGGTCAGGTGGAGGTAGTATGAAGAGGGATTCTCCCTGAAGGCTCTCACAGAGGGAGCCTGAGTAGTGTCACTTGCCTGATACTCCCACCTCAAACCTCCTCTTCCCATCAAAGGGACACTACATGGAAAAAAACACTTTTTGAGAGTGATAACATTTAGAAAGAGATTTGGAAAAGAGTGCGTTTTACTGGCCCTTGTAAGACTAAGAAGAGATAAAGGAGGGCCCTGAAGCAGGCCTGGCTAGACATATAAGTGACAATCGGGCCCGCAGTGGCCCACCCGAATGCACCCTTGGCCCACCCAAATACAAATTTCTGGAGCCGGGCCTGATGGCCACAGGTGATGCAGTCAGAGTTCCAGGCTCAGGGCACCCACCTCCAGCTGGGCCTGGAGGTGGAGGCAGCTGGAAGGCGCACACAGGCTTCCCTCAAAGGGCCGGACTGGCCGTAGCGGGCACCGGGTGTTTCCCCGGTGGACCTCTAGGGTGGGGGCCGGATTTTGGCCTTTGTGGGGCCGTTTTTGTTACCGGGGGCCAGCAATATCGGCCCCCTGTAACAAAATCGCCTGAATCCGGCCCTAGCAAACAGCTCGGCCGCACACTCCCTCACCCCCAAGGGGGGCCGGCCGAGCAGTTTGCCAGGGCCCGTTTCCGTTCCCAGTCAGGCCCTGTTCCCTCAGGCCCGAAGAGGGTGAGCTAGAAGGGGTCCCAGCTCTTCCCATGGGCCGCAGGTGACGCAGGCAGAAGGTCCCGGAGCTGTCCCACAATGCCCCTCACTGCTTTCAATGCGCTCTGAGCTTCCTGGAGGCACAGTCCAGGGTCTTCCTCGCACAGAACAACCACAGCAGTCCTTCCTCTTACACTTCCTGGGTGCGCTGGATCCCAGGGTGGAAAGGAAACCAGTCCCTATCCGAGTGCTGTTCTGCAACACAAATCACTGCTACCCTGATGTGCAGCTCCACCCTGGAAGGTGACCACACTGGAACAAGGTACTGGCCACAGCACGCCCAGCTCAAGCAGGGGCCTTGGACGACATGAGCTTCTCCTGGGCTGGGTGCAGTGGGCTCACTGAAATGTACAGTGAGTGCCACACAGCACCCCAGAGCTCACAGAGATGCAGCTCAGGCAGCAAGAGGAGGGGGGGGGGCTGGGGGAACTCTGGCAGCTTCAAGCCACATGAACAGTACTGCCTCCCATGGGGCAAGAAGGAAGGGAATACAGGCAGCAGTCTCCAGGTAAGCAGAGACCTGAACAGCCTCGTGCAACCCCTGCACTGTCTGCACTGCAACACACACAGCAGCCTGCTACAACCCCAGGCACTGCAACACATACAGCAGCCTCCTGCAAACACCTGCACTGTAACACACACACCGCAGCCTCCTACAACCCCCTGCACTGTCTGCACTGCAACACACACCCAGCAGCCTCCTACAACCCCCTGCACTGTCTGCACTGCCACACATACAGCAGCCTCCTGCAACCCCCTGCACTGCAACACATACAGCAGCCTCCTGCAATCCCCTGCACTGCAACACATACAGCAGCCTCCTGCAACCAATGCACTGCAACACACATACAGCAGCCTCCTGCAACCCCCTGCACTGCAACACATACAGCAGCCTCCTGCAACCCCTGCACTGCAACACACATACAGCAGCCTCCTGCAAACCCCTGCACCGTCTGCACTGCAACACACATACAGCAGCCTCCTGCACTGTCTGCACTGCAACACACATACATCAGCCTCCTGCAACCCCTGCACTGTCTGCACTGCAACACACATACAGCAACCTCCTGCAAACCCCTGCATTGTCTGCACTACAACACATATATAGCAGCCTCCTGCAAACCCCTGCAATGTCTGCACTGCAACACACATACAGCAGCCTCCTGCAACCCCCTGCACTGTCTGCACTGCAACACACATACAGCAGCCTCCTGCAAACCCCTGCACTGTCTGCACTGCAACACATACAGCAGCCTCCTGCAACCCACTGCACTGCAACACACATACAGCAGCCTCCTGCAACCCCCTGCACTACAACACACAAACCAGCCTCCTGCAATCCCCTGCACTGTCTTCACTGCAACACACATACAGCAGCCTCCTGCAAACCCCTGCACTGTCTGCACTGCAACACACACAGCAGCCTCCTGCAAACCCCTGCACTATCTGCACTGCAACACATACAGCAGCCTCCTGCAACCCCCTGCACTGCAACACACATACAGCAGCCTCCTGCAACCCCCTGCACTGTCTGCACTGCAACACACATACAGCAGCCTCTTGCAACCCCCTGCACTGTCTGCACTGCAACACACATACAGCAGCCTCCTGCAACCCCCTGCACTGCAACACACAGCAGCCTCCTGCAAACCCCTGCACTGTCTGCACTGCAACACACACACCGCAGCCTCCTACAACCCCCTGCACTGTCTGCACTGCAACACACATACAGCAGCCTCCTGCAACCCCCTGCACTACAACACACAAACCAGCCTCCTGCAATCCCCTGCACTGTCTGCACTGCAACACATACAGCAGCCTCCTGCAACCCCCTGCACTGCAACACACATACAGCAGCCTCCTGCAACCCCCTGCACTACAACACACAAACCAGCCTCCTGCAATCCCCTGCACTGTCTGCACTGCAACACACATACAGCAGCCTCCTGCAAACCCCTGCACTGTCTGCACTGCAACACACACAGCAGCCTCCTGCAAACCCCTGCACTGTCTGCACTGCAACACACATACAGCAGCCTCCTCTAAACCCCTGCACTGTCTGCACTGCAAAACACATACAGCAGCCTCCTGCAACCCCCTGCACTACAACACATACAGCAGCCTCCTGCAAACCCCTGCACTGTCTGCACTGCAACACACACCGCAGCCTCCTACAACCCCCTGCACTGTCTGCACTGCAACACACATACAGCAGCCTCCTGCAACCCCCTGCACTGCAACACACATACAGCAGCCTCCTACAACCACCTGCACTGCAACACACATACAGCAGCCTCCTGCAACCCCCTGAACTGCAACACACACACAGCAGCCTCCTGCAACCCCCTGCACTGTCTGCACTGCAACACACATAGAGCAGCCTCCTCCAAACTCCTGCACTGCAACAAATACAGCAGCCTCCTGCAAACCCCTGCACTGTCTGCACTGCAACACACAGCAGCCTCCTGCAAACCCCTGCACTGTCTGCACTGCAACACACATACAGCAGCCTCCTCTAAACCCCTGCACTGTCTGCACTGCAAAACACATACAGCAGCCTCCTGCAACCCCCTGCACTACAACACATACAGCAGCCTCCTGCAAACCCCTGCACTGTCTGCACTGCAACACACACCGCAGCCTCCTACAACCCCCTGCACTGTCTGCACTGCAACACACATACAGCAGCCTCCTGCAACCCCCTGCACTGCAACACACATACAGCAGCCTCCTGCAAACCCCTGCACTGTCTGCACTGCAACACACACCGCAGCCTCCTACAACCCCCTGCACTGTCTGCACTGTCTGCACTGCAACACACATACAGCAGCCTCATGCAAACCCCTGCACGGTCTGCACTGCAACACAGAGCAGCCTCTTGCAAACCCCTGCACTGTTTGCAGATGAAGCCTTTGGATTTCGCGGCACACTGGTTTCGATGAGCACGAAGACCTCACACTTAACCACAACATACACAGGTGTGCATATGCATCCTCCATACATCTCCAGACACATGGAGTCAAAGGAATCCGATCAAGGGGGGGCGAAGAAGGCTTTCTACACAAGGAGGCCCCTGGCATCTCCCTCTGAAGGGAAGTGTGAAAAAGGCCCGTCCCTTCTCTGACAATCTGTCCCTCAAACCTGGGGTAGAAAGGATGTCAGCCACCTTCTGGAAAAAGGTTGCACTTTAAGTATTGTATTGTAATTGCATTTATATGTCGCTTACTACCCTTGACGGGGCGTCAAAGCGCTTTTCCGGCAAGTAGCACTCCACTCTGGAACCCATAAAGGATTAGTGGTGAATTAGTATAGTGAAATAAGAAATTAATTTGAGCGGTGGATAGGTTAGTCTGTTATTTGGATTGAAAAGGATAGTGGAGGGATGGAAGAGGGAAAGGACTTCATTTATATAGTGCTCATTACCCCTGATGAGGTGTTGATGCGCTTTTTGGTTGGTAGCACGCTACTTCGGAACCCAAAACATGATTAGTGGTGAATTAGTGTAGGGAAATATGAATTTAATTTGAGTGGTGGACATGTTAGGCTGTTATTTGGATTGAAAAGGAATAGTGGAATAGAAAAGGCAAGGGTCTAGCAAGTTTACAATTTTTTTTTTTTTTTTAATGTTTAACCACACCTTTACCACTTTAACAACACATGCTGATAATAAACACTGCATTAAAATCTGGGCCTGATCCCCAACAGTGTCATACCCCTCGGGACATCCTTCTTTGCATCTTGCTATCAGAACCTCCCCCACTTCAGTGATCTAGTGGGCATTTTGGAAACTGTGGAACCAGGGGGGTGGTTTTTAATCCTGGTCTCTGAATGGGACTTAGTTGTTTGATCTTAGACATTCATTTTCTGTCTTTGGTTATCTTTACAAGATTGGAAGAATTTAGAATTCGGCTTAGAGTTGTAGTAGTGTGTGATAATAAAACTGGATTGGAACCCAGCACATACTCATTGGATATTGTCTTTGAAGACTGAACCCAGTCTTTTAGTTCACTCATCAAAATGTGGGAAAGCCAAGATCCTGGGAACAAGTAACAATTGTAGTTTTGGTTCTTCAGCTTCACCAAACTGTCTGATCTTGTGCAGATATGAAGCAAGTGGTGTAAACGTTTTTATAGTCACAAACAGTCCAAATAGCTGTGCACGCCCACAGAAATTGTTTTTGCTACTTACCAAACCCACACTAGGAATCAGCAATATTTTAACGGCTTCTAAAATGGGTTTGGACTCCATTTTGATTCAGTACTTGGAATAATATCCTGGGAGTGTCCCTTTCAAAAGCCCAATTGATATAGATTCCCCAGAGAGAACCCTTTATGAGTTTGCACGATTCCGGAGCTCTCTCAGCAAACAACAAAAGAGACCGAAACCTGTAGACAAATAAGACTAAGCTGGGCCGCAGAGCTGTCAAAACAGTCCCTGCTTCAGGAAGGCTGCATCTGAAAACTAAACAGCAGCCATCTTAGGATTCCCAATGGATTTCCAAATGGTCTGCCATGCTTAGAAAGTGAAACCTTCAGGCTAATCTCGGGTTTTGCGAGTGGAACTTCCATCTGTTAAGTAAGAGGTGCACAAGTTCTCTCCACACCAATTGTGGAAATTGTGCCATATTTTGAACTCCTTTTCATGATGGCGGAGGCTCTGCTGCCAAAATGGCTGCATACGAGTCTCTTTGGTGGTGAAACACATGGCAGAAAAGGCACCAATGCCAGTTGCAGAAAGTGGAATTTCTGCCAACAAATGAGGGCACTGTGAAAGTACCTCCAAACGGGGGGAGGTTGAGATGTTCTCAGTACACACACGCCCAGACTCCCTAACAAGCTTGAATGTTAGGGACACCACAATTACTTGTGGTGAAAACTCAAGAAAATGAACATGGCGAGCATTTCTAAAATCAATGACACCAGCCATGGTGGCCAATCGATCACTCCAGAAGGGGTTCTGCTCTGCCACAGCTTGGGAAAGAATAAGCATTGTACCATGGGGACCAGGGTCTTACGGAGGCTATTCTATGGTAAATCCTCTGTTACAGCCGGGCCCAGGGTATTCCAGAGGCCGTTTTATGGTAAATCCTCTGTTACCGCCCTCTCGAAACCAGGCATCAAGGTTTTCTAGCAAAACTATTAGTGTAAGAGGGTGACCTACGCTACAAGGGATCCGGGCGCTGCAAGGGATCCGGGCGCTGCAAACACTTCCCAGGGGATTCCTGTTCATGAACTGGCCTGCTTGTGTCTATGTTAACATTAAGGTGGAGTGGAACTCTGCAACTGTCCATGGACTTTCAATCCCCAACACAACCCTCAAGGGGGACTTCTGAAGTGCTCTTACCCCCTCATCCTGAGACAACGGGTTGTTGATCATCAGGTCTTGCTGCCCGGCAGCTTTCCGTGGGTTGGTGATGTGCTGCAAAGGAAACAAAGGCATGATCAAGATGGTGTCTGCACCGGCATGCGCGCGACTGTCTGCTCCACTCTGGAAAGATCAACTTACTATCTCTTTAATCCTTTGATACCACGTCCGCGCCGCTGCTGTTCTGCTGAGCCACTGGCGTCTGTCTTGGGGAAGGACATTTAGGAACAGCTGCCAAAGCAAAGAAGCGAAGAGAATTAGAAAATGTCTCCGATGCGACATTGTGCGCCTTGGGAGAGAACTGCAGTTATTTCAAAGAGTTCCTTCATTTTATCCCACAAAGACACAATCACTTCCCTGCCACACATGTGCCTGTGAAAGGGCTGCATTCACACAATAGCAAAGACTTGGAACTGGTTGGAAGAGCTTCGTATGCATGCACTAGTGGGAAAAGATATCCCCCGAAAATATATTCTTTTCCAATAAAAACTTGTTTTTTGCAGAGTGAACTGAAGTGGGCTTCAGAGCGCTCTGCAATTTGAATAAGTACAACTGACTAGCAGTACAGAGTGCAGTAAAAACTATGGAAAGAAATATACTATTTGAATAATAAGTACAAGTGATAGCAGCACAGAGGGAAGCTTTGAGTCAACAGATCATTAACATATACAATTGCTACATACACAGAATGTGCACACAGTACATACAGAGGGGGAGAGGAGTATGTTATGACCCTCTCAAGGAAGGATACTATGGCTTCAGGCACAAGGGTGGAGTGTAGAGGGAAATCCCTCAGACATAAGGATATGCAGGGAGTCTGAAAGGCGCAGTGATCCGTTTAGAAGGTGGACGATACCCAGGGCCACTGGGATTGTGCAGCCGCAGCAATTTCGCATAATTGTAGATTTGCCGCATTTGCCACATAATCCATCATCTGCCGCATAATCTGCAGATTTTTACAAAAAAAAAATCTTTGAAGCTCAAACAGTTCAAAAGTAACTAAAAATGCAGCGACACATGTTGCGCAGTGGAATGCCCTTGGCAAAGCTGGAATGGTCACCTTTCTGATGCTTATTGCTATATTTGGGAATTAAACTGGTACTGATGAGATGCAACCAATGCCCAGACAGTGTTACAAAGTTTGGAGAATGACAAAAAAATTAAGTAATACTATTACAATATGTGGCGCATTGTGCTGCATAATTTGCCTTTTCTTGTCGCATAATTGACTCAACCATGCTGCACAATTTGTCTCTCTCCTGCCGCTTAATTCCAGTGGCCCCGACAATACCTGATGCAAATATAAGTCAGTGTGTGTTCAAATATGTTTATGAAGCACATACTCTTCTCAGGGATTTCAGAAGCTGTACAATGTCGGAGTAATACCGAGTGCACAGGGGTACCAATAAAAGAGAAGGCATGAGTGAAGACAACGTAGTTTTAGTTGGCGTGGGTATCAAGTTCAGCTACAAAACGCTCATGCGGATGGTTAAGGTGTCGCTCAAAGGAAAACAGAAAGGTGAAGAGAGGAATGCTTAATTTATTCTCAGCCACTAGCAATTACTCAGGCCGCATTCCAGGTCATCGTTTTTTGTCCTTTCTGCCAGTCTAGACAGAGACGAGCCATAAGCAAGCTAGCCTTGGTCCTGCTCCAAGAGGAACAGACCAGCCTGAACTTCCAGGCCAGGCTTCCTCTAGATGAGGATCCCACACACCCCAGAGTGGTTTCGGCCTCACTAGGCCTTGTCAATGAAGTGCAGCGAGTAGCCCATGGTATTGCTGCTGCTCAATCAACTTGTGCTTTGTGATTATCTGAAGACTGAGAAGGAGGGAGAGTTTGACGTGGACAGGAAGAACAATGCACGGGGGAGTAAATAACAGTGGACATGTGAGAGGCCGGTAACATGAAAGTCAAATCCTTTAGACACAAAAGATGTTTTCTGGTGTTTACTTAGTATGTTCTATGAACCATGAAGTGGAACCATCCTGCTTAAGAGGCTGAAAGAGTGGAACTGGCCATTTTGCACAATCCTGTATGGAGGACCGCAGGACTCCTGCCTTTTACCTCTGGTCTTTAAAGTCTCCTTGCACTGTCGTGCATAGGGTTATACGGGAGGACTGTACAAGTCCTACCTTTGGTGATGCAAAGTTTTCATTTATCTGTGCTTATTATTTTAACTTGCAACATGCTCAACAATTACTTATATGTGTGCACACATGATTTTACATTCAGATTTATTGAAACGGGTGATTTAAATGTTTTCAATTTAGCTATAATTGGGATATATGCATTTTAACTTTGAGATGAGTGGATCTAGGTGCTCGACTCCATTTTAAGGTACACACTGTAGTTTTGCTTGGTGTGCTTAAGTTTCCTTTTGTTTCAGGCACCAGTTACTCATTAAAAATTGTTTTCTGTTAGCATGAGCAACATCGGCCTCACCCGTCACCAACTCCACTTGCATCGCAGGACAGACACTCCACCTGATCACGGCCAGCGACAGAATCAAGTACAGCCATGTCACCATGCTCACCTGGACAGACCACGCCATCGTCCACTTCATCATCTCGGGGATCCCCTGGCACCACCCCCAAGCAGCCCAGCACATCAATCACATCACACCGCAGCTGGAACAAGATCTCAGACAGTAAATGGACTGACGCCCTCAACACCTCCCGCCCTCACCCCGCAACCAACCTAGAACAGGCGGTCAAGACCGTCTCCACCTGGATCACAGACTGCATCGACAGTCGCCCCCAGAAAACCCACCAAGCTCAAATGGTCCTCCAAGCAAGTCAGCTGATACACGACGGAGCTAAGAACCATGAAGCACACCAGCAAACAACTCGAAAAGAGATGGCGGACCAGTATGAAACCCATGGACTGAACAACATTCAAAATAGCCCTCAACAAATACCACCAACTCTTGAAAAAAACGAAAAGAAGCGCCCTGGCCAACAGCATCGAAGCAAGCTCCAACCACAGCAAGAAACTCCTCAACTTTGTCAGAGAGTTCACCAGCCCCATAGCCACCGAAAACATCCCCCTTTATAGGAACTCTGTGACTCCCTGGCGGACTGCTTCCACAACAAGATCTCCAACATCTACAGAAATTTCGAACCCCAACCCACTAACCTCCTTAGCCATTTCGACAACTGCCTACAACTCAACAAAGACAAGATGGAAGTGCTGATCTTCGGGAACAACACAGCCCCATGAAACAACACCTGGTGGCCCCCCTGAACTAGGACCCTCATTCACCCCGACCGGCCACGCCCACAACTATGGCATCATCCTGGACAGTAAGCTCACCATGAGAAGACATATCAACGCAGTCTCCTCCGCCTGCTTCCTCACCCTTTTCAGGCTCTGCAAGATTTTCAAGTGGGTCCCCATCAACACCAGATGCACACTCACTCAAGCCCTGGTCACCAGCTGACTGGACTACAGCAACACTCTACATTGGAGTCACCTCACACAGTGCCATCTTAATGTATGAGCATGCTGGGCAGATTCCCAGGGGGCCACCGAGCATATGGGCCCCATGCATACCAGTATTTAACAATAATTTTCCTTTAAACATTTTTATTGCTGTGAGTGGTTGTGTAGGCAGGGCCCAGTGTACTGCTTTGTCCGGGGGCATATAATGCTGTTAAAACAGCCCTGACCTCGCACCTCCTCAAGAGACTGCAAACAATACAGAACTCAGCGGCCAGACTCATCCCAGACCTCCCCATTCAGAAGAGATGCCAGTTCAAGATGTTGAGTCACACCTTCAAAGCCCTACACAAGCAGAGACCAGCATACATCAACTACCAACTGAACTTCCACCTTCCCTTCCCAGACACCTGCACTCTGTCTCCCTCTGCCTCGCCCATACCCCCCACAGCAACAGAGGAGGACGCTCCTTCTCCCACCTCACTTCGAAGGCCTGGAAGGCCTCCCACGTCACCTACGGACCGTATCATCTCTGCTGGAATTCAGGAAAGGTCTCCCGACCTGGATGTTCAACTCAGCAGTAAGCACAGCACCTGGATACCCTCTCACTCAAGTCCAGATTGACTGATTGATTGATGTGTTAAGGTCATGTTTGTTGCAATTAATTAGCTGAACGATCATTATCAGCACCTGCACGGGACACGAGGCAGAGGAGGTGAATACTCCTTTGCAAGATATCGTGTAGGCCACAATGATGGAAGAATTTGGCATTGCATTTTTCATTTGAAGGCGGTTGCCACCACGTACATCAGGAACACTTGTTTTGATTGCTTCTTATTACAGTGCCAACTGTGGGAGATGTATCTTCTCCTAAATGCGATGATTTAATTGTATGGTTTGACTTTAGTTGGAGAGAGTTGCCCCTGTCCACTATTAAAGGTGGACGTACCTTCTTTAACTCTCTCTGTCTCAAGACCCAATGATCCTTATACTTCTGCTCTTAGACTTAATTTCTAGAGCAAGTACATTTCTCTTTTCTTGTTTGGAATCTTCATTTGGTTCGACTTTCAATGGAATATTTGTTGACACCAGCCACTTCAAAATTTTCCGATTTAACCACAACCTTAGCTTAGCATTAGGGAGCTTCCCTTTTGGGGATGGAATTTTATCTCACTTTGCATATGAGGTTGTAAAAAATGTGTACTTGCATCCGCCAAATTGAATTGCCTGGATTATATTCATAAATGCTATATTCAGGTGACTACTGATTTGTGATTAACTCATTCGATTTGAGATTGTAACTTTACTAACAAGTTAATAAACCTTCATGAGTTTGCAAAATTTCCCTTCTGTGTCATTTTGACTTTAGCACGTCTGGGTGGTGCCTGTATATTTCCAGCAGGGACAACACCGATTCAGAGGAGAATGATGCCACTACCGGTGCGTAGAGGTACTACTCAAAAACTTCCGAATCCAGTCTGATGCCTGGGGAATACTCCTACGTAAGGAATCTGCGGCTAGAAGTCTCCATCCAATTTTATGATTTGAGCCTCAGTTTGAAATAAAGGTCAATACCAGTGGACATAGTGGAGATTCGGGTTTGTGCCAAATGTGCATGCTGCAAACACTATCCTTATTTTCCCCCACTGTCACCTTTTACCTCCGGTCTTCAACCTCTACTTATGCAAGGTTATAAGCAAGACTGTAGAGGTCCTACTTCTCACCTCTGTTCTTCAGCCTCTACTTGTGCTGTATCGAATATGGTTATACAGAGTACTGTAGTGGTCCTTCCTCTCACCTTTGTTCTTCAACCTCTACTTGCACCTTGCCACAAGGTGCTGTATACAGCTGCCTAAGGGGGTCCTCCCTCTCACCTCTACTCTTCAACCCCTATTGCACTCCCACCACACCAGATGCAGAGTCAAATGACAGTCAAATTCATATCCGCTTCGAGAGAATGGACAAGCCTGGACATTTGGCAGAGTGGAGCAAGTTACTTGCCTTCGGTAATGATGTATCTGTAAGAGACATAGGTTAGTTATAGATTCCTTACCTTAGAATTACCCCAAGGTGTCAGACTGGATCCGGAGAATTGTTTCTTAGCAGTACACCTGCGTGTCGGTAGGTGGTGACGGTCGACTCCGTGTCTGTCGTCGTGGTCGCCAGGATGACGTTGCGGTGTCTACTTAGACGCTGCCCCTGCGCGCTGACGTCAGTTCTGACACAACTTTGCATGCCAGAAGGGCAGAGCCATGAAAGACACTGACCACTGGTACGCCACAACTTGGGCCCTGAAAGGGAGCCCCTATCTCTAGAAGTCAGTTAGCAAAGCGGGGAGGATGGGTGGGGAGGTAAGGAATTTATAACTAACCTATGTCTCTTACAGATGCATCCATACCGAAGGTAAGTAACTTGTTCATCTGAAAGAGAGAGTTAGTTATAGATTCCTTACCTTAGAATAGATACCCCAGCAATACCAACCCCGGAGGAGGGTCTGCCAACCAAGTTCACACCAGAAAATCCTGGAAGACAGAACAGGCAAAATAGCCACCCCTATGGACTTGGCTGTCCAGGCAGTAATGTCTGGTGAACGTGTGCATAGATGCCCACGTTGCCGCCTGGCAGATGTCAAGAAGTGGGACTCCACGTGACAATGCAGTGTTGCTGCTGTAGCCCTAGTGGAATGAGTATGCAGCCCCACTGGAGGTTCCTTTTTCGCTAAAGCATAACAGATTTTAATACAAAGGACAACCCATCTGGAGATGGTACACTTTTGGACAGCCCGACCTTTCTTGGCACCCACATAGCCAATGAAGAGCTGATCCTCCACCTGGAAATCTTTTGTGAGGTCGAGGTAGAAGGACAGCGCACGTTTTGGGTCCAGACGGTGGAGTCTCTCCTACTCCTTGGAAGGGTGCGGAGGTGGGGAAAAAGGTGGGCAAAGTGATAGTTTGTCCTATGTGAAAAGGTGTAACCACTTTAGGAAGGAAAGAGGGTCTCGTCCTAAGCACCACTTTGTCCGGATGCACAGAGAAGAAAGGGGGCTTAGAGGATAGAGCCTGAAGCTCACTCACCCTGTGAGCAGAGGTGATGGCAACAAGAAAAACAGTTTTCAAGGTGAGGAGCCTGAGAGGACAGTTGTGAAGAGGCTTGAAGGGAGCACACATAAGATAAGTCAAAACGAGATTCAAGTCCCACTGGGGCATTATGAAGGGAGGAGGAAAGAGATGAATAATGTCCTTAAAGAATCTATGTACAATAGGAGACTTGAATAAGGATGGCTGATCTGGTAGCCGAAGGAAAGAAGAAATAGCTGCAATGTAGCCTTTAAGAGTGACCAGGGCAGAGCCCTGCTGGGCTAAAGAAAGTAGATACAGAAGGACCTCTGAAAGAGGGGAAGAGAGGGGATCCACGGCCTTTGCTGCGCACCATACCACAAACGTGTTCCATCAAAAGTCATATACCGTTTTCATGGAGGGACGCAAGGCTGCCAAGATGACATTAGAGACTTCAGGTGGAAGGTCAAAAGCTGTCAACTGTCACCGCTCAATCTCCACGCAAGGAGGTGGAAGTTGGACAGGTTCGGGTGAAGAACTGTCCCCTGCTGCTGCGACAGAAGATCCACCCGAAGGGGCAGTCTGATCGGAGGATCGATGGCCATGCTCAGGACCTCAGGGTACCAGACTCTTCGTGCCCAGTCCGGAGCCACAAGAATGACTTGGGCCCGGTCGCGCTTGATCTTCTTCAGCACTCAGGGCAGAAGTGGTACAAGCGGAAAGGCGTACAGGAGGCCGCAATTCCACTCGTGACGAAAAGCGTCACCGAGCGAGTGCCGCCTTGGAAACTCCAACGCGCAAAACTGCTGACATTGCGTGTTCTCTTCAGTAGCGAACAGATCTAACCAAGGCTCTCCCCACCGCTGAAAGAGACCTTGCACCACCTCCGAGTGAAGATGCCATTCGTGATCTACCAGGCACCGGCGGCTGAGTTTGTCCGCCCTGGCGTTCAAAGAACCTGCCAGGTGTTGAACCACCAGAGTTATGCCCTGATATTCCAGCCATGTCCAAAGGCAAAAAGCCTCTTGACATAGGGTCCACGACCCCACCCCGCCCTGTTTGTTGCAGTACCACATGACGGTGGTGTTGTCTGTGAACACCTGCACTACCTTCCCCTTGAGGGAGGGAAGGAATGCCTTCAGTGCCAGGCGTATTGCCCAGCGCTCCAACAGGTTAATATGGAGCCCAGACTCTGCCGGAGAACAGACTCCCCTGATCTCCGCCTCTCCCAGATGGCCGCCCCATCGTAGGAGTGAAGCATCGGTCACCACTGTGAGTTCTGGTTGGGGAAGGGAGAGGGACCTGCCTCTGACCCACTCCTGGTCCGTTAACCACCACTGCAGTTGTTGTGCAGTTCCCTCCGAGATCTGGACATAGTCGGAATGATTCCCCAGATGCTGCACCCAATGGAACTTCAGGTCCCACTGCAGAGCCCGCATATGCCACCTGGCATGATCCACAAGGAGGTTGTAGGAGGCCATGAGTCCCAACAGCCTCAGGGTCATTCTCACCGAAATCCGTGATAGAAGCTGAAACATCGGTATCATAGCCCGAATATTCCGGACTCGCTGCTCAGGAGGATAGACCCGAAACTGCACTGTGTCCAGAACAGCTCAGATGAAAGGGAGCATCTGAGAGGGAGTGAGGTGTGACTTCAGCATGTTTACAGTGAACCCCAGCGAGTGCAGGAGGTCGGCCGTAGTCTGGAGGTGGGAGACAACAGCCTGGGGCGAGCCCGCCTTCAACAGCCAGTTGTCGAGATAGGGGAAGACTGGAACCCCTGATCTGCACAGATGAGCTACGACCACCGCCATCACTTTCGTGAACACCCAAGGGGCACTGGTAAGGCCGAAGGGGAGCACGGTGAACTGAAAATGCTCGTGGCCTACCGTGAACCGTAGGTAGCGTCTGTGGGCTGGCAGGACGGGAATATGGAAATAGGCGTCCTGCAAGTCCAATGCCACCATTAAGTCTCCAGGGCAGACAGGACCTGAGCCAATGTGAGCATTTTGAACTTCTCCTTTCAGAGGAAGCGGTTGAGGGCCCTGAGGTCTAGAATAAGACGCAGGCCTTTGTCCTTCTTGGGCACCAGAAAGTAGCGGAAATAGCAACCACAACCTACTTCTGGCACAGGGACACTTTCTATAGCTCCCTTGGCCAAGAGAGCTGAGACTTCCTGGCGGAGAAGCGCCAAATGATCCTCCGACATACGATCGAAAGACGGTGGCATGGAGGGAGGGGCTGTCTCAAAGGGGAGGGAGTAGCCCCATCGGACTATCTGCAAAACCCACCTGTCCGATGTAATGTATTGCCAGTGGGGGAGGTGATGGCGAATCCTACAACCCCCTGGCCATTGATGGCGCTGAAGGGTCGGACTAGGAGGGTTTGGAGGCTGCTGCAGGGGGGGAAAGGGTGGACTAGCCTGTCCACCTGCTCCCAGACCCGCAACGTCGCAGGGTCCCACATCCGCGGACACGCAGAGGCTGGGCAGCGTGCGTGCTAGGCTGGGCCGGACGTGGTGGGGTGCCCCTTCCGTAGCCACGAAAGGGGCAAAAAGCAGATTGGGGTGGACGGGAAGCGAGGCCCAAGGATCTGGCCGTAGCCCGAGAATCCTTAAAGCGCTCGAGCGCCAAGTCTGCCTTGTCACCAAAAAGGCGACGGCCAGCAAAGTTGACTGGGCATCCCCGGAAAAGCCAGAAGTCCTCAACCAGGCATAGCGCCTAAGGGCTACCGATATGGCAATCGTTCTGCCTAGTGAGTCAGTGGTATCCAGTCCACATCGAATCGTGAATTTAGCTGCATCTCTCCCATCTGCCACTGCTTGGGAGAGAACGGCCAGGGCCTCTTCCGGGCACTGAGGCAGCACTTGCACGACTGCATCCCAAATAGTATGGGAGTATCGGCCCAAGAGGCAGGCGGTATTCACGGACCGCAGTGCCAAGCTGGAGGAAGAGAACATGCGCTTCCCAAGATGATCCAGCTTCTTGGATTCCCTGTATGGGGAGCAGAAGGGAATGCACACTTGGAAGAAGAGGCTTGGACCACCAAGCTCTCGGGGGAAGGATGTTGGGTGAGGAAAACTGGGTCACACAGAGCCGGGTGGTGGCGGAGGGCAATCGTCCTTTCCACAGGAGCCCCTGTGCTGGGCTTGGACCAGGTGCCCAGAAGGACGTCAGTGAGGGCTTTGTTGAAGGGCAAAAGGGGTTCAGAGGAGGTTGCCACAGGCTGAAGCACCTCTGTCAGGAGATTAATCCTGACTGCCACTGAAGGGAGCTCCAGGCCCAAGGCCTCGGCTGCTCTTCGCACCACCACAGCGTAAGATGCTCCCTCCTCCGTAGCCACGGTAGGGGGAGAAAGCATGCCAAGGTCTGGAGAAGTGTCCAGACCACTGGCGCCACCCAGGTCCTCTCTCCAGTCCGGCTCTTCAAGCTGGTCTGCCAAAGGGTCCAGTGACCCCTCCCAATCCTCATCACCACCTTCTGAGTGATAGGGAACATCAGGGATGAACAAGGGAACAAAAGTACCCTCCGACGTCGGGTTCGACGTCGGTCCGCTCCGGGTCCATTTTGGGGATTAGGTTGGGGACGGCGTCGGCCGGGGGCATTGTCGCCCGGGAAGGTCAGGTAAGATCGACCGGACTCGATCCGGATCCAGGCCTGGATCCACAGGGGCTCAAAGGCGCGCCGGCGGAATCGGGTGGCCCAAAGATATGGTGGAAGGCTTCGGAAAATGTACGGTTGGGCAGGGGACGCCCGGCTCCCAGAAACAGGGGAGGCGCGGAGTCGTCCCTGAATCAGGCGCCAGAGACGGAGACTTAGAACGACGATGCTCCGGATCCCACGTTGTGTCAGCCGACCAACGGGGAGAAGGCGAAGAGCATTGGTGCTTCTTCGCCTTCTTCTTGTGCTTCGACTTACCCGAGGACTTTGAAGACTTTGAATGGGACGAGGTATGGGGGCTCCGCAAACTGTCTTGAGACCTTCCCCTCGAGCGAGACCGGGAGCGACGCGGAGCCGACCGCCTGGCCTCCAAGAGCTTTCGGGACCGCTCCCGTAAAGACTTGGGATTCATGGCCCGGCTGTCGGAGCATGACTTTGGATCGTGGTCGTGCTTTAGACACCAAAGGTACACGAGGTGCGGGTCCGTCACCGACATTAGCCTGTGACAGACCTCGCAAGGCTTGAAGCCGGTCCGACGATGGGGCATCCCTCGCACACCAGGAGTCAAAGACTCGAAAAGAAGTCGACAAAACGTTGAAAAAAGTTTAGTCAAAAAGTGACTAAAGGGGTAGCTCTGTCCGGATCTGCGCAGGCTGGCACGGAAAAAGAAAGAACTGACGTCAGCGCGCAGGGACGGCATCTAAGTAGATGCAGTGACGTCATCCCTGCGACCACGACGCCGACGATGGATGTGGAGTCGACCGACGCCACTTACCGATGCGCATGGGTACTGCTAAGAAACAATTCTCCGGATCCAGTCTGACGCCTGGGGGTAATTCTAAGGTAAGGAATCTATAACTAACTGTCTCTTTCAGATCATTGATCTTATCTTACAGCCGCGCTGAGCTGCTCGTGCTCTGCCCACAACGTTGTAAGGGCGCCAGCTCGTGGAAGGTTTTAGACAACCTCACTACGGTTTGTGAGAGCTGCAACTTCCGTCTATGTTCTAGACTTGCTGACTCAGTCTTACCTGATACCCGCCCTTTGATTACCCCGAAGGTGCACTGCATTCAGGCAGCCTTGATCAATGCCCGCTCGCTAGTCAAACACGCCCAGGATATTTTTGATCTTCTCTCAGATGAGCTCCTCGACCTGTTATTTATAACGGAGACTTGGCTCAACGAGTTTTCCAACCCAGTCATCGAACTGGCTATTCCTGGGGGGTACAAAGTTTCCTGGGCAGATCGCAAATCGGGAAGAGGCAGAGGCATAGCGGTGGTGTTTAGGGATACGTGGACTTTCCTCCGGGGTGAGACCCTGGGAATTGGTGATGGGGAGGCGCTTGATTTTTCCATCATTATTTTACCTCATTTTACGCTGGGTGGTACATTGGTCTATAGGCCCCCCGGCCCTACAGGATTCTTCTTGAAAGCCCTAGATGAGGTCATTGTTCCCCGGGCCCTGCGATTCTCTAATTTTTTACTTCTTGAGGACTTTAATATCCATCTGGACTGTGTGGAGGCGCGGGTGAAACAAGGGAGTTTTTTGACTCACGGAACCTCGCCCAGCTCTCCCAATGGATTAGCTCCCCTACGCACCATGGAGGGCACATCTTAGACCCAGTTTGCTCTAATTTCCCTATATGTGTCAAAGAACCCCTTCAAGTCACCTGGTCGGATCATTTTTTGATCCATTTCTCGTGGACAATTCAGAAGTCCCACCCACATAGCTGTCATCGCCAGGGCAGACCCTCTCACAATCGATCCTTCTGCCTTCAGCTTGGTCTTGGCAGATACTCGGCCTACCTTCACTATGGATCTGGGAGGAGCCCTGGAGAGCTTTACTAATTGGATCTCGCATGCGGTGGAACATCTATCCCCGCTCTCTTCCAACAAGCGAGCTAGAGACTCCCCCTCCAAACCATGGTTTTCCAAAGTGCTAAAAGAGCAAAAACTGTTCCCATGAGGCACAGGGTCAAGACTGATTTGCATATGGCTGGGTTCAAACTGGAATGGCATGGTGAGCAAAAAAACGATGGATTTAGGCCCAGATCTCTGAACTGGGGTGAATGTATGACATTGTTCTGCATTCTGTCCATCAACTGTTGTTTTTGCATTTGTCACCCCGAGTGGGACGGGTATGCCCAGACGTGGGTCCCGTGCTTTCTCCATGCCACTGGAATCAAGCTATCCTGGCTGAAGAGGGGTGAAACCCGAAACCGGTCCTAGGATGCTTGTTTCCAGTCCAGGGAGGACCTGGCTTGGCAGTTCGGGCTGGACTGTTCCCATGAGGCACAGGGTCAAGACTGATTTGCATATGGCTGGGTTCAAACTGGAATGGCATGGTGAGCAAAAAAACGATGGATTTAGGCCCAGATCTCTGTACTGGGGTGAATGTATGACATTGTTCTGCATTCTGTCCATCAACTGTTGTTTTTGCAAAAGAGCAAAAACAGCACTGCAAAAAATTGGAACGATGCTGGAGACTGACTTACTGTCCTCTCGCTAAAATGGCATTAAGGAAGGCTCAGAAAGCATATTACGCTTCCATTCATCGGGCAAAAAGCCTTTACTATGCAGAGCGCATATCCCTGTCTAAAAACAATGCCAAACAAATTTTTTCAATTGTGCAGATCTTTTTAGCCCCCAGCGCCGAGTTTATCACCTTACCTACCTCGGACACCTGGTGTGAGAAACGGTCTAGTTTCTTTATTGACAAGATTCAGGCGATCCAGGCACATTTCGGGATTAGCACCTCTGGTCAGGTGGGGATTCCCCTCCCGAATATTTCTACATCTAGCTTACCTCTATCCCCTTCCCTGACGGCATTCTCTCCTATTGCTCCACAAGACTCATTGACTATCCTAAAATCGCTGAAATCTGGCTCCCCGTCTGACCCTTGTTTGGCCAGGCTGTTAGCCTCTGCTGCCGAGGTTGTTAATCCAGAGGTTAATACCCTCATTAATATGTCCCTTCAGACCGCCATCGTTCCCCTAGATTGGAAACAGGCCAAACTTCTGCCTCTGTTGAAAAAACCATCTTTGGACCCTTCCACTCCTGCTAGCTACCGCCCTATCTCCCTTCTCCAGGCCGTGGCGAAAGTGTGCGAGAAAGCGGTAAACAAATAGCTCTCCAACTTTGTTGAAACATCTGGCTTGCTCCATCCAGCCCAATCGGGGTTCAGGGCCACATATAGTACAGAGACAGCTCTTGTTGAAATCTCAGAAGCAATTAGAGAGTGTTTGGACGCTGGTGGCAGAGCGGGTCTGATTTTATTAGACCTCTCTGCCGCCTCTGACACAGTGCCACACTCCCAGCTACTGGTCCCTCTCTCGAACATTGGTGTATCTGGACTAGCTTGGAATTGGCTCAAATCATTCCTAGAAGATAGATCGCAGCAAGTGTGGCTGCCCCCGTCCTCTTCGGCCCCTAAAAAAGTGACTACTGGAGTGCCGCAGGGCTCTACCCTGAGCCCTCTTCTCTTTAACATATATATCACTCCCTTGATCTATCTGGCGGAGGAGCTGGGAGCTAAGATCATTGCTTATGCGGATGATACCCAGCTCCTCTTCACTTGGAGGGAAAATGACATATCCCCGGCCCGGGCCAAAGCCTGTCTTACAGCAGTCTTTAAATGGCTCTCATCTGCTCAGCTTAAGTGCAACGAGGACAAGTCGGAGGTTCTTTTGTATGTGACTTTTCCTAGGCAGTTTAGGGAATCACTTTGGCCGGCAGACTATCCTCTACCTAATTCTGCGGGTCAACCAGTCAAAAACCTGGGGATCTGGTTTAACGAAGATCTCCGGTTCTCCATGCAGATAAAGAAACTAGCAGGACAGTGCTTTGGTACACTGAAATCTCTTAGGAAGTTTTTACCCTTGTTACCCAGGGCAGCCAAGGAAATGGTTACCCGCGCCCTGATTCTCACACGCATTGATCATGCTAACGCCCTGTACATTGGCTTGCCAGGGTACCAGTTGAAGAAACTGCAGGTAATACAAAATGCTGCGGCCAGGGCTCTGCTTAACATCCTGGGAAGATCCAGCATAAAACAACATTTGCATGATTTGCACTGGCTCCTCGTGGCCCAACGAGTTAAATTCAAAGCCCTCACTCTGGCCCATGCAGCCCTGTACGGATCTGGCCCGCTTTATCTTAGGAAACGTTTTAGCTTTTATGTGCCACGAAGACAGCTGCGCTCAGCCTCGCAGTGCCTGGCGGTGATCCCCCGTTTCCACCTCACAAGAATGGGGGGCAGTTCCTTGACCTACAAGGCAGCGAAGGCTTGGAATTCCCTTCCCCACGAGTTGTGTAATACTCAGGACCCTAAGTTGTTCAGGAAACGGCTAAAAACCCTGCTTTTTATCTAATTTGCAGGTGCCTTTCAGCTCCCTTCCGTTTTTTTTTTGGCTTCCGCGCCAGGACACTCTTGAGTAGCCGTGCGCGATACAAATGTCTATAACATAACATAACATTGATTACTCTCAAAATATGCTCCATTTATTTGTATTTTTATATAGCACGAACCAAACCCAGAGTGGCAGGTGCTTTAGATAAGATACAGGAGAGAAACACAAAACCTAAAAAGAATAACAGATATACAGCGTAATTACATAAAGACAAATAAAAAATCTAATACACGATTGAGATATAGTTTAAAAAAATTTGCATAAGCGGGGAGCTAACCATCAAAGAGTGACACCAGGAAATCTACTTTGTGATAAAGAAGTAGTTAAACGAGTTATGGGTTACAGCCAGGAGGATGATATTCCGAGGTATTTTTTTCCTATACAGAATATAACTCCAGAGTCTCTAATCTTAGATAGAATTGATGTGGGAAGATGAGCATCTATTATATCTGGAGGAGCCTTTGAAAAAGAAATCCAAAAGTTTGCTCTTCAAACTAGCATAGGGAGGAGTTTGTCATGATAACTGCAGGTATGAAGTAATGTGAATTTTGTTAACATATAGCTTATTTACTGAATCAATCAATCAAGGATTTATAAAGTGTGGCAAATCACCTGTGAGAGTCTCAAGACGCTAGAGTTGCTGACTGCTTCGTGGTGATCTGCTCATTCAAACAGCCATGTCTCCTGAATTGCTGGAGTGATGAGGCAGTTCTGAGGTGCACGGGAAGGTCGTAACAAGTTTTGGCCGCTAGGTGTGAGAAGGAGCATCCTCCGCTATTGCCTCGGTGGATCCTGGAGGTGTCTGCGTGGAAGAGGAAGGTGGATCGTAGGTGTGTGGTCGGTTGGTGGGAGGTCATGCCTTTGTTGATGTATGCTGGTCCTTTGTTGTGCAGGGCTTTGTATCAACATCTTGAAATGGCATCTCTTCTGGATCGGGAGCCAGTGTAGCTTCTTGAGCTGGGGTGTGATGTGGGTCTGTCTGGGGAGGTCGAGGATTAATCTTGCAGTTGAGTTTTGCATCGTCTGTAGTCTCTTCAGGAGGCTTGTAGCGATTCCTATGTAGAGTGTGTTCCCATAGTATAACCTGCTGGTGATGAGGGTCTGCATGACGGCCCTTCTGGTGTTGACTGGGAGCCACCTGAAGATCGTGAGGAGTATGCTTAGTGTCTGGAAGCAGGCGGATAAGACTGCGTTCACCTGTTTCTTCATAGATAGCTTGCTGTCAAAGATGATGCAGAGGTTGCGGTGTTACTCAAGGAGCAGCCTCATCTGCTACTACACCAGTGCCAGAAACTGAGGAGAAGGGGTTGTAATGTGTGGAAACTAGCTCCTTCATCGAATAACCACAGGCACAGACGGTCAGTCCTCTGGAAGTTCAACAGGATTTATTGAGCCTCCAATCAGGCTTGATGAAATCTATGGAATGGTTATTTTCCTATGACATGGAATGTGACATGGAGGATGTGTCTTGGGGCCTGCTGCACATTTTCACAGTCAGCTGGTGTGGATGGTGGGAATGGGGTCACACTTTAGCTCTTCAGGTTTGGCACTGCAATGTTGTTTCCCCCATCAACACAACCCACATTCCTGTAGACGCCCAGGAGATGCCACAAAAAGGGACAGAAGGCTGCCTTGAGCTCCCAAAGCAGATGGCACTAGATCTCCACATGAGCTCCCCTGCTGTACTCAGGCAGGTCTGAGGGATGTCGACAGAGAGCGGCAATCCTTCAGGTAGGCTGAGGTCCAGCATCCACCAGGACGAAGTGGACAGAAAGATGGGAAGGATCCAGCTTCCCGTTAACCTGTTCACTAGTGGTTTTCCAGGTGTGCCCCTCCATGTACTATAGTCCACTGTGGTTGGTAACAGGATAGAAAAAAGTGACAGATCTGTTGTGTAGTTCCTATAAATCTATTTCACGTTTAGACAACATAAACTGTGGGACTGTGTCCAGACTGATTCCAGACACCCTCACCCGGTATGTTCGCCTGTATATCAGCTAGCTCACAGTGCCACTATAAACTCCTCTTACCAAGGAGAGAATAGTTCCTGGCAACTATCGAACATGACAACCATGACCCTTCAGGGATCGGGGAAATAGTACATTACTTTTCGCTCAGTCACTCGTGCTCACTTTGTCTCTGAGATATACACAGAATAAATGATGGGAACGTTTTCAATAAGCATTTATTGAACCAGCGTCATTCTAGTGTAAAATACGTGTGCTGCAACAACCATAAGACAGAAACAGATGTATATGGTTATAAGCACCAACAGAGTAAATAGATGGTAGAATTCTATCATAGTGCTAAAACAATGGATATATGCAGGCTTATAAGTACATGACAGTAATAACGCGTACACCTACGATGCTAACCCGAACTAGATGTACCTAAATGTACCTAGCATGTATGTAGGTGTATAGCCAAGAATCCCCCTAGGATAAAGCCAACCCCATTACCTGATGTGAGAGAACGAAGGACCCCGTCTTGGTCTCAAGATGGACACCCCGCGAGGGATGTCAGACCACTGCGTGCTGGAATGTCTGCGTGCAGGAACCTCAGCATCTCGTGTCAGCATGGAAGTTTTTTTCCTCTGCTCGCCCTAGCAAATATATGGTGCTTATATACCCAAGCGGTACCCTAAGGGGTTCTACCTTGCTGTGTCATGTCGGTCGAGGATGACGATAGGGATGACACTTATACATAGTTATTATGCAGAAGATGGTAGTCCTGCTGTGATTCTGAGAATCTTCATGCATAATAAATGAGGCTAGTTTTTTGAGAAAACCACACAACATTTATGCAGCACCTAACAAGGTAAAAGGTCAGTCCAAACCCATTATGTAGTATAATGGCAGGGTAAATGTAGGTGAAAGATTAGGTGACTGCCCAGGCCTATATTGAGGTACATTGCAAATCATAACACCCACTCCTCATCCGACCGGACGATATACTAAAAAAGGGAATGTCCCTCTAATTAATCATTAAAAAAATTGCTAAAATGAGCAGAAAAAAATTCTAAAAGTTGTATATGTAAAAAAAAAAATGATAAGTCCCTTATATGTGTTAAAAAGCTCTATAAGTCCTTTAAAATGTATTCATATATAGTTTGAGCGACTGAGTACGTCTGAAATGTTGAGTATCAATGGGGTAAAGCCGAAATGCTACCAGACCCGGGTCACAATTGCAGTATACTAGACAAATGGTCACAGTAGCAGCAAATTTAACCAACATTTTTTTAGTAATCAATGACATTCACAACGCGAATTATGCATACTCTGCATTTAATGCAATTAAATTTCAAAGCATTAATCACTTATTAATTAGGCAACACAGTTGCTCTACTTACTAGCATCAAAAATGCATTCGTAATCAAGGTGCTCAAGTGTGGGGCAAGGAAGGGTGGGAGTGTGGGGTTCAAAGTGATAGGGTAAAGGTAAGG
Organism: Calotriton arnoldi; assembly: GCA_963921515.1. Taxonomy (NCBI): domain Eukaryota; kingdom Metazoa; phylum Chordata; class Amphibia; order Caudata; family Salamandridae; genus Calotriton; species Calotriton arnoldi. Next base: position 2,424,590 of record CAWUFW010000609.1, on the reverse strand, counting down.
GACACATGAGAGGTGTACTGACATATGTGCATCAGATTCACGTAACAAAACCTTTCCCGCCTATTACAGGTCAATTGTTACAGTAATACATAACACTAGGGGACATTGATAATAAATCTCAATAGTCAGGGCATCCTCATCACTTCAACTTCTCCGAATCCCTCACAGCGAGATTTATTTCCATACTGAGAGGGATTCTTTAACCCACCAGTCGTAGTTTGGATTCTTGTACGTGCACTGTTGGCCGTACTACTTTTGATTAACTTGAGCTCGGGTTTGCCCACTCTCTAAACCACACAGCCGGAATCCACGTGCTGTTGTTCTCACTAGGTGCTCTTTTCACCATGTCCTGATGAAGACCCCCCTAAGGATCCACTCACCTTGTACATTCGAGGGGTCGAAACGTTGACTACCAATATTTTCATACAAGCCCTGACTATTGAGATTTATTATCAATGTCCCCTAGTGCTATGTATTACTGGAACAATTGACCTGTAATAGGCGGGAAAGGTTTTGTTACGTGAATCTGATGCACATATGTCACTACACCTCTCCTGTGTCCCTTACCTTTACCCTATCACTTTGAACCCCACACTCCCACCCTTCCTTGCCCCACACTTGAGCACCTTGATTGCGAATGCATTTTTGATGCTAGTAAGTAGAGCAACTGTGTTGTCTAATTAATAAGTGATTAATGCTTTGAAATTTAATTGCATTAAATGCAGAGTATGCATAATTCACGTTGTGAATGTCATTGATTACTAAAAAAAAATGTGGTTAAATTTGCTGCTACTGTGACCATTTGTCTAGTATACTGAGTACGTCTGAAAGCCATGGTGCTCAGTAAGAGTGAGAAAAGAAAAAAATGTGTTTAAAGGAAAATGCTACTTAACAGTATGCATCTGTTCTTGGCATGTAGAGCTGCAGATCCTCACACTGAGCATTAGATCGCCATCTGGTGTTGGGCTCGGATGCTTGCACTTTGTTGTTGTCTTAGGAGAAGTCTTTGTAGTCAGGAGATAGGTGACTCCTCCCTTGGACGATAGTGCACATGGGCATCGACTCCATCCTCAGATTGTTTTTCGCCATAATGGGAAAAGATGGAGTTAGTAGAAAAGAAAGAGATGCCTATGTGTTTATATCTAAGTAAGATAGGACTGGAACACATACAGGTCCCGGGGAGGTGGGTGGGCGTGTGAGGATCTGCAGCTCTACATGCCAAGAACAGATGCATACTGGTAAGTAGCATTTTCCGTTCGAGGCATGTGAGCTGCAGAGCTCACACTGTGCATTAGATCGCCATCTGGTGTTGGGCTCGGATGCTTGCACTTTGTTGTTGTCTTCGAAGAAGTCTTTGTAGTCATGTGATAGGTGACTCCTCCTTTGGACAATAGTGCGCATGGGCATCGACTCCATCCTCAGATTGTTTTTCGCCATATTGGGGAGTGATGGAGTTAGTAGAAAAGGAAAGAGATGTCCATGTGTGTGTATCTAATTAAGATAGGACTGGAACACATACAGGTCCCGGGGAGGTGGGTGGGCGTGTGAGGATCTGCAGCTCTACATGCCAAGAACAGATGCATACTGGTAAGTAGCATTTTCCGTTCGAGGCATGTGAGCTGCAGAGCTCACACTGTGCATAGACTGTACAGCAGTATCTCCCTAGCGGTGGTCACCTGTATGTGTTGCAGTAGTTTGAAAAAGTGTTTTAAGAACAGCTTGGCCCACAGAAGCTTGTTGCTTGGCTTGCACATCAACACAATAGTGTTTAGTGAAGGTGTGTGGTGTAGACCATGTGGTTGCCTTACAGATGTCTTCTAGGGAATGTTCCCTAAGAATGCCATGGAAGCCCCTAGTTTGCGGGTTGAGTGCGCTCTAGGGGGAATTGATAATGTGAGTTTGGCTTTTGGTAGCATATTTGAATACATTTAACAATCCACCTTGCAATCCCAGCTTTTGAGATGGGGTTACCCTTATGTGGTGGAGAGAAAGCTACAAACAATTGTTTTGTTTTGCGAAATGACTTGGTCCTGTCAATGTAATACATTAGAGCTCTTTGACGTCTAGGGTGTGGAGAGCTCTTTCTGCTACGGAGTCCGAGTTCTGAAAAAACACGAGTAGCTCTACAGATTGATTAAGGTGGAAAGGAGAAATCACTTTAGGAAGGAATTTTGGGTTTGTCCTGAGAACTATTTTGTTACGATGTATTTGTAAAAATGGTTCTTGTATGGTTAAAGCCTGGATCTCACTCGCCCTCCTGAGAGAGGTGATTGCAATAAGGAAAGCTACTTTCCATGTGAGGAATTGAAGTTCACATTTATGCAGAGGTTCAAATGGGGGACCCATTAGCCTAGTAAGCACGATGTTAAGATTCCACACTGGAGAAGGTGGTAATCTGGGAGGTATGATCCGTTTAAGGCCTTCCATAAAGGCTTTAATGGCTGGGACCCTAAAGAGTGATAAGTGTTGTCTGTTCTGTAAGTAAGCAGCAAGTGCTGCTAGGTGCAGACGTATGGATGAGTATGCTAAATTACATCTTTGCAAATGTAGTAAGTAGCAAATGATGTTTTGTATGGAGGCATGTAGTGGCTGGATATTATTGTTATTGCAGTAAATAGCGAATCTTTTCCACTTTGCTGCGTAGCAAGCTCTGGTGGTAGTGCGCCTGGCCTCTTTAATGATGTTCATACAGTCCGGTGGTAGGTTAAGGTAACCGAACTCTAGGACCTCAGGAGCCAGATCGCAAGATTCAGTTGAGATGGATCGGGGTGCCTTATCTCTCCATGGTTCTGCGTTAGTAGTGATGGGGAGAGGTGTAGTTTTTGGTGTGGGACTATTGATAGTTCCAGCAGTGTTGTGAACCACGGTTGGCGTGCCCATGTGGGAGCTACTAGGATCATTTTTAGCGATTGTTGTCGGAGCTTGCGTACTACTAGCAAATGAGTGGGAGTGGCGGCAAAGCGTACGCAAATCTGCCTGACCAATTCATCCATATCGCATTGCCCTTGGACTGCGGGTGTGGAACCTGGCGGCGAAGGTTGGGCATTTTGCGTTTTGGTGTGTGGCAAATAGATCTATGTCTGGTTGGCCCCACATCTGGAAAAAGGTAGAAGAACCTGTGGATGTAGTTCCCATTCGTGAATCTGTTGTGTCTGCCGACTTAATAGATCGGCAATCTGATTGTGAACTCCTGGTAGGTGTTCGGCGAGAAGGTATATGTTTTGTGGAATGGCCCACCTCCAAATGTTCTGTGCAAGTTGGGACAGTTGTAGAGAGTGTGTCCCCCCCTGTTTTTGTATATAATACATAGCCGTGATGTTGTCTGTTCGGATCAGGACGGCTTTGTTTTGTACGTGGAGTTGAAAGGATTTGAGGGCTAGGAATATTGCTAGTAGTTCTAGATGATTGATGTGGAGCAGTCTTTGTTCAGTGGTCCACTTGCCCTGTGTTGTATGATCTAACAGGTGTGCTCCCCATCCTGTGAGTGATGCGTCTGTTAGTACTATTTGTGGAACAGGCTCGAGGAACGGCCGCCCTTTGGATTCGTTTTTTGTGTTCCACCACTGCAGAGAGCGATGTGTGCGGCTGTCCACCAACACCAGATCTGTAAGTTGTCCGTGAGCCTGATTCCATTGGTGTGCTAGCCACTCTTGTAAGGGACGCATTTGCAGCCTTGCGTGAGGTACGATGAAAATGCAAGATGCCATCATGCCTATTAGTTGCATGAACACTCTGGCTGGGAGAGAGTGTTGGATCTGAAATTTGGGGATTAGGGCTTGTATACTGGCTATCCTGGCTGGGCTGGGATAAGCTAGAGCTGTGGAAGTGTTTATTGTGGCCCCCAGATATTGATGTAGATGGGAGGGCTGGAGGTGCGACTTGGTATAGTTGATTGTGAACCCCAAGTTGTGTAGTGTTTGAATGGTTTGATGAGTGTGTTGGACACACTGGTTGAATGATCTGGCTTTTATGAGCCAGTCGTCCAGATATGGGAAGACATGTATCTGTTGTCTTCGTAGGTGCGCTGCTACTACTGCAAGGCATTTGGTAAACACCCTTGGAGCAGTGGTGACCCCGAATGGAAGGACTTTGAACTGGTAGTGTTGTCCATCGAGTACGAACCTTAGATACTTCCTGTGAGCAGGATGTATGGGAATGTGGAAGTAGGCGGCCTTGAGATCTAGTGTGGCAAGGAAGTCTTCTTGTTGTAGTAAGGGAAGAACTTGTTGGAGAGTGACCATGTGAAAATGATCCGAATGTATATACTGATTGAGGGGTCTGAGGTCTAGAATTGGCCTTAGGGTCCCGTCCTTTTTGGGGATTAGGAAATACAGGGAGTAAACCCCTGTTCCCTGGTGTAGTAAAGGGACCGGCTCTATGGCGTGCTTTTGAAGCAGTGAGAGAACTTCTTGCTTTAAAAGTGTAAGATGGTCTGCGGACATTGGACGCTGCTTGGGTGGTATGTTTGGGGGGTAGCAGTAAGTTCCAGGCAGTAACCATGTTGGATAATTTGTCTCACCCACCTGTCTGTTGTGATGGAGTTCCAGACAGGTAGGAACTGTGCTAATCTTCCCCGACAGGAGTGGAATGGTCGGGGGAAGTGGAGGGAAGTCACTGTTTAGCAACAGGGGAGGTACGGGTGTTGGTGTTACCGCGGCCTCTCCCTTTACTGTTGTTCCCTCTGTAACCTCCTCTAAAATATCCTCTATTGGGGGATGTTTGGGTGGTGTTTTTGAAAGAAGATGAACTATCTGTGCTGATGTTCCTGGAGGCTCCTCTGTAAAAGGAGCGACGAAAGGAGCCACGCGGTTGCGAAGACTGCAACGCTCCCATTGACTTGGCAGTTTCTGTATCTTTCTTCATCTTTTCAAGAGCAGTGTCTACAGCCGGTCCAAAAAGTTGGTTATGATTGAACGGCTGATTTAGAATAGTGGTTTGGACCTCCTGCTTAAAGCCTGAAATGCGCAGCCATGCATGTCTTCGGAGCAGTACGCTAGTGTTTACAGACCTAGCGGCAGTGTCAGCTGCATCAAGGGCACATTTAATTGAGGCGTTGGTGACTAGTTTGCCCTCTTGAATTAGGTCATTTGCTTGAGTTCTATACTGGTCAGGCAAGTGTTGTAAAGGGGTTTCTAATTGGTCATAGTGGGCCCTATCATATCTGGCCAGCAATGCTTGAGTGTCGGCTATGCGCCAGTGATTGGCGGCCTGCGCAGCCACTCTTTTGCCAGATGCGTCGAGTAATTTTGATTCTTTATCAGGGGGCGGTGCGTCCCCTGAGGTTTGAGAATTAGCTCGTTTCCTAGCATTAGAGACTACCAACGAGTCTAGAGGCAGCTGGCCTTTAATGTACGCAGGATCGTCAGGGGCAGGCCTATATTTTTTATCGATCCTGGGGTTAAGAATCCTGGCGCGTACAGGATCTTTAAATATGTCAGGAGCATGCTTAATGACCCCTTTAATCATTGGTAATATTTGTACAGTTTTTTGGGACTGTTCAAATGTATATAATAGGAAATCCTCCTCTGGTGCGTTTGTATGCATGTGTATCCCATGAAAAACAGCAGCCCTGTTGATGAGTTGCCCAAACCCAATATTATCATCCGGAGGAGAGGGTTTTGTTGGGTATGGAAGAGGGCTTGAGAGGTCTGGGGAACGATTGGATCATTGTAATCCCAATCATCTTGGGGTGGGTCATCTGGATCAGTGAATGGGTCATCAGGGTCACCACCGTCCCCTATGTCATCGTGATAATGATGTGTAGGTGGTGTATGTGGTGGAGATGTTACAGGCTGAGGCGGTGTAACAGGTTTGTGAAGAGGAGGGGTGTTAGATGGAAGGACAGGAGAAGGAGACATAGGTGAAGTGGCACAGTCTTTCTTCTCCACAGGTACTGGCTTGTGGCGTGGTACAGTTGTGAGATGTCCTGTTTTGGGGTTAATGTGGATCTTTGATTGCTTAGGATCAAGAGGATCCGGATGAAAAAGCTCCTCTTCCTCGGTAACTGGTTTCGGCACTGACTTTTTCGGTTCCGAGCGGGGTGGTGGCTGCGTTTTATGCTCTTTGGCCTTAGGAGGCGTGGAAGAATCCTTAGGCTTGGTTGTCGGCTCCGAAGGCTTTGGCTTAGGGGCTGTGGCGTGATGTTTAAGTTTCGACGCCGGCATATCCCCATGCTTCGATGTGCTCGAGGCGGGTTTGGTTTTAGAGGTGGAAGGAATCGGTGTCGATTTCGGAGCCGAGTGTTCTTTTGGCTTTGGCGCCGAAGGTGCCGGTGGGACTAGCACATGCGGTTTGCTCGGTGCCGAGGGATCGGAAGGCTTGAATTTTTTCTTCGGAGCCGGGCTCGATGGCGGGGCTTCTGAAGTGTGTTTTCGGTCGCGACTAGGGCCAACGGGCGAAGTTTTGACCGGTGCCTTCTTTGGTGGGGGGGTTGGGGTAGGGGCAGTAGTACTCACTCGTTGCCCAGGAGTGATGGGGTCGTCTGAGTCTTCTGCCTCTGACACGATTTGGAGATCTTCGGAATCTTCTTCAGGGACATCTGGGCCTTCGTCGAAGATGTCCACCGGTTCTGGAGCGGATCTCTGCGCCATGACGTACCTTCGAGCTCGACGATCCCGAATCGTTTTCTGCGATCGAAAGGAGGCGCAAGCTGGACAGCAGGACTCGTTGTGGTCGGGCGAAAGGCACAGGTTACAGACCTCGTGATGGTCACTGTGGGAGAATTTTGCTCCACACTGGGGGCATTTTCGAAAGGGCGTCCTTTCCATGAGCCGTAGGCCTCACGGTGTCGATGGGCCCAGCGGCCCGCGTTGACGGCTGGAAAAGGAATCGATGAGAGGCGCGTCGAGATTTCGATGTCGATAGAAAGTTTGTAGGAAGTTTTGCGCGATGAAAAGTTTCAAAACTAAGTTTCGAACCGGTGCGCAAAAATTGCATCCGAACCCAATGGCGGAAAAAAACAATCTGAGGATGGAGTCGATGCCCATGCGCACTATCGTCCAAGGGAGGAGTCACCTATCTCCGGACTACAAAGACTTCTCCTAAGACAACAACAAAGTGCAAGCATCCGAGCCCAACACCAGATGGCGATCTAATGCTCAGTGTGAGCTCTGCAGCTCACATGCCTCGAACATTCCAATTTTGGTTGTTTTGAAATAAAGGCAAAATTCTTACCAGCACACAGAGAGCCAAATGTTTGCGTGTCCTGTGAGGGAGACGCAACATCACTGCTGCTTGCCTTCGCAGACGACGGTCCCTGTAACACCTCACAGATCAGGTCAATTGAGCAAAGGTGATTTTCTTCCGTTCCCACTGCCGATGCTGAGGAAGCATTTGAAACATCCAAAGCCTGTTTGCCTGCAGTAGAGCCAGTGTCCAATCCAACAGGAGCTGAAGGATCCCGTGGTCACCCTAAGAATGCTGACATCAACATGGGAATACACTGAGGACACTGTACTATGTGGGCCTTTAAAGGGTCCAGCAATACATCCACGTCCGGAGGCGCAACCGATGGAAGTGTTAGACAGAGGTCCAACACGCATTCTTGTCCGCAGAATAAGCAGCAGAGAACAGGCAAAACACAGTCAATCCAGACTGGTTGGCATGATAGGAACCAAGACTCGCTTAGCTACCGAAGTCTAGGTGTGCCCAGATGGAGTACCATGCGGTCACAGCAGCGTCGCTCCAAGAGCGTTTTTTCCATCTCCTTGGTGATTGGGACGTCCATTACGTAGCAGAAAAATTTAAATCAGGATACCCACTACCAATAGCAGGATTAGCGGAAGCCCTCCAAAAACGCTTCTTAATACGGAGTGTATAAAAGCTGGAATCACTCTGAAGACTGTCTGAAAGGTGCTTAACAGTCCAGAACCTATGGTCTTAAATAGGTGTACTATACCCTTCGTATCAGACATGTTAAAGATACGCTGTACCATTTCTCCAAAATAGAAAGGGCTGTTAGTTCGTACTAGTGCCTTTATCTCAGCTGAGGACCTTGCAACCTGAAGATCAAAAGTCTCTCGGCTGAGGTTAAGGGCACATCCTTCTGTAAAACCATGGCTTTCAGTCAGCTCAGAAAATCAAACGTATAAAGGAAACATTCAACGAAGGCCATAACGGTCAGAAAATCAAACGTATAAAGGAAACATTCAACGAAGGCCATAACGGCGCCTCCCTGACTGTGTGGGTCGGTGGAAACAATACCTGCATACAACAAGTAACCCTGGAACTTACTGTGACTAGATATGCGAAGCCTGGAAGCATCGCACAACAACCGTGATCAGTCAGCATTAAGTAACTCCCATTTGAGAGCAGCATGAACACTGGATTAACCACGGCAGCTGGGGATCCCTTCAAATGACAGGATAAGTTTGCAACTGAACCATTACAGGCACTGTGAAGCATAATATCCTGACAAATTTGAGACCCACTTAATGAAGTTTGTACCGCTGAGAAATACTTCAGTGTCCCCATTCCTGCATCTAAATCTATACGGTAATTCCCAAGATTCATGGATGAAGTCCTTTCCCATTGCTTCATACCTGCCGGTATTCTAGGCAATATTGAAATTGGAAAGTTGTTACTGGCAATGTTATATGGCCAGGAATTAACCATTCTGTGGACGGTTACTCTGCCACGGTGAAAGATAGTTGGTGTAATGTTTCAATGTGCAGCATTGTATATTTTGCATCTCTTTGTGCCATTCTCATCTGCCTTTCTGATAGATTATATGCAGAGAATAGAGACGAACTGTTAATATATCGCCAGGGCACGTAACCAGAGCGCAATGATTGTAGCGTCCAGCTTAGTAATAGAATGGATCGTAATCTCTCCGCAGCTTCCTGTTGAGAGATTTTCCAAACTTCATTGTAAATAGCGTATAAGAAGCATTTACGACGTGGTTTCCGGGGACCTAGCAAAAAATCCCTTAAATTCATGTAATATGAGAGTAAGGACAAGTGTTGTTTCACCTGTGACAGTGTTGAGGTTCTTAGCCAATCTAGGCATATATTCCCAACACTGTATGATGTCACCACCCCAGAGTGTTCTGTTTGTACATAAAGCTGATCAGACCTATGGATACTAAACCCTTCGGTTGTACCCTTGAATCTTGACTGACACCTATTTGTGTCGATAGGCCAAACTAACCATCCCTTCCAATTGGGGTCTGATGAATTGTATGAAATGTCATGCATGATGTCATAGCGTACCCTCGCCACGTTCTGTATAGTTTTACCATCCCTCAAGGTGTGAAAGCGAGGGAATACGAGGTGTGTTCAAGTCCTTGATCTTGGTTAAACCAAGACAGGAAGTCTGTTGCACAGTGTCGTTCAGGAAAATAATCTGCTGTGGTATGAGGCATGCTCTAAATAGTGCCTCAGTTCCCTGAACCTGCCATTCCTTAGTCCCCCAGACTAATTATGTCTATACTGTCTTTCCATAAGTCGAAACCCTGTTCAGACAGTTGGGAAATAAAGGATGCAGAGTATATCTGTTTTGTGTTAGTAAGCATATTTTTGATTGCAGATATAGGTGCAAGCTTATAATAATACGAGCATGTATCTGATGTATTAAACCCAGAAAAATAAGCAAACTTTTGGGCAAACATTTGTGAACTACCTTTCGGTGGTGTTGGGCAAGGTTCCCATTGGTGGTATGTGAAAACATTACGAGGGGTACTTGCTTTATGCAAAAAATTATGACCCTAGTGTTGGTAACAATACATGGTGTCAAAATCAGACGTATCATCATTCATTTCATTTTTTGAGAATGCAGCGGATTGTTCTAAATCAGACATCATACTATTTACAGTTTCAAAATCCCAAAAGTCGATAAGAATTATCAGGTTTCATTACGGGAAACAAAGGATTATTCATGGAAGAGGTGCAATTTTCTATTACACCTTGGTATTAAAGTTGATCTAAGATCTACCCGACTTGTTTTTTCGCATCTTGTTTTATTGGGTATTGTGTCCGTGGAGTTGGGGTAGTTTTTACTGGGATTACATGGTGAGGTGACTCAGCATCCCATCCTACATGATTGCGGTATAGTGCAGGAGCAAGTGCTACCCCCACTCCTGTGCGTATGGATATTTTAAATATTCTGGAACGAGGTCAGAGAACGCAGGTAAAATTACCATTTCTCCTTTTGGGCATTCCATACGAACTCAGGTGGCCAATCTTTTTCAGCCAAAACGATGTCATAACCAAAACTCAGGTTTTCCCAAAAGAGACCTTTAACTTTCCTGGGTTTGTACCCCTCCATTTGGAGTGTTATTTTGTAGAACGGGTGTGGGACACTTACCCTAGTATCAGGTGTCTCCACTGTGATATGTTTATTCAACGCCGCTGTCGCCAGAAATTCCATCAGGTTCTGGCGAGCTATTGTTACTTCTCCTGCGCTGTCTAGCATCATCCAAGCCCATTCCCCGTTCAGAAGTTGAGTCCTCAGTAGCCTGGGCATTTCTTACTTTAAGGCCAGCTACTTTCTTCTTTTTAAATTGAGGTTTTGATTTTGGTTTATCTTCTTTTTTAATATTATAGTCCGAAGTACGATGTGTATCTCCGGACTTTGTTCGTTCTTCTGATCTGTGTTCTGACCGTCCTTCCCTCTCTGAGTTTTTTTGATGAACCCTGAAAGGAACGAGAGGAACGTGCATCAGTATCCTGATACCTGTCAGGTTTTTTAATGTTAACACGATTTCTAAGGTTATACCTCCTTTTGGAGGGCTCCTGTTGAGGAGACCCACCCCCTAGATTGTGATCTATTCTTTCTAATTTTATTTTGTGTATTATCCCATTTCTCTTAAGAAGAATCGGGTGCCTGCTTGGAGTGATCCTTTTCAGGACTACCAATTACATGTGGTTTTGAGGCTCTACCTCCCAAATTATCTCTACATAATGTGGCGTATGTATCTTCGATAATTTTAGGTCATTCTTGCTCTTGTTGTGGGGGAGTGCATTCCCTTAGGTGTTGGCGTATAGCCACCGCTGCTGCCTCACCTTTTATGTTTGCTAACATAATTGTTGATACCTGGGAAAATTGCCTAATAATTTAATCCCCAAGTTTAGAGCAGGTTCTGCTCCATACTCATTCTGTATTTGTCTTAATACATCTGGTATCACAGCTATTGAGGGGATACCATGAGTTCTGGTGTCGATAGCAGCAAAAACTGTACCCCAAGAGGTACAATCCTCTATCGGGGGCGCTATCCTCATTGGCAAGCAAATTGTCAGTGTTCTGTGTTTTTCTTGTGGGCCTTTGTGTGGAAACACTGCCTCTAACTGTGTGATTTTCTGTGCTATCCAGAATGGCATTTGCTCACGTTTAGTGGGCATTTTTCCCATAACCATGTTCAGCCTTTATGGGGTGATCTTAGTTGCAGTTGTCCCTTGTAGTTGACCTGCTGGTGTAACCTTTGTAGGTTGAAGTGTGAGTGTTCTCATAACGAACTGTGTCAGATTTATGTAAAGTTTTATTATTTCTTTGTGAAGTGGACGTAAGTCTATTGGCAGTGTGTCAACGTCTGGATGTGGCGTGTAAGCCGCTAGGACCGGCCAAGTCGCTCTGTCTCTGCTGAGCGGACCGACTCTTACTTTTTCTGTGGTGTGTGGGAGGGCGCCTTTAAACCAGTTTATATGCTCCTGGTAACTGAGCGGAACTTCAATGTCCTCGTACGGACAGTATTCTTCTGGTATTTAATCCTGAGTGTAAGAATGAAATGTTTTTGTGCGTGCGTCTGCATGTGGGAATGTGACCCATGAACAGAATACCTCCGTCCTGAATGACTTGTGTACCTCAATCACAAATGTCACGGTCCCACCTAATGCTGGGACTCCGTACTCTGCTAGTTTTAAGGTAAGTGCATTGCTGACATTTTCTGAAATCTTTATTGCATCATCTTGCTCTCCATCCCACGCTGCATTCGCATGTAATGCTGCCGCAGTGTTCTCTTCGACAAACATTGTTGAAAGAGTTTCAAGGAAACTGAGATTAGGTTGTATGCACAATATGGAATTATAATTAGGGCTCCCGGTTTTATGGTATAAATTTTTTGTCATTTCCGTCTGTATTTATCCATATTTATTTTTTGTCAACTTTAGCTGTATTTATCCATATTTATTATGGGTTTTGTGAAAAAGGAAAGCTGAAACTGGTATATTTCCCCATTTATTTAACCAATAAATATGCAGTCATGCTTGAATGCCTGCCAGGTTTCAGCGATATGAACGCCCGCAGCAGCTAAATCAATGCACTTATATGAAAATATGCAAATTTCAGTATCAGCCTTGTGCATAGCTACAGCTGTTTAAGCCTCTTTACTAAAATTCCTTTTGTTTTCAACCCCCTTACCTATCAAACCACACAGTTATTGGCCTGGCAGTCATGGCAAAGTGTATTTAGAATCACTCAAAAAGCACCCAATTTCTGTTTTTATCCACATTTAAAAATAAATACAGACTAGAAAATAAATGTTTTTAGGTCTGTATTTATCTGTAAAAATCAGTAAAAACAGGGAGCCTTAATTATAATCCTTCAAGCTTGAATAAACCTATAGCCAATACATAGGATATGCCTACTCAGCTGCGGTGGATTTTTCCCTTCCCACTCCAGACATCTCTGGGTATATGCGAGTTGGGGTCTTTGAGATAGCCCAACTGAACTCCTCAGATTTGACTGTTAAATAAGAACCAAATCAGCGTTGGCGGCGCCATGTTGTGTAGTTCCTATAAATCAATATAGGACCTACGCATTTAGACAACAAGTTTAGGATTGGTGTCCAGACTGATTCCAGACACCCCACCGGATATGCTCGCCTGTATACCAGCTAGCTCACAGTGCCACTACGAACCCCTCTTACCAAGAAGAGAATAATTTCTGGCACCTATCGAACATGACAAACTTGACCCCTCAGGGATCGTGGAAACAGTACAGTACCTTTAGCTCAGTCACTCCTACTCACTTTGTCTCAGAGATATACATAGAATAAACGATGGGGAAGGTTTCAATAAGCATTTATTGAACCAGCGTCATTCTAGTGTAAAATACGTGTGCTGCAACAACCATAAGACAGAAACAGATGAATACGGTTATAAGCACCAACAGAGTAAATAGATGGTAGGATTATACCATAGTGCTAAAACACTGGATATATGCAGGCATATAAGTACATGACAGTAATAATGCGTACACCTACGATGCTAACCCTCACTAGATGTACCTAAATGTACCTAGCATGTATGTAGGTGTATAGCCAAGAAACCCTCTAGGATAAAGCCAACCCCATTACCTGATGTGAGAGAACGAAGGACCCCGTCTTGGTCTCGAGATGGACACCCCACAAGGGATGTCAGACCACTGCGTACTAGACTGTCTGTGTGCAGGAACCTCAGCGTCTCGTGCCAGCATGGAAGTCTTTCTCCTCTGCTCGCCCCAGCAAAGAGATGGTGCTTATATACCCAAGAGGAACCCTCAGGGGTTCTACCTTGCTGTGTCATGTCGGCCAAGGGTGATGATAGGGATGAGTCTTATACATAGTTATTGTGCAGACTATGTAGAAGATGGTAGTCCTGCTGTGATTCTGAGAATCCTCATGCATAATAAATTAGGCTAGTTTTCGGAGAAAACCACATAACATTTATGCAGCACCTAACTAGAAGGTCAGCCCAAACCCGTTATGTCGTATAATGGCAGGGTAAATGTAGGTGAAAGGTTAGGTGACTACCCAGGCCTAAATTGGGGTACACTGCAAATCATAACCGATCCAACACTAACATAAGAGTAAGATCTTTAGAGGACATCAATCTCAAGCCCTTGCAAGGGGTGTCAGCGCACATTACACGTAAGGAACTACAAAGCCAATGCAGGGAATGAAAGTAAGAAGGGTACAATGAAGGCTGAAAGAAGCGCAAGTGTTACAAAACCAGGATGTCATCTGGAAATTCAATATGGGGTGGGAGTTTAAAATCTTGTGGGGTCTGCTTTTTATTCTCCTTACCCCATTTGCTCACTACCCTCTTGTCCCCACACTGCCGGAATAGTGACCTTCTCTGCCAAGTCCTCCTTTTAATGTCCTGATGTAAGAGCTGCCTTCCTCTCGCTCTACTCTTAGCTGCCTAATTAACACCTTCCTCCATTCCTCTATGTTCCCCTTACTCCCTACTGTAAGAATGCCCCCTCCTCTCTACTCTTCGCCTCCTATTAACGTCTTACTTCACCACAGTTCTCCTCACTGCCATAAAGACTGGCCTTCCTCCTTCACTAGTCTACTTTACACCCAATTATCATCTTCCTCACATACTCTTCCCTCTGCAGCATTTCTGTAGGAAGGGCCTTCCCCTTCAACTGTGCATCACTACACCCCTTCCATTCCTTCAGACCTAGCCTACGTGTAGTTCTTGGGATGCTTTGAGTTGCCTTCATCACTGCACCCCGTTTTTCCTTCAGACCTAGCCTACGTGTAGTTCTTGGGATGCTTTGAGTTGCCTTCATCACTGCACCCCGTTTATTCCCTCAGACCTAGCCTACGTGTAGCTCTTGTGATGCTTTGAATTGTCTTCCATATCCCTGGCCTTTCTCACCCTTTACTAGTGCTCTAATAGTCCTCTTCCTCCCTCTCTTTCTTCCCTGCAACCACACCTTCCTCACTTTCTACTACTGCAGTAGGAGTGGCCTGCCTCCACCCTAGCACCCCTTGCTCCATATTAGTTACGTAGGACCAGCCTTAACCTGTCTGTTGCCTTCTTCATTCCCCGATAATGCTGCATGAGGAGCCCTCGTCTCGCCCTACGTGTCCTCGCTGCATATGAATCCTATAAGAGAAGATTCCCTCCACCACGACCTCTCCGCTTCCCTATTAACTCTGTGAGAAAAGCCCCATTCTCTCCCTACTGTTCTCATACTGGCCTTCCACCATCACTAGTCTTCCTCAGTCCATGATACTGAGAGACTTCCCTCCATTCCCAGCCTTCCTCTATCCAGCTGTCCTTACTCCATCCCAATGTGGACTCAGCTCTGCCCAAATGCCAAAGAGAACACCACTAACCGTAGTCTTCCTCAATCCCTAATATTGTAAGGACACTTGTTCTCCACCCATGGCTTTCCTCCTCCCGAGCCTTCCGCACTCCCTACCAAGGCTGTAAGAGTGGCCGACCGCCATTCTTAATGCTGTAGAAGAAGCTCTCCGTCATCCCGAGCCTTCCTCACTCCCTACTACCGTTACAAGTCTGGTCGTCCTCCATTCCCAACATTGTAGAGGAAGCTTTTCACCATCCCTAGCATTCCTCACTCCCTACTAAGGCAGTAAGAGTGGCCCACCGGCATTTTAATTCTGTGGAAGAAGCTTTTCACCATCCCTAGCATTCCTCACTCCCTACTAAGGCAGTAAGAGTGGCCCACCGGCATTTTAATTCTGTGGAAGAAGCTTTTCACCATCCCTAGCATTCCTCACTCCCTACTAAGGCAGTAAGAGTGGCCCACCGGCATTTTAATTCTGTGGAAGAAGCTTTTCACCATCCCTAGCATTCCTCACTCCCTACTAAGGCAGTAAGAGTGGCCCACCGCCATTTTAATTCTGTGGAAGAAGCTCTCCACCATCCAGTGCCTTCCTCACTCCCTACTAAGGCAGTAAGAGTGGCCCACCGCCATTACTAATGCTATAGTAGAACCTCTCCACCATCCCGAGCCGTCCTCACTCCCTAATAAGATCACTAAAGTGGCCGTCCCCTAAGTCTAATGCTACAGGAGAAGCTTTACACCATTCCTATCTTCCTCCATCTAAACCCTTCCTCCGTGGAATTTACTGCTCATCTTCAAGTGCTAGACTGATGTGTTAATACTACTTGCTTTATTTTGATCACTAAATGCAGGGGACTATTTAACCAGCATTGCACTCCTTGCCCTCCACTAAAACCATGTCACGTGAATCCTACAGGCCTCACCAGGGGCAAAGGCTGGGTCTGATGTCCCAACACTTCAGGAATTATGATCCAGGGGTCAGAGGATTACATTTTATGGAAAACCCACCAGCTTGTTCAATCTCCAAGTCTCTCACAGGTAAGTTGCCAACATTCAGCGCCCAAAGCCTCTTACCTTCCAGCACACACTGCGGAACCGGCTGCTCCGAAGGCGCCCGTTAATCCCATGGGATCGGATCCGTGCCAAGCAGTTGTCATTCCCAAAGAGTTCATCCCATTCTCGGCTGCAAGAATCCAAGTGAAGGATAAGTCAGATCATGAGAGGTGAGTGGCAGAGACAACAGAGCAGAGCAAGGGCCAAAGAACAGAACTAAGACCCCTCCTTGGCACAAAAGAGCATGCTTCGAAGAGTGCACAAGCCTGGAACGCAGTTGGGCATGGTGTAATGCATGACTAACGTTTTGGACACATTCCCTTTCCCTTATTTAATGAATATGCAGATCGTATAATCATGCCAGTCACAAAATGAAATTCATGAAATCTGCGTAGGCCACTTAATTACTTGCCAAGGCTGGCCCCACAGTTTAGCAAATGAACAAGAAAATATTTTTTATGCAATAATCTGTCATACAGCCCTTAGGAAAGCCTTAAAAACGTGGCTTTCCTGCTACATTTATCGATCTTCCTACAGGGAGTTTGGTTCACAGTGGGCACTATGCAAATAAAGAATTATTTAAATGAAAAGAAGAGAAATTAAAGGAAAGGAAAGAGAAAGGGAGAAGAGAAAGGAAAGGAAAGGGAGAAGAGAAAGGAAATGAAAGGGAGAAGAGAAAGAAAAGGAAAGAAAGGGAGAAGAGAAAGGAAATGAAAGGGAGAAGAAAGAGAAAGGAAATGAAAGGGAGAAGAGAAAGAAAAGAAAAGAGAAAGGGAGAAGAGAAAGGAAATGAAAGGGAGAAGAGAAGGGAAATAAAAATGTTTTTAAAAAAATGTAAGTCCGTTTTTATATAGCGCAGCTACTCACCCTTACGGGTCTCAAGGCGCTGGGGGCCGTAGTGGAAATTAAGTGAGCTATTGCCCAGAGTCACACGGTGCTGAGCTGAGCTGCCGCCGGAGCCGGGGATCGAACCGTGAACCCTGTGCTCCGAAGTCAGCTGCCCTGGCCGCTGCACCACACCTCTCCAATGAAATGAAAGGGAGAAGAGAAATGAAAGAGAAATAGAGAAGGGTGGATAAATTAAAGAGAAAGGCAGAAGAAAAGAGAACAGAAAGGGAGAAGCGAAGAAAAGACAAGAGATGACATTTAGGAACATTCCAAGGCTTTTATGCCAGTCCCTAGCCCATGAGCAACCGGTATGAAACTTGGGAAATTGAGTCAAATGCGGAAATATTTTGGGGTGAAATCCCGTGCACTTATGTCAAAACTATAAGCCTTCGATAAGTGCATTCCCAGTGGCTTCTGGAGGGGCGCTGGCCCCCAGTGGCTTCTGGAGGGGCGCTGGCCCCCAGTGGCTTCTGGAGGGGTGCTCTTCTGTGGGGTGCTCGCCTTCAGTGGCTCCTGCGGGGTGCTCGCCTCCAGTGGCTTACAACAGGAAGCCTTTTAATGCTTGGATGTGTTTTTTACATTTGCCAGCACCTGTTAAATATCGTGGGACGGCGGGAAGTGATCATGCAGAAAGAAAACACACCGAAGCTGGTAGTGAAAAGTAATAAAAAGCGAAAGTAAATGAATGTCTGTGGTCCGCTGTACCATGGCCTCTGTGGCATACTCTGCTTTCAAAATATTGAAAAACTTTGCTTTTAAAGCAAATATGTGGCTCTGATCAGGTGGCAATGATGGCGGCCTGAAGACCACAGGACCATGCCAACAGAACCCCACTTGGCCCTATTGCTGTCACTGCACGTGCCAAAACCTATTACCTATCCAACTTGGAGACACGAGCTGTGAGGAGCGCTCTGGGCAGCTGGCCTGAGCACCGACATGTCCAGACCGAAGAGGACGAGAAACGAAGAACTGTGAGGAGCGCTCTGGGCAGCTGGCCTGAGCACCGACATGACCAGACCTAAGAGGACGAGAAACCAAGAACTGTGAGGAGCGCTCTGGGCAGCTGGCCTGAGCACCGACATGACCAGACCGAAGAGGACGAGAAACTAAGAACTGCGAGGAGCGCTCTGGGCAGCTGGCCTGAGCACCGACATGACCAGACCGAAGAGGACGAGAAACGAAGAACTGCGAGGAGCGCTCTGGGCAGCTGGCCTGAGCACCGACATGACCAGACCGAAGAGGACGAGAAACGAAGAACTGCGAGGAGCGCTCTGGGCAGCTGGCCTGAGCACCGACATGTCCAGACCGAAGAGGACGAGAAACGAAGAACTGCGAGGAGCGCTCTGGGCAGCTGGCATGAGCACCGACATGACCAGACCGAAGAGGACGAGAAACGAAGAACTGCGAGGAGCGCTCTGGGCAGCTGGCCTGAGCACCGACATGTCCAGACCTAACAGGACGAGAAACGAAGAACTGCGAGGAGCGCTCTGGGCAGCTGGCCTGAGCACCGACATGACCAGACCGAAGAGGACGAGAAACTAAGAACTGCGAGGAGCGCTCTGGGCAGCTGGCCTGAGCACCGACATGTCCAGACCGAAGAGGACGAGAAACGAAGAACTGCGAGGAGCGCTCTGGGCAGCTGGCATGAGCACCGACATGACCAGACCGAAGAGGACGAGAAACGAAGAACTGCGAGGAGCGCTCTGGGCAGCTGGCCTGAGCACCGACATGTCCAGACCGAAGAGGACGAGAAACGAAGAACTGCGAGGAGCGCTCTGGGCAGCTGGCCTGAGCACCGACATGACCAGACCGAAGAGGACGAGAAACGAAGAACTGCGAGGAGCGCTCTGGGCAGCTGGCCTGAGCACCGACATGACCAGACCGAAGAGGACGAGAAACGAAGAACTGCGAGGAGCGCTCTGGGCAGCTGGCCTGAGCACCGACATGACCAGACCGAAGAGGACGAGAAACGAAGAACTGCGAGGAGCGCTCTGGGCAGCTGGCCTGAGCACCGACATGACCAGACCGAAGAGGACGAGAAACTAAGAACTGCGAGGAGCGCTCTGGGCAGCTGGCCTGAGCACCGACATGACCAGACCGAAGAGGACGAGAAACGAAGAACTGCGAGGAGCGCTCTGGGCAGCTGGCCTGAGCACCGACATGAACAGACCGAAGAGGACGAGAAACGAAGAACTGCGAGGAGCGCTCTGGGCAGCTGGCCTGAGCACCGACATGACCAGACCGAAGAGGACGAGAAACGAAGAACTGCGAGGAGCGCTCTGGGCAGCTGGCCTGAGCACCGACATGTCCAGACCGAAGAGGACGAGAAACTAAGAACTGCGAGGAGCGCTCTGGGCAGCTTGCCTGAGCACCGACATGACCAGACCTAAGAGGCGAGAAACGAAGAACTGTGAGGAGCGCTCTGGGCAGCTGGCCTGAGCACCGACATGACCAGACCGAAGAGGATGAGAAACTAAGAACTGCGAGGAGCGCTCTGGGCAGCTGGCATGAGCACCGACATGTCCAGACCGAAGAGGACGAGCAACGAAGAACTGCGAGGAGCGCTCTGGGCAGCTGGCCTGAGCACCGACATGTCCAGACCTAACAGGACGAGAAACGAAGAACTGCGAGGAG